>ML681973.1:5711201-5911640 GCA_007922195.1 Podocnemis expansa | reverse complement strand
CCCACAAAAGCTCATGCAAAAAATAAATCTGTCTTAAAGTGCCACACGACTCCGTTTGTTTTTGGGGGATTTTTATATAGACCAGCCAATATAAAGGGAGCCTATCCCTGGATGACCCAACCCCTTCAGCTCAAGTCACCAGATGCACAAATTTACTGCAGCATCAAACTTCTACCACATTCCTTTGTTTGCTGCTTTCACAGGACCATAGCTTTCAGGAGGGCTAAGATTAGCTTGCTTATAAATGGGTACAGCACCGGTGTCTTCAAGGGGAGATCTGACTGCTTAGAGGAGGTCTGAATGTTTCATGAGGGCCTAGTCATAAGACATGCAGCCTGCAAGGTGATGAACACTTGAGCCTGGTGGTTCATATGAAGTACTTGAGTAGGCAAAAGTTAAGCCTACACTAAAGTGTTTTGCTGGATTGGGACTAGGGTGCTCGTTCCTGTGTAGAATTGAGCTGAAGGCCCTCCTCAACTTCTCGCTCAGCCAAAATTCTGATTGACATCATTGGAGCCAATGGGAATTTTGACATCCTTACAAGGCTGTCAGCGCTATAGACGGGGGGAAAGTCTGCATTAATTGCCATACTCCATGCTTGTATTCTCTTTCCTTTGTAAGCATAAAAGATTAATACAAATGCATGGCAGCAGAGTACAAATTGCTTTTCCAATGACAATCCACAGGGGCACTTAATCTTGTAGAGTACGTGTACACAGTTTATCATGTGGGTTATGTGTATACAGATATTTAATGAATAATGCAATTGGGAAAGTTTTAGCTGAGTGACTATTTAAATGACCTTCGTCTGAAAATACTGGGTCAAGCTTTCTCCGAGGTAAGATCTCATCTAGGGTTAATGCATCTCACAATTTTATTGAACAGATTGTCTTCAACTATTATTCAGTTAACTAGATCATTAAATAGCAAAAAATTGATGTTTCTCTCTTAAGTACAATTAATTCTGTTTTATTTTCTCTTATCTCTTTACAGATTTATTTCCCTGAAAGGGAAGAACTGCTAGAGAGAAAAAGCACATGGAATGTGGGGGACAAAACTATTCTGAACATGAGAAGATTTGCTGTAAATAATAAAAAAAAAAGTTTCCATGAGTAAGAGTAAATCAACACTACTTTCCTAATCTCTCCCTCTCTTATCTTTTCTCTGCTTTAAAAACAATCTTTTAAAAATGTATATTTTTCTGGTCTCATTTCACCCATGGTGAGAGGACTTTATTGTCATTTTCAGGTCACCAGCATTGGTTTGAGTTCCCCCTTTTTTTTTTTTTTTTTTTTTTTTTTTTTGTAATCTGAGACTAGTCAATTTACTACATCATCAAAAGCAGACTTTATTTGAGAATAATTTTAGCAAGAAAATTTGTGCATGATTAGGTTGAGTACTTTTCAAAATGTCAGCAGATCATTTTCAGTTATTCATGTTTGGTTTCTGTCCCTGTTCTGATTGGAGTCCCATTCAGCTTTCCATCCCTTTGCAGTAGAAACAGTGAAGCTTAACTTTATCTTTAATGGAACTTAAAAACATGCTGAATTTTAAGTACCTATGCAAGTGTTTCCCAAAATAAGTCTAGATTTAAGCACATACTATAATGCTTTTCTGCACTGGGGCATGGATAAGAATAAGTCTTAACATTTGAACACTAATTTACGGGAATGTATGTAACTCTACTCATGTGCCTTGTGCCACTTAGTACAATGTGACTTCTGACATGAGCTGAGTTAAACACATGAATAAGTGTTTGTGGCAGCAGGGCTTAGAATTTCAAGTGCTCTACTCAAATTTTATAAATGTAAACCTTGCCTTTCATTAGTATTCTCCAGTGTTCACTTAAAATATGGAGCTTCTGTGAAATTAATAGCAGGAACATTTGTATACAATATATTCAGAAAACCACTCCGTTGAAAAATGGACCCTTTCAAAAGCTAGAACAAGTACTCATAGGAGAGCACTATAAAGCTGGGTGAACACTGGCAGACCATTATGACACAGTTGTAATAAACTCCTTTGGGGAGAAGGGAGAACAGTCTGAACTCAGTCTTTTTCCAGAAGGTATTAGATATGAAGGCTGTTTATTGCTTTCAGCATGTTGATTTCTATTTAATATGCACAATGCTTAATGAAATTAGTTATGCTGCTAGCAGGTAGAGTAACAACAGATTCAGATAATTCTGAAAATATCTCTTTTTGGTTGTATAACTAAGTCATAAATATTTACACTGGAGTTATCAGTAAAATATATTTTTGTGCAAGTACCAAAAACAACTCAATCCCTTAATTATGATACAAAACAGCTGTTTGATGGCACAGACAGAAACATTCCCCTGTGACTGATAACTTGAGGAGCAGAAAATTCTGGTATGTACTTTAGGCACTTTAAAATAAGTCTCAAATATTTTGGAAAGAAAGTTTAAATATGAATCTCATGTAAATGCAAACCAACACTTGTGGTTGCTATTTTTTCCTGAGGTTATAAAATGATGTGACTTCTCATGCCTTTCTCAGTGGAAGTAGACTGGTTTCACTGCCTTTCAGGCCCAGGGCACCTTCCAGAAGTGCATCACTTGAGGCCAGCCATCTGTCCCGTGTGGTTTGTTCTTTCTCTTCCAATCTGCCTATGGAGAAATTTTGTGGATTTCATTTATAATTCTCACACACACTGTGCTTTGTTTAGAGTAACTTGGGTGATGCTGACCTAATGCGCCCTGCCTTTGGAACAAAATACGGTGACGTTCTGATGATGGTTCTTAATTCCTGATTTCATGGGACTAGCCCCAATAAAACCCAAGTCTAACCTTTTTGGCATCTCTGTGACAGAGCTGCCAGCTCAGCTGGGCTCTACACCTTGAAGCTTTAGGTGATCTTTTAGGTATCCGAAACCAAATGCCATCTTGTATTTTGGTGAGTTTTCACCAGTCTCCTCAATCCCATTAGCTTTCAAGCTAATTGGATTTAAGCAGGATCCAGACACGGTCTCTATTTTCTGTCTGGCATAAAGGGTAGAATTATTCATTATTGATGACTCCTTGACAGTCCTGGTTCGATCTCCCAGACATTGCATCATACAGTCATAAAAATATAGGATTGAAAAGGTCCACAAGAAGTCTTCACATCCAGCCCCCCGTACTGAGGCAGAGCCAAGTAAACCTAAACCATCCCTGACAGGTTTCTTTATCCTGCGCTTAAAACAGTTCAATGACCCTATTCCTTAACCTCTTTCAGAAACCTAATCTTATGCTTAACTACCATTATAGTTTGAAAGTTTGTGTTAATATCTAACCTAAATACGCTTTGCTGCAGATTAAACTCTTTACTACTTCTACCTTTGGTGGACATTGGGAGAAACTGATACCATCCTCTTTGTAACAGCCCTTAACTTATTTGAAGACTTAATTGGGTCACCTCCTTAGTTTTTGTTACCCAAGACTAAACCTGACCGGTTTTTTCAACCTTTCCTCATAGGTCAGGTTTGCTACACATTTGATCATTTGTGTTGCTCTTCTCTGGACTATCTTAAATTTTTCCACATTTTTCTTTAAGTGCAGCACCCAGAACTGGACGCAGGGCAGGACAATGACCTCCTATGTCTTACATAAAACGTTCCTGTTAATACGTCTCAAAATATTAGTCTTTTTGTCTCTTGTTTTGTATGAACTAATGTGAGTACATGCAGGCGGACATGCCTTTCTCATATTGAACTTTGAAAACGTGGCCATGAGTATCCATAGCATGCAGTGCACATTACTAATTCTATTCTACTTTTAATATTGGGAAGACATTTTCTATTCATTTCATACACCTCATTCCTAGACTAACAGCCTTTACCCTATTTCTCCAACTCCATCATTGCACTTTAGATAACTTTAAGTAACAGTTAGCATGCTGTCAGCAAGAGGTAAAAGCTTGGGATTTCATCGTATTGCTTGAGTGAATGACAAGACAACAAGAAGACAAATGTGCACTTAGAAAAAAAGATAATTTAATATCCAGATGTGTCTTCATGAGTTTGCCATCTCTAAGAATGACTGTAAATGACAACTCTGCTAACACAGGTCTGTGATCTAACTGCCTCTCAGCAGAGAGCCGTTTCATTGCATCATCCACAGCATAAGTGGAGTGGAAGGAAGAGAGACACCTGGGATTCAAGAGCTGAAAAAAACATTTTAAAGGGAAATACATTCTTAGATGGCAAAAGGTCATGGAGAAAGAGCTAGGATTGTGAAGCAGCTAAAATTGGGGGGATTGACATATCTGGAAACAATACTATCCTAGAGTCCTTGGCCAGGTGAGTAATTATCCCATACGTTATCATCTAGTAGTAGTGTCTAGAGATGGCCTGTGACTGCCTCGCACTTAGAAACAGTCCAGGCCATGTGAGAGCTCTGGAACTGGAAAGAGCACTACTCAGTTCTTATAGCAGCCCAAATGTTTGGGCGAGGTGAAATGAAAGAGCGGCTCAGAGAGAGCCACCACAGAACAAGAACGATGCAGAGGCCTGAGCTGCAGATGTGAGCAACACTTTCATCAAATTCATGTTCCCTGTCAGGCTTCCCACCCCAGAAAAAAGGGGCATTCCAGGGCTTCATAAAAGCCAAGCATTGAGGAACCCAGTGGCATGAGCAAATTTTTTCAGACAAAGACTTCTTCAGTGAAAAAAATGCAGATTTAGTGATGCCAAGCTCCCCTCTTCCCACAATTCATGTTGGTTTTTCTGAATTTTCTGCCATGGAGAGAGGAGATGGAACACAGACTAATAAATCGAAACTTGCTGATCTTTGCACTTTGAAATGACCTTTCATTTTGGAAAATCCTTTAATTTTAATTTTATTTAATAAATAAAACTGTTTTAAAATGTCCAACATTTATTAAATGTGTTTTGGCTGGAAGCAAAAATAAATCTTTTTGGCAATGGCCAGTGAACTGAAAAAAAATCTGGTTTTCACCCAGCTCTGCTAATGCAGTCTCTCTCCATAGCCAAGATGTCATGTTAACATCACTGTTGAATACATACCAAATGATCAATTAAAAGTCCATCTCACCAACCTGAGCATATCATCCATTCTACCAGTTTCTAGCAAATGTGCAACTTTTTGTATTTGAAGCATTTGAACATCAACAACAAAAGGCATTGCTCTACACCAGCTGCAGCAGCTAAAACAACAATTGATAGTTTGACCCTAAGTATATAAACCCTGGACTCATGTTATACTGCAGTACTAATATGGAGCCTTGGAGCCTGTGTATGTTGAGCCGAAATTTGGCAAGAAGACCACCACATTTCTGGGCTAAAATCTGTAGCAAACTAGAAACTTGCAGCTGGTTGAAGTTTATACAGAAAACGAGTTTGTCCCCAAAATTGAATTCTATGCTGCAGTCCATATTTCCAAAAGACCTCAGCAAATAGCTAGGTTTTTCTAGAAGCTTTTGTTTCAAACATTCCTTTGCCTTTCTGTCTTTTCCGTACCTTTTAATTTGCTGCCTACTGTCTGGTTTGCTGGAGGATATGATTCTCGCATGTCCCAAAAGTAAAGATCCCTTAGTGTGTTGCCTGTATAACAGAGCCACTCCTAGTTGGTGAGAGGTTCTTCCACTTCTTTCTGGTTGCTGAGAAGAGGTCAGGGACAACAGCAGAGAAGTTGGAGAGATGGGAGGGGACAGCAGGCTAGGGTGGATGGTTGGAGGTATTAGAAGGTGCCATGAGGAGAAAGTAGCCAGCCTGAAATGTCCTGCTTAGGTAAGTCTACTTAGGCAGGTCAGTCAGAGTCCACGCCGCCCTGCCGCCCCAGCTCAGGCATAACTCAAGTGGAACATGCGCACTTGAAACAATCAGAAGGTGAAGAAAGAGCTGCACGTTCCCCATTTTGTTTAAATGAAATTTCACAGCATTGGAGCACTTAAAGCAGTTAGGCGTCAAGGTGAGCTAATGGGGGCATTTTATTTTTGTGTAACTGGTTTCTCTGCTTTTTGGACTGTCAGCATTTCTTGATCAGTTGGTTGAAACAAAGCAACTAATTAATAGTGTAGCAAGTAATCAATTATCTCCACACCCCATGTATCATGAAACCCTCCTGATTCCCCCCACCCCCAATTTATGAGGATTCCCTGTCCCGGGACCGTTTTGAGATCCAGGTCTCTGGTTCCATCCCTAAACTTAACTTTGTCAGCCTTCAGTGCTAGAAAGTGGAAGTCAAAAGAAAAATCATTCTTTTGCTTGAAAATATGTGAGAACTCATGGTCCCTGCCCTTGAATTGTATTAGACTAGTTCTACTGGACCTTCTGAAAGGCTGCGTGGACTCTGGGTCGAAAGCACACGTGATAATGCTTGATGTTTAATGCAGTTATCAGGATCAAAGTGGTATGCGAAGTTGTTGAAAGTCCATCTTCCAGGAAAGCTTGGGATGCGGGCAGTTTATTAGCTGTGATGACTTTTGATATCTCAGGAGTCTAACCGTTTACACCTGACTGGGGAGACTGTCTCCTGAAAAAGCAGAGACAGTTTATCTTGATAAACAACTTGGATAAAACACAAGGCCATTTGCTGGCTAGGTACCTGCCATTGTCTCTAGTCAAAAAAGAGTTGAGACTAAATTCCGAGTGGGTCTGTCTGTAACCTGATTATGTGCTGCAGATAAAGTTGTAATCAAAGAACTAAAACTCGTTTGAAGTTCCAAGGAACTCTGTTCCTGCAGATACCTTTAATGGAGCTGATATGACAAATGGTCAGAAGGTGTCTCATCATGGCAAATCTAACCTGGGTAGCACACAATAGGTCAAAGTCTAGGAATGACTGGACTGAATGCTGCTTCAGAGTGCTTTGGGTTGGAAAAATAGATAATTGTTTCACTCAAGACAATTTCCCCTCTGTTGATCAGAGATTTTCTAAATCTGAGGTTGAGTCAACTTGAGTGACTTATTACAGACAGTGTCCTAGGAATAAGCCAGATGCTTTGTGTCATGAAACCATTCTGATTTCTAGGAGAGGAGGAAAGCTGCATTTTTTGGTAAGAATTTTTCTTTAGGAACTTGGCCAAGGCCAGAAAGAGTCCTCCTCCGTATTTTCACTGGGCTTCACATTGCATGGTTTTAACTTTATTCTAGTGGCCTTAAATATGAGTATTTGTAAGTTCTTTGTGACCGGCTCTCCTTGAGAGACTCTGACCAAGATCATAGCCCAGTCTGTCTCCTGAGAGGAGCAGACAGAGGGAGTTGTTATCACAGACCACAGAGGTCAAGGAGTCCTTGCCTTAAGATGGAGACAAGGTTGGTGACTGCCGGCCGAGGTCGCTGCTGACAGGGCATGGGGGAGTGGATGACAGAGTTTATAATAAATATACAAGAAAATAAAACTTTTTTCAGTGCAGACCAGTACAAAAATGCCATAGAGTTTAAAGACAGCAAGTTAGGGTTTGGAGAAGTATGTCTGATGCCCAGATTATAGCTAGGGTGCACTAGAGTGGGAGATCTCATGTGGAAATGATCTTTCAAGGATCCCTGCTCAGGGAACAGCTATGGTGCCTCTATAGGGCACATGGGAACAGACTAAGAAGTCTGTTGGGGAGTGGATTATCTAATACTTCATGTTGTTCACAATAGGGCACTGACCCTGATCAGAGCTACTATAATCATGATAGCTAGCCACGAAAGAGGGTCTCGTGGTGGGACGGCTTATGGCCAATTGACACCAGTAGAGTGGGACCACTCCCCAGGTGTGGCTAAAGCAGATTTTCAGCTGATCCTCAGTGCCAAGAGAAACCAAAGGCACCTCCCAGGAAGGGCTGAAGCCCGTCTCTAGCCCCGCCTGACCAAAGCGCAGGCATAATCTTTTCTCCGATGTTGCTCATAATCTTGCCTCCCCTAGGAAGGGAGGATTCGAAATCACAACTAGAAAAGGCACTTTCCAGAACACTTTGTGCTGTGCTGGAGCGTTCTGTTATTAGTGTTCCTCTGTCACATTTGCTTGAAAAAACGTGAAGGAGAGGGAGGAAATAAATTAGGAAATTCTGGTTTGGGAATGATTCAACCTAAGGTAAATTGAGGGGGTAGGGGGGCTGTCATACAAGTGGTGGGCAGGCTGCAACATACTGCTGGTTGTGATTCCCTGTGCAATGACTCCAGTGTGGTCTGAACACCTTCTTTGTAAAACAACAGTAACTGATTGAAACCCTAACTCCAGCTGTACTGTCTTCCTTTGGACACTTGCTCTGAGGAAAAGGCAATGTAGTGACTGAATATCATTGTTGTATTCATATACCTCTGGGTCCCTCTCTAATAATGGGGTCTACCTCACCCACAGCACTATGGTATTTATGTGCCTTGCAGTCTGTAACATTTTTAGCCTCATAACACACCTCTGAGGTAGGACAGTGCTACTTATCCCGCTTTTACAGACAGGAAAACAGAAGCACAGAGAGGGTAAGTGACTTGCCAGAAGTCACACAGGATGTCTGTGGCAGAGCAAGAAATTGAACCCAGGTGTCCGAATAGCTTCCTAACCACTAGACCGTCCTTCCGCTCAAAGTCAAGTTTCAGGAAAAGGAGAATCTTTGTTGCTAAATGTCTCCTAGCTGCAATTTACAAATATCCTTACGTATAACCGAAGGTTGTATCGTAATGCATATGCTGCTGGGGCCAAATTAAGGTTACACAGGCAACCTTGATTCAGGCATTTCCTAACATTTAAGTACTTGATTTTGCAACCTTAATGTATTTTTACAGAAGAATCTTAGTACTTTGAACATTTTTTTACACAACGTGTGCTGATTTCAGCAATTTATTTTGTTAAGACCATGAACCATCTTTTTTTTTTTTTGATTAACAAATTGCAAACAACAGTATTGCAAAGTCTAAGACATCCAGATATCTAAGTGATGTATCCAGGTCTAGGACCATAGACACAGAAAGCAATAGTAAAAAAAAAAATTAGGTGTATAAAAGTTTGAAATATCAAAACATGGTTAAAACAATGAGTCCTGTGGAACCTTATAGAGGAACAGATGTCTTGGGTGCATCTGACAAAGTGGGTTGGAGCCCACGAAAGCTTCTGCCCGAAGAAATCCATTAGTCTTTAATGTGCCACAGAACTCTTGTTGTTTTTACTGTACAACAGACTAACACAGCTACCCCTCTGGAAATTCAAAACACAGTTGAGATTAGTTACAGCTTTGAAACTAGTTGTTGGTTGAACCCCAACCACATGTGCTATGTAAGCCGCTCTTACAGCCAGCTTAAGCACATTGCGAACACACACTCAGGTAAGAGAAGGCTTTAGTAGAAGGGAAGCAGCCTGAAAATGTTTAAAACCTGCAGCAACCTTGGACTTATGGCCCTCTCTATGAGCCAATTTCTTCACACACTAAGTTCCACACACAGTTCAATTAGAGTCAATAAATCCTGCCTGCATACGCCATGTGTAAGCTGGTCTCATGACCGTAGGGTTTCATATACAGGGCCATTGAAGCCGAAAGGAGAGATTTTTTCAAAGGCATGAACAGGAGCTAGACATCTAAGTTCTATAAGGTCTCCACAACACACACACAAAATGCACACTCACATACACATGCGCACACACTCTCTCAGAATTCGGTTACTAATAACCCTTTGCTTTGGGAAATCTTCCCCAGTACCAAATGCCAATAGGATCAGGATTTGGCACTTAGATTTCTTTTCCTTTCATTCAGCTGGAGAACAAATTACACAAGACTTCCTGAAGCCATTCTCAATGGCGGTGCTCTGTATTCTACCCGGCAGGGGTTCTGTAAGGCACTGTGTGCATTTGGCTAAAAAAAAGAATTGAGGCTGAAAGATTTGATCTGCTTGCTGGAACTAAAGCTCGGAGTGGTAGAAAACCATTCTTCAGATCAGTTTGTTTGCCAAACGTTGAAAGATGACTGTCCCTTTCCTCAACAACTAAACTCTTGTTTAGCTTTATTTTAAATGTTTACATTTCTGCTGCGATTGCAATAAAAGATCTTTTCTTGTAGCAGTGGCCTCCAACCATTCCAGCACAAGAAAGGCAAATCTGTAAAACTGTCCTCTAAACTGTGCTTGTAAAATTCTTTCTTTGAGATAGGCCACCCTAGCCATCCTGTGTTTTGCTTTTGGAAGGAAGTGGAACGTACAGCATTTTAAGTTACGTACCTTACAGTTAGATCAGCAAAATGAACAAGTTGACTGGTAGCAAAACCAAAATGATTAAAATTAGTGCCTGGCAGTTACTTACCAAAACTAAGAATGGTCTTTAATATCCTGAGGCTGATTGTGATGCCACTGTATTGGCAACAGCTTCCAATCACTGCAAGTCAGGGCCATTTGTCTTGGGGTCCTTGTTTTATCCAGGGCTATTTGCTGTCATAGGAAACCATTACTAATTCATTGGCATATTGAGTCTGTTGTGTGGACTTAGACCCCATCCTGTGTTACCATGCACAGTGCTTCCTGTTTGTCTTCCTTGGTACCTTTTCATCCTCCCCTCACTGGATTATATTACTGTGGTCCGGTGGCCTGGCCATCTCCCCGACTCTCAATCAGCGCTGAAGAAAGTAGCTTCTGTTTTACAGCGTAACCTCGCTTTGGCTTCTTCTGCTCTTTATTTATTTATTTGTTTGTTTTGAATCTCTTCTGGATTTGTATGGCTGGGGGTGGGAGGTTGTGTTTCCAGCAGATCTCTTCAGTCGTTACGAGTATTTACAGGTGTCAGGCTTGTTCTTTCCATAGGAATGATGAGATTTGGAAACATGGCTGAATCCTGCATGTTCATTTTCCTTTTCTATCCCTCGTTCTGAGGAATGAGCTACATGACCTACGTCAGGTCCTTTTCAGTCCTACAACCCCATGGCTGATAGAGACCTAACAGGTCAACCCCCCCCCCCCCCCAATACATTTGCCCATGTCTCTTTTCAGAGAATTAGTATCTTCTCTCCCAATTGCAAAGTAGCCAGGTCGAGTATTGCCAGTGCAGGTTATCGCCCGCTATTAATGAAAAGGGACTTTCTGCCCTTGGCACTCATACATTCTCCAGCAGCAGTGAGTTAAGATGGTTTTTTAAGGCTGTGGCAATAGCAGGATGCTGCATGAAATCTCCCAGTTTGCTGCTTTTAAAACACAGCACCGCTGAAATTCTAGGAGAACAAGAGTCCAGGTTAGGGCTTGAGTGGCCTGAAAGTGCTACCGTATTGTGAGAATCCCTCTCTGATTTCTGCACTGTGCATTTGAAACTCCCAGCACTTTGCAGGAGTTGCCCTTGTATTCCAGCCCCACAGCACTACTGAACTTTAGCTCTTTTCTCTGATCTAAGGAAGGGGGAAAGAAAACCCCCAGGCTCCTTCTCTCCCTCAGGCGTTGACTAAATCATGGCTGAGAGATTAAGGAAGAGCTCAGCACATCTTAGCTCCCAGAGCCATTGGGGAGTGATGGTGATGTGGAAAAAAGAGAGAATAGTTCCCAGTTTGGCTCCTTTACCAGTGAAGCTACTCTGAGAGAGTGAGGGAGTGCTGATGAACAAAGGAAATTATTTTAATTCAGGTAGTTGTGGCTGCCAGTGGTCACAGGGCATGTCTCCTAGATGGGGTCTCAGTTTCCATGGTTCATAATAAAAATGTTCACTCTTCTGATAAAAGATATGGGGATGGCAAATGTGAAAGAAGCTCGTATGTTTTCTGGGGCACTGTTATCTCTTTTAACAGGCAGATTATCTGCAAGGAAATCACCTCTCTGATCTGGATTCCCTCCCCAAACTGTTTAGTGGGGGTGGTCTCATCTTCCTCTCTCTCTCACTCTGTCTTTTTGAGTTTTGAATCCCTACTCCCACTGGTTATGTCCCCTGAGTGAGCACCTTGAAAACTGTGCAAAGTTCGCACCCTAAGGCAGGGGTTCTCGCCCTTGGGGGGGCACCCTCTAAAAATAGTTTCAGGCTGTGATGACACCCCCAGAAAGTGTCTCCCCTGCACCGTGTTCAGAGCACCCAGCCAGCAGCCGCTGCTCTCTGCCCACCCATATCTGAAGTCACGCCTGACCCCCTTGAGGATCCTGGCCCCCATTTTGAGAACCCCGGCTCTAAGGGCAGGTGATACTTCCTGAACTACTCATTTAGCCCAGCTGCAGAAAAGCAAACTAGCTTATTAAACTGCCCTGGAAAGAAAGCGAACCCCAAGGATGGCATTGGTTCTCAGGCATTAGCATCTGGAAGGGACCTGTTGCCATAGCAACTGAAGAGAACGTACAACACCTAGATTAAGGCAAAAATAATCCACGGACAGGGAGATGAAAGTACACGGCCCTTCTTCCTAGTCCCTCCATGGTTTTGATAGCCCCACTGAGGATATTGTCAACAGCTTAGATCAGGGGTCTCAAACACGTGGCCCATGTGGCCCCTAACGCTATTTCCTGTGGCCTGCAATGACACTATTGTTACGAATATTTGCAATATTGTTGTATGTAAAGTGGTGCGGCCCTCGGGCTAATGTACTAGTCCTCATGCAGCCCTCATGGTGGTTTGAGTTGGAGACCCCTGGCTTAGACGGTAGGAGAAAGACAGTGCGATACTCAAATCTTCTCGTTTTACTGCTTCTATCTGTGCTCTGGCATGGTCAGATCTAAGGTGTATGCCGTGAGCACTGCAGGGTTTTTTGCTTCACTTTTTTAAACACTCTCAGCCATGGGGGCCCAGAAATGGTGCCTGGGGGGAAAGGAGTGTGCAGAGTTTCTTTGTAAGTGTTGAACTTCCCACTCGCTTTCTGCAGCTCTAAGATGGTCTTATGATGGAGGGCCTGGAGTGGGAGTCAGCGGACCTGAATTCACTTCCCCGCCCAAAACTCTTTCATCCAGCCCTGAGGGCAGGGTCTCAATTCACTATAGAAATTGGGAAGCCCTCCATTTCCTCCAGGGCGGGAGTTCCTTGAAATGAGGCTCTTGCTCTTGGAAAGGGTATTTTAACTGGGGGGGAAATTACAGAGCAAGCGTCCCCCACTCACCTGCAGCTCCTGTCCCAAAAGGCTGGTTGGGCTCACATCTCTGTCCTTCGTGCATTAGAGCATCAGCACCTCTCAGCTCTGGCCCTTCGTCCTCCACCAGAGCCAAACTGAGTGAGCGGCACTGCATGCATGACTCCCCTCGCTGTGCCTCAGTTTGCAATACCCCTCATTCAATTGTGGCCCCAGAAGGCTTTCATGATGGGGGAGCCAGGGTCAAACCAGAATGGTGCAGGAACCCCTTGGGCCATGTGCTGGGACTCAATGGTCAGCTCAGGAGCCAAGAAGATGGGAGCTGCTTCAGCCAAATCATGGGGCTCTTGTGGTTGATGTGGAACCGTACCAAAAAACCTGGGAATGTTGGGTCTTACAGGGCTTGGGTCCTGCCCCCAAGTGGGGTGGAGGGCCCAGAAGCAGAGGGGGTTGGAAAGCCCAAGTCACCTGCACACTCAGTTCCTGGCCAGCTCTGGCTGTTGGCTCTCCCCACAGTATGTGGAGGGGTGGGGAGGTAAAACTTCCATGTGCCACCTCCTAGGCCACTCACATTTGGCCCAGCCACCCCTGCACTGTGACGGGTCAAACCCGGTCAAAGACCAAGCTTGTCGAGAGGCCCTGTGCCAGGCAGCTAGGGAACGCTAGTTAATGTGGGTCATCTGCCATAGACTTCTTGGGTGAATAGGGGGTGTGTCCTTTAATCTCTCTGTCCCTCATCTGAAACGTAGAGAACAGGAATACTTTTCCTCACCCCTGTCTCATATACTTAGAATATAAAGTTTTTTGAGAGGGGACTGTATCTTATTCTATCTCTGTCCAGTGCCTGCGATCTTGCTTTGTGCGGTATACCAGTACTTACAACATTCACACAAGGAATTACCAAACTCTGTTAATGAACTTGCCAAAGGTGCACCAGCCTTTTTGGAGGCCAGAACCCAGGCGAACTGACTCCCACCCTGACCCAGCCACTACACACAGTCGTCTAAGTCAAGTCTCTAGACTTTCTGTGTGATTTTGGGAAAGCCATCTTGGCTATGTCTATACTAGGGGGCTCAGTTAAGATGACTTAACAAGATCAATGTAAAGTCAACTTTATTAAGTCAACTTAGAGAAGCCACATTTTTTTAAATCAGAGTAAGCTAGGGTGGCCACTTAAGTCAATAAGGTCAGCTTTAAGTGGTCCTCTGGCTTAAGTTGATTTTATTAAGTCAACTTTAGCAGCTACCCTGGCTTAAGTCAATTTAGGGAGCCACATTTCATTAAGTCGACTTCATAAAGTTGACTTAATGCTTAAATTTCCAAAGGGATAGCCCTGTTAATCTAGTCCAGCAAAAAAAACAAGGAGTCATGTGGCACTTAAAGATGAACAGATTTATTTTTCACATGAGCTTTTGTGGGATTTTCTCCCACGAAAGCTCATGCGAAAAAATAAATCTGTTCGTCTTTAAGTGCCACACAACTCCTTGGTGTGTTTTTTTTTTTTGTTTTTTTTTGTTTAATGCTTAAAGTTGACTTTAAAGTCAGGAGTTATTAAGCCTACTTAAGCAAGTGCTTAAGTCGATTTAATAAATGCCAAATGCGCCCATGGAGTTGCTTAAATCAGCTTAAGCCAGGTTAAGTCGACTTGAGCTGCCAGGATAGACATATTGTCTTGCTCCACCTCAGTGTCCCTTTTGTTAAATGGGCATAACAGCATTTTCTTTCTTCCAAGGGGTACTGGGAGGATAAATATGTTACAAATTGTGATGCATTCAGCTACTACTGTAATGGGGGCTGTATATGTATCTTAGCTAGATACTGCTAATGTAATGCTACTGTTATGCGAGGACCCACACTGAATGTTATGATCTTAATAATGGTATAACATTTCTAGTGTTCTACAAAAGTTTCCCCATCATTCATCAGAGCACAGAGCGGTCTCCATATATGTTTCTTTGGAATTTCAGATGCCTGACACATGATATTTCCCTTATGGAAAAATGGCCTGCTCTGTATAAATGGAAGAACAAGATAAACATTGCACTCAGCATGACAAATACTGAGAGGTTAATTTTAACATTGAGATGGCTTCAGAAGACAATGCTGACTTTGTGTCACAGTCAGATGAAACATGCCACACAGGACCCTCGCAATGGCAGAAGATAAAACAATAGTCTCTATCACAAATGGATCAGCTAGCCTGGCCATCATCTTTTTATTTATTCTATATGCTGGCTAATGACAATATGTCTTTTGTTCTTACACCTGTTGAAGAAGGGAAATGAACTGATGACAGGATTTTAGTGGCTTTCCATGGGGCAAATGGGTCAGATTTCTTTTTCCCAGTTTATTGCAGTACATCCGGTTTCATAAATGGGCTTTGCAGCCCAAGATAAACAGGCAATTCAAAGTTTAGCATATTTTAAAGGACAATAAAGTAAGTCATGAAAATCCTCACCATGGTGAAATAAGAAGGAAGACATTTCTAGTTGTAAAACCTGCAGCTGTTTAAAGCGAATCACATTATTTGTGGAACTCTGGGTTTTTGCTGCAGGAATGCATTGCACATGACCTGCAGCAGCACTGAATCTCTTTTGCTTAGGCCTGATGTTTGTGTTTACAATGGCTACACAAACAATAAAAATACCTCACTGGGTCCCATTCCCTGCTCGGCTCACCATCAGGCGGCTATGTTACTTGTGTTTTATCGATTTTTCTCTCTCTCCAGCAGTCACTGTATTGATTGGTCACTGCTGTGCTAATCATTATGCTGATGCTGAGAGAATTAAGGGTGAGGTGAAGCTCTTGTGTTAAGGCTAACCAGTCTTCCTTTGGAAAAATTTCATTTAGCTGAATCTGATATCAGAGTCAAGTCACAAAACTGGCCCGGAGGGACTGAGCTGCAGAAAACCCAGGTACAGTCTCACAGATGCTAAGGTCAGAAACGAACAATATGATCATCCAGTCTTCCCTCCTGAACAGTGGAGGCTACAGAACCCCACCTACCCACTCCTGTAGGTCTGGAAGGGCCTTTAATAATGTGTTCCCTCCCCCTTCAGAAACAGCATGAGAAGACAGGCCTCCTGTTCACTGAAATTTATGAACTGAAGCAATGAAGATAAGGTAGGGTGACCCAGTGTCCTGATTTTATGGGGACAGTTCTGCTACCCATGGCTTTGTCTTAAATAGTCATGTACCCTACCACCCCCCTCACCTTGTCCTGATTTCTCACACTTGTCCCCTAGTGCTAAGTAGAACCTCTTCATTTCAGTCTGTGCTGCTGATGAAAATTGTAACGCGTGGTCCATTTCAAACTGCAGCGAATATAATTCTGTAAACAACATTACATAGAACATATCATAGGATCATAGACTCATAGGGTTGGAAGGGACCTCATAGGTCATCTAGTCCAACCCCCTGCCAGTGGCAGGACCACTCCCACTAAACCATCCCAGTCATGGTTTTGTCCAGCCGGGCCTTAAACACCTCCAAAGATGGAGACTCCACCACCTCCCTCGGCAGCTCATCCCAAGGCTTTACCACTCACCTAATAAAAAAGTTTTTTCTAATATCCAGCCTCGACCTCCCCAACCGCAACTTGAGACCATTGCTCCTCGTTCTGTCCTCTGTTACTACCGAGAACAGTCGAGCTCCATCTTCCTTGGAGCATCCCTTCAAGTAGCTGAAGGTTGCTATCAAATCCCCCCTCAATCTTCTCTTCTGCAGACTAAATAAGTCTAATGCTTTCAGTCTTTCCTCATAGGGCTTGTGTTCCAGCCCTTTGATCATTTTGGTTGCCCTCCCCTGAACTCTCTCTAGCATGTCCCTGTCCTTTTTGTAGTGGGGAGCCCAAAACTGACCACAGTATTCTAGATGTGGCCTCACCAGTGCAGAATAGAGGGGAATGATCACATCCCTTGATCTGCTGGTAACGCTTCTTTTGATGCAGCCCAGTATGCCATTGGCCTTTTTGGCCGCAAGTGCACACTGCTGACTCATATCTAGCTTCCCATCCACCATGACCCCCAGGTCCTTTTCTACACTGCTGCTACTTAGCTGAATGTTCCCCAGCCTGTAGCAGTGCATGGGGATTTTTCGTCCCACGTGCAGGATTTTACACTTGCCCTTACTGAACCTCATAAGATTTCTATTGGCCCACTGTTCCAATTTAGCTAGGTCTCCCTGAATCCTGTCCTTGCCCTCCAATGTGTCTACTGGTCCCCCCAGCTCGGTGTCATCCACGAACTTACTGAGAATGCAGTCTATTCCGTCATCCAGATCATTGATGAAAATTTTGAACAGAACCGGCCCCAGGACCGACCCCTGGGGCACACCACTCATGACCGATTGCCAGCTAGACATGGAGCCATTGATTCCTACACGCTGAAACCGTTGATCTAGCCAGTTCTCTATCCACCTTACAGTCCACCTATCCAACCCATATTTCCTTAATTTGCCAATGAGAATGCTGTGGGAAACTGTATCAAAAGCCTTGCTAAAATCAAGGTATATCACATCAACGGTTCTTCCTGCATCCAGAAAACCAGTCATCTGATCATAGAAGGAAATGAGATTGGTCAGGCATGATTTACCTTTGGTAAATCCATGCTGACTGTTCCTGATCACTTAATTTTCCTCTAAGTGTTTGAGGATGGATTCTTTGAGAACCTGCTCCATAATTTTTCCAGGGATTGAGGTGAGGCTGACTGGTCTGTAGTTCCCTGGATCCTCCTTTTTCCCTTTATTGAAAATAGGCACTACATTTGCTTTTTTCCAATCCTCTGGCACCTCCCCCGTTCTCCAGGAGTTTTGAAAGATAACAGCCAGAGGTGCTGCTATCTCATCGGCCAATTCCCTCAGCACCCTTGGATGCAGTTCATCCGGCCCCATGGACTTGTGCACATCCAACTTCTTTAAGCAGTCCCTAACCTGACCTTCCGTCACCAAGGGCCTCTCTTCTTCTCCCCCATCTGCCATACCCATGGTAGTGGGCTGGGAGCTGACCCTGCCTGTGAAAACTGAAGCAAAAAGTGCATTGAGCACTTTAGCTTTTTCCTCATCCTCTGTCACAAGGATGCCTGCCCTATTCAGCAAGGGGCCTACACCATCCCTGATCCTCTTCTTGTTACTAAGATACTTGTAGAACCCCTTCTTGTTATTCTTAACATCCCTCGCTAGCTGCAGCTCCATTTGTCCTTTGGCCTTTCTGATTTTATCCCTGCAGTCCCTAGCAATATCTTTATATGCCTCCTTGGTCATCTGACCAAGCTTCCACTTCCTGTAAGCTTCCTTTTTTATGTTTAAGCTCAGAGCAGAGTTCTCTGCTAAGCCATTCTGGCTGCCTCACATGTTTGTTCTTTCTCCTATGACAAAGCTCTGCTTTGGTGGATCACCCAAGGTGGATCACAGGCCTCTCCTGTCTCTGAAAGCCCTGCAACGATAGGCAAAGGCACATACATGTTCTGAAGTTTGTATGGATTCAAATTCAACATCTTGCTTTTTGCTGTAAAATGAGGACAAACAAACAAAAAAGAAATGGGTGACCATTATATTCTGGTTTACAACATGCCATCAGGTTTCTGCTCCATGGTAGAAATTCCATAGCGACCATCTGGCCAGTCTTACCCATCCCATTCCCACCAGTACCAGTGACTGGCAGTTCACATCTATCAACACAGAAATTCCCAACTGCAGAAGACACTTGCAAAGATGAATTAGCACTGCCCTATAAAAGCCTGGCTCCTGATTAGAAAAGCTGATGAGCATGTTAGGACAGTGTGAGTATGTTAGATAGAAAGATACGTTGTAACAATTTGTCTTAAGTGACCTTCTCACCTTTTATTTTTGGTTATGGCAACTGGCAAGTGTTACCACCCTTCGTATGACGGATATTTTTATAAATAGTTGATGGAAGGTTACTAAATGAAATAAATATACTACAGACAGGGAGTGTGCTATAGATAAGCACAGCAGTAGAAAATGTCATAAGCTTGAGTTACAAGTAACCTGTTGGACTTTCTAACAACTCATTAACCACCTACTAAACATTTATTAATCCTTCATAAACAGTAGTAAAAGCAAATTTATAAGTAAAGTGCAACCGAGCCAGCTATGGGGAGTCTAACACATTGGGGCTTCTGGAATTTTATTTCTTGTTGTGGCTACTCCACGCGGGTTAAGAACTGCAGTCCCAAATGTTCTTTATTGTTTAGAAAAATGTCAAAAGTCTGGCTTCAACTCCAAAGCAAATAAACAGAAAGTTCTGAATTTGCCCTGTTATAACTGTCTCAGGGATTTGAAGCCAATAGTAGCTATTATCTACAATAACGGTTTTTGACTTTCCAGAGGAATGTGCCCCATCAGGAATCTGATCTGACTTGAGCACCCTAAGTTTTACCTCTTTTAAAAATGACTTTCTTACAAAATCCGATGTAAAAATATGAATGGGTCACAGTGCACTATTACTGTAAAAGTGCTGACTTGCTCATTTTACCATATATAAAATGAATCATTTGCTGTATAAATACTGTACTTGCATTTCAGTAGGATAATGAGTCTCTTTGTGTAACTTAGCTTTGTAGGGTCCCCCGTGACTCTGGGGCTCAGGCAATTGCCATGGTTGCTGCCTTAATGCTGGCTGTGCACCTGTGACCCTTGGCAGGTGTTGAAACCACCAGGTTGAAAAACATTCATGTAGCTTGGAAGACCTCTGCATACTCCCAGAGATGGCCCATTTAGTGTGTTGCTGGATCCAAGGCTCTATAACAATAGGTCGCAGATCTTTGTTGACTGAAGATCTCAAAGACCTTTACCAAAATTCATTAACTTTTCTACTTTACAGGTGGGAAAACAAAGCCATGGAGACTTGCCTACAGTCTTATACGTCCAAGGGGGCAGCCGTGTTGTCTAGTTCAGTAACTCCTAGTTTGTTTTACAGTCTGATAGGAAGCTATGGGAAAAGATCTGAATAAAATCCAGGCATCCTGATGGCCAGGTTTGTGCTTTAACCACTAGATTATGCTTCTTTGATCTTCCTGACCTGAGTGCTGCTCTACTTTAGTTACTCATATTCTGATACTTAAAGCCACGATTCTTGCTGATGGAAGAGTGCTCTTAAGAGTGACATTTGGACTCAGTAAAGCAACACCTCTAACACAGCGACATCCTTTCCAGAAGCACCTTGCTTTTCACACAGCATTCTCAAGAACCTCATGACCAAAAGCAGCACCCTACCTGCATACGGAGAGCACACCCTAAGCTAGATCTCAGCTCAGTGCTAGCAACCACTGGAGCTCTTTGCAAAACACTAAGTATTTTCCATGGAAAAACATAAAAAGGAGGCTATCTGAAAAATGTTCACTTTTCAAACAACTTTTCATCAACCACTTTCTGCAGAAATGTTAGGATTTGAGGTTTATTAAAAGCCTTTTGGGGGGGGAAGGGGCTGAAAAAGTCTCAGTGAAATATTTTAGATCTATGCTAGTTCCTGCAGATACCAAGGTAACTGGGTGCAAGAAATTGAGGAATTGAGTGCAGTGCCTGATTAACAATTTCCAGGCGTTTTGTATGTGGGTGTTCTTTTTTGTTGCTTTGGAGCAGACCCTTAACATTTTGACCTCTTAATTGTATTTTCAATTTCTATTTAAAAGACAAATCTCCATGGAACCATGTGGGCCAGAGTCCTGTATGTCGTGGGTCACCACATTGGTAATAGTTCTGGCTATTGCATCAGTGCAGAGGCCATCGTTCTATGGACTGTCATCACAGAATAGTGCGAGGAATGTTACAGGCTTGGTGTCTGTTGTGTCATTGTGGATTTCAGGAGCTTTAATTTGAAGACAACAGGTACTACAGTGTGCAACAGATTCCCTCCATCACGTCAACTGCAGGATTCTTATAAAGGGAACATTTCCTCCTTACTATATCTCTCCCCCCAGAGGACCGGAACTGGAAGAAAAGGAGTCTGTCTTCCCTGGGAACTTCAACTGCAGGTTGTCTTGGCCCTCAGGGCTGTTAGTCAGCAGCTGCAAGGAGTACCTCTTTGGGAGGCTTGTCTACCAACTGTCCCTTCTCACCTCCACATCCTGCCTCCTCAAAAAGGCTCTGCTGGAGTAATGTGAGGTGGTGCTCACTAGCCACTCGACCTACTTACTGAGAGCATTCCCAAAGATGCCATGGGAGGAGAAGGAGGCCAGATATCTTTCTTGCCTTAATGATACCACCAAGTCAAGGTAATAGTGGCGTGCCAGAGGCTGGTCTGTCTTGAGGACCAATGGGGGTGGCGGGATTTTAAAGTTTTGCAGAGGCATAAAGAGGTTGGACACAAGTGCCATTCAGATAAGTATCCAAGCTTTTAGATGGTCAGCTACTCTGAACGCTGACCTTTAAGATTTTCTTCCTTCACTAGACGTATTGGGGCTTCCCCGCTCGTCTTTTGCTCTCATGGTTTCTAGGGGTGAGGCAGATCATTTGAAAAGAAAGTTACTTCTCTGCTCACAAGAGAATAAATGGAAATTGTGGGCATCACCATCTTCTGTGGCTATTTGGAGTGTGAATTTTTGACAATCTGAGATGCTGTTTGTTCTCTGAACACGTGTTTAATACAAAGCATGAACTGTCTGTATCCATAGTGGGCAATTCAGTTTGGCTTTTGGATGTATGTTTACAGTGGTGACAAGGGATTCTAAGAATGGAAAAGGCCGAGGGTCTCTAAGTCTTTTGCTGCTGATGATATTAATTTTTATTGCAATATCTCCCAGAAGCCCCAGATGAGAGAGGACGGGGTGAGGATGTAATGATGTGAGACGCTATTGAAGCCAAAAGTCAACAGCCAGTGCAGTGATCACACATCTGTGCTGAGAACTCCTACCCCAAGTCAGCAAATGAGTACAGTACAAAATTGAGAGCTAGCATTTCTGTCCACTTTCTGTTAAGCAAAGGGCTATGGAGTGTATATGATGGGACTCCTACACACTGGGCGGGCTGTGCAAGTCAGCATCGCCCAGCACCAACCATTTTGGTAAGAAGCAGCAGAGCTTAGAGGAGTGGTAAATGCACAGTCCACACACAATAAACAGCATCTTAGAGAGCAGCAGTGGCATATAAGTTGGTGTATTTCCTACCAGAATCTGAAATATTGAGTCTTACAGGGAGCTCCCTATCCTTCCACATATCACAGCCCCATTTAGATCATGGTAGGATCAGGCTCACGTTATTGGACCCAAGGCCTGAGTGATTTTGTTTTACTTTAAAATAAACAAACAAATAAAAATTTACATGAAATTAATCACTCAGAGCAGGTAGATAAAATGGTGCTTGCATAAAACAGAGATCTTTACAGTCAAATGGACAAGGTTTACTGTTCAGTTTGAGTACTTATTTACCAGATGAATAACCATGTTCCAATCTTAATTTTATCTTCAAGTATTTACATGTATGTTGCCTGATTGATATAGATATCCCAGGGAATGTACATATTTTAGAGGACCCCAGAACAAATGATGGACTGAGGGCATTTGCAAAGATCTTTGAAAATTATCCCAGTGTCCAAAGACTGCTTAGAAAGTTTTATTCCTCTTAAACGCTCTCTGCTTGCTGCTGCTAAATGTCATCTGCAAAGCCAGGAAGTCATACCCTGCCAAATATGCAGTATCCAAGCCAGCAGGATTAAATCCAAATGACATTTTAGCCAGCTTTTGAAAACTAATAGAATTTGTGACCCAGAACTCGGGGAAACATATAATGGAGTAGCAAATGCAGATAGAACTTTCTGTGTATCTTCTAGTCTCAGGCATAAAATGTTTTGTGTCACTTAAAATATATCAGCATTTTTTGGAAGTGGTTATTTAGTGAAGTACATATTGATACAATAGGGGGGAAAAGCTGTGAAAAATAAGGACTTGCTACTAGTTGGTTATGCTTTCAGCTTTCAGAGCTAGTGAGTATAAATGTCCTTGTTGCTCAAAGTGTGCTATTTCTTTCTAAGCTGTGGACGTATCTGGCTGTGCAATACTACTTCAGTGTAACCCCGAGTCATGTGAAACTTGTGTGATTTGGGGTGGTCTTACCAGTACAAAGCTGTTCATATTGAGTAAAAGCATGATTTACAATGGGCCAGATTTCAATTCTTTGGCTCATGGAAGTGGGGAATTTGAGTGCAGGGAACTGCCCTAACTTGCGTGAGTAAAGGGCTCCTAATGTGGATGGATGGGATAGATGGATTTCCTGGATCTGGCAGGCAATTTTCGCGGCAGCACTGCAAAGAGAACTATGAAAAGCAACGTGCCCCTATTTAGTTATTCAACCACTGGTAGCGGCAGGAAGACTACGTTCTAGATTCTGTTGCTTTGCTGGGGCGAGTCAGGCTGTCTCTCTGTGGACTGGAAAGCAGAGTTGTCCTATTTAGTAGTCATCTGAAAAGCCTGCAGAGTCACCTGCCAGCCCCTGGATTCCCTGCAGTGGCATGGAGAGACATTCGTGCCTCTCAGACACCTCATGGTGAATACGAGGAGGCTGAAGGGCCGGGCGGAGAGGAATGGGTTCTGGGAGGTTCATGTTCTAAAAGAATAAGTGGGGCACGCCAGCCAGGGAAGAACAAACTATGGCTGATGAAGTTTACATAATCCACAAAAACCCACAACTGCTGGGACTGTACACCACCCGTGCAGCTTGGATGCAGCTAGTCTGGAAGTAGGTCCTACAGCAGAGCCAGTCTTTGGGCAACCTAATGAGCACAGCCATTCAAGCCCTGCAAAT
The DNA here is from genome assembly GCA_007922195.1 of Podocnemis expansa. Lineage (NCBI taxonomy): Eukaryota > Metazoa > Chordata > Testudines > Podocnemididae > Podocnemis > Podocnemis expansa. Next base: position 5,887,931 of record ML681973.1, on the reverse strand, counting down.
AGTGTAGTGGCTAGCACCTCTGCTTAACATACAGAAGGTCCTGGGTTCAATTCCCAGGGGGTTGGACTTGGTGATCTCATGAGGTCCCTTCCAGCCCTATGATTGATTGAACTTCCCTCTTGGCTACACTACCTAAGTGGCTTTCAGAGTCGCCAGGCCAGCTTTTAAGCCCAGCAGCAACAGCAGTTCAGTGCATGCTCAATCACAATGGTTGTGACAGCTCGGGCTTATTCCCCTGCTTCTGCCTTGGAGCCAGCCTTGCTTCTGCCTTGCCTCTCCAGGTAGCCCAGTGCTGACTCTCGGCTCTGATTCATGGCTTCGGCTCTGGCCTCTGACTCTGAGCTCTCATTCCTGACTGCTGCACCAGCCATGCAGCCTGTCCACCCCTGCCACTGACAGAGACCTAGATTTCTCTTGTATCCTTCTTGCCAGTGCTGCTCTCTCCTGTCTCAGGGCCTTGCAGCTGGCTACCACAAGGCTTGACAGCCTGCATGTGGTTGTTGAAACGGGTCACCTTGGAGAAGCCAAACCGCTTTCCTCTTCCTTCTCAGCTTTGCCAAGTCGGCCCCCTCATCTTTGGAAAGGCAGCCAAGGTGGGTGTTTTCCTTTCCTCCCTCGACAAAGGCAAGCAAATGGCAATACTTTGGAACAGTGTACAGTGGCGTAATGGGACATCTCCTTTCATGTAACTCCTCCCTTCATTCATTATCCCCAACAGAAACCTGGCAGTGACTTCCACACGGAAGTATTTTTGGATCACTTATTATGTCTCTTGTCAGTCCAACAAATGTCAGTTTTCATCGGGCCTCACTTTTACATGGATTTTTTTTTTTAAGCCAGCAAGTTTCTTTTGGTGTATTTAACAAACTGCTGTATCCTGCATGGGTCACCTGCTCCTGAGCCACCACCTTCTGCACAGGACACTTTCAGTTTTGACCACTGCTCGGAGCACCACAGGTGCCAGGTTAATTGCCAGTAAAGACAGCCAGCAAAGCACAGCTTGGAAAGAAAATGGCCAGTGTCTGGACTTCTTGTTGTGTTCTTTATCTGGAGACACAGCTGTATGATTACAAGGCTCTAGTTCTTCTACGGTCTCCCGTCTCTACGCTAATACTAAAATCGGTGCTCTCGTGTTGCTGCCTAACTAAATTCTGCTGTTGTATTTAATGTTCTCTCTTAACCTATGCAATAAACAGGAGTGTAACAATTGCTACACTAGATCATAATCTAACATAGTGTTCCCTCCCTAACGGTGGTTGGTGACATAAGCTTCCAGGGATAGACAGAGAAATCCTGTAATGGACAATTAGGAATAATCTGTCCAAAGGGGAAAAGCTTTTCTAATCCCCTATCAATTAGTGGATTTGTATAGTAAACTTGAGGATCTGTATCTCTTACATGCTATTTAAGAAAGAAAGAGAGAACGTACCTAAAATGTTTCTGGAGATGCTCTCATTCTTATATTCACTTAAATCTTTATTCTGAAACCTACTTATTTCTTAGCCTCAACAGTATCTTCCAGCAGGGAGTTCTACAGATTAAAAACAATGGATCATTTAAAAACAGCATTGGAAAGGACTCATTAGCAGCAGCAGCCTTCTGCAAAATATGATGTATTAGTAATCAATGAAAAAAAGAAGGCATCAACCAATGCCCAAATTTGAGTTAAAATATTAGTTGCATTATCTTTAAATGTGAAAAGACATTTTCTTTGTGGTCACCAGTATTAGATTAGTGTCAAACTCCTGGCTTAGGCTGGTGGCTGTGCCATTCACTTGAAGTATGAACTTGGTCAAACCACTTGGGGTAAAATCCTCAAAAGTACTTCAGTGGATTTAGAGGCTTATGTACTAAATGACTTGCAATAAGTACTCCCAGTAGTTTAAAACACAAACTAAAAGAGGCACATGTGTGGGCAGGGAGAAACACAGCTTCAATTCAGGGGACAGATAATGTCTCTAGCCACAATGAATATTGGGGCCCTTCCACAAACACGAACCTTGTGTAAGAAAACAATAAAGTTAAATTGGTGATAAAACATAACCTAGTGGGCCCAAAAGTGCCTCTGTTTGTGTTCCACCTCATCGCCCCCCCGAGACTCTGACAGAGGAGAACAATTCTAGGTTTTGACTGAGGAGATAAAGCCCCACCAAAGGAGACTGTTATGGGAATCATTCAGCCTTGCACACTTCACAAATGGTGTCAGCCATCTCCTCAGCAGGATTAAGTGTCTGTCTGTGCCCACTCCCTTTTTTACCATCACTCACTATATACCTAGGACCACCAGAGACCCAAGTCCATGATGTGAGGTGTGTTGACTTCACTCCAGATGCCACAATATTTTTCAGATTTCTGTGTTAACAGGACAGATATTTCAATGTGTGTCTTTTCCCCTACTTTTGATCATTTACACACATCTGGTTTATTTTTAGACAGTGTTTATGTATTCCTAATTTTGAACTGGTTTCATTATCGATGTGCTAAAAACAGATTTTTCCCAAGAGACCACTGTGGAAACGTGCTTCTTTTGGTTCCCAGAGCTTCCTCTACGTCTTCATTTGGCTACTGATGACAGGACTAAGACAGAATGAGGCTTTCAAAGATGATTGTCATCTTTTCTTTATCTCAGTGTAAACACCCCAATCTGGAGAATGACAAGTTGCCTCTGATAAGACGTATGAATTCTTTTTTAACCCAATAGACAAAACCTCCAGCACTTTAAATACAAAAGGAAAGAGGTGCAAGAGAAGACATTCTGTAATGTATTCCCTTGAGAAATATGATGCTATGCAAGTGTATTTCAGATGAAGTTTGTATGGAAGCAAATCACATGCTTGCAAGATAGTTAAGATATAGCACAGTGTTGCCATCATCCCAAACCCCCCAAATTGAACATGTTTTCTGTATCAAATCTAGGCGCCTAATTACTTTCTGATGACTATTTTTAAGACCATGTGTCTCTCCCAGATGTCAGGTTAGTTAGCTGGTAGAACAGAGACACGAGTCTGTTTTTTAGTTCTAAGAGTACACTAGGCTTTTGTTTAATGAGCTGATGTCAACTTTTAGTTAGCCTAAAAGTGTTAAAATTTACATTTTCAGCTTATAAAACAAACAAACAAGGAGGCCTTGTTTGTTTGTTTTACTGAACTAGACTAACACGGCTGCCCCTTTGGATTTCAGTTTCTAATGCTCTCACATCTGATTTTGCACATGAAATTATTTGGTGTGTTGGCTTAAAATCCTTTAGGATATGGGCGACCAAGACCTGATCCTACAAATCACTCATGCACAGGATTCATTGCACCTGTCCAAGCAATCCCATACGTGCTCCTAACGAGACATATAAAGTTAGTCATTTGTGAGACGCGGGCCCAAGTTCCAAAGGAGCTTCCCATTGGAAGAAGCAATGCAGTCAGCTGCAGAGATCTACCCCTGGGGGTGATGCCTGATAAAGTGAGGACAATGGTTATGAGGATGCTCAGTTAGTACTGGCCTGCTGGAAAATGTTTCACATGTAAGGGCATGCTTGAATTGGGGGATGATTGTCAAATAACTGCGCCTGAGTTGTGGACAAGATGCGGAAAATTGTAGAAAAGTAACAATAGATTTTTATTAACTGTGGTAATTTAGAAAAACTGGCTGCCTGTGGCTGACAGTGGGAGCCCAGGATGCATGGGGCTGAAAGCAGGAGCCCCGCTGTGTGGGGCTGTTAAAATATAACATGAATTCAGTATCAGAACTGTAGTAGAAGCCTAATGTTGGAGGATCTAAAATTATCCAAAATTAAGTATGGCTTTGTTCACATGACCTCAGGTCACACTGAAGATCAAATCAGTAAGGAGCTTTGTGGCTTTGGTACTTATCAGACCCCCATTATTATGGTTTCTGAGCACCTCCCAGTCTTGAATATATTAGTCTTAACCTCAAATTACAAGTATTCCTATCCTACAGATGAAGAAACAGAGGCATGGCACCTAAAGGCCAGATTATCCACGGTTGTTAGGTTTTAACAATGGAGTGAGGTGTCTTGTGGGATTTTCAAAAGTGCCTAAGTGCCGAATGAACTCTGATGGACTCCCGTGGGAAACAAGCACCCAGATATTTTTTAAAATCCCACTAGGTGCCTATCTGTATGATCAGGCACTTGAATACTTTTGAAAATTTTTCCTTAGGTGACTTACTTTGTGTTACACAAGGAGTCTGTGGCACAGACTAGGGACCAGATCTTTTTTCTGTAAGTACCAAGCAGATGCCCTGATCACTGGACCATCCTTCTTCTGAGCATCCAGTGGTGGCTATAATTGTCTGGCAACCTCTTAGCCATGGGATGAATTATTTTTGAGAAAATATTAAGACGACTGTGTACTAGGAATCAAGAACTTGATGATCTCACAAGGTCCCTTCCAACTCTATGATTCTATTCTATTCTATTCTAAAAGGGAGGGCTGGTAAAACACCTGGTCCACCTCAACTGCCGTAGCAGGATTATTCTCAAATACACCTAAAACTGTCAAAAGCATGAAACCATTTTTAATGGAAGTGACAGATTCCCAAGAACCTTTTCATTTGCAAATTAATATTTGTAAATACAAAATGTGAGTGTTTCCCTTGTTTATCTTTCCAGAAAACTGTCCTCTACTCCTTCCAGGAACTCAGCTGTTGCTACTTACTTCGCAAGTTTAATTTTTTTATTTTATTTTTTTTCTAAAAACAGGAACTGATCTTTAATACCTTTGTTAATAAACAGTTTTTGGTTTTCACAGTGAAGTACTTGGTATAAACAGCAAATTCACTTCACTGGGGAAACCATTTACCTCTGCAGCTGCTTTCTCTTGCAGAATTGATTGAAAACCTAGTGAACTAAACAGGAGACTTTTCATTGACTTCAGTAGGCCTTGGCTTGATTGCAGCATTTCTTTTTAGTTTTCCTTGTATCAATCTATTGGCCTGTGTATGTTACAGATCCCCCCACACACTGCTCCGGATCCACAGGGAATATGACTCTGTTGTAGCCCATGTTGGTGTGCCTGGCATTTAAGCAAGCTAAAACAGCTCCCCGGAGGCTTCCCAATTCACTGTCCAATATGTCAGCCAAGACAGAGGCTCTGATGTTTGCTAACACAGACTGTCAGTCCAGATCCCAGCAAACAGGAGCCTTACTCACCTCTGTCCAGAAGCCCCTTGAAACCACAAAGGTGCTGCTCCAGGGCAGGTGTGATGGGATGTTTACCCCACACCAGCCCTTGAAGGGGTTAAGGGGGCTAGGTGGGCCAATTAATCACCACAGCTACTTCTGGAGGAGATGGGGGGCAATGAGGACTAACTAAGGAATGATGCTCACCTGCACAGGAACAGGTGAGGTTTGTGTAAAGCCAGGCAGCTGAAAGCAGAAAAGGGCTGCAGGCTGGAGATCTGCAGTCACCCTCTCTGGGGTAGAGGCTAGAAGGAAGCTTGACTTGAAGGAAAGGAAATACGCGGAGGAAGGCAGAGAAGGAGCCTGACAGAGGAACCACAGGAAGCTGTCCAGGGAAATAGCAGCAAGATATGGGACAGTGCAGACCTTGACTGCTGATTGCAGCATCCCTGGGTTGGATACCAGAGAAGAAGGTGAGCCCATCTTCTCCTACCAGCCATGGGGAGGTGGCTCCAGTGACCGTGGCGTTGAATCGAAGGACTATCTAGGACGGTTGGTCTAGACTCAGGGAGCCTTCAGAGCACATAGCCTGGAGGGTAAAACTGCAGTGACCTGGCCAGAGAGTCAAGTCATGAAGCGAGAGAAGTCAAGTATTGAGCACTGTTCCCTTTAAGCTGTACGTGTGTGCGTGCACACACAACAAAATAAAGAGTGTACAAAAAAATTCAACAGTGCTAATATTAGTGCACACAGAGAAATGTTTTGTGCATGCAGCCTATGAAAAATTAGGGAACGTCGGTACTAAGATGAACAGAGATGGAGTGAACACCTGCAAGAAAGTGTGTCAGCCTGGCAGAGGTAAACCTAGGTGTGTTCCCAAGGAGGTGCTCCAACAGTGAGTGGAGCACCCCATGACAGGCCCCCATAGGTAATACTCTGCTTCAGGGAGCTTTTGCACTACATCAGCAGCAGCCCCGGGTGCAAAGGGTATTTTGGAGTGGAGAAGAATTGGGAGGAAGGAAGGGAGAGGCTTGTGCTGTGCAGGTGCCTCAGCACTGTCCAGTCCTGCAGCGCTATGAAGAGATTGAACAAATTGAGCAAAGTTGAAACGGAGGCTGAACATCAGCAAATAATTCCTAGCAGTGAGATTACCGGGCTGTGTCCTGTCAAGGAGAGTATCGGAAGGCCCATCATCTGAGTCCTCTGGAAAAAGGTAGGACAAACATTCCTGGATATTGTCTAGGCAATAATCCTGCACTGGTGGGACCTGCGTGGATGATTATACGGGTCCTTCCCATCTCCGAATTCTATGCTAACTATGCCATGAAACATGAAAATGTTTAATTTCTCTTTACTCTCATCTGTTCTGTTGCTGTCCTGCCTCCCTTTTACTTCTGTTCCCTACCCTGGTGTTTCTGTGCCTCCCACCCCCTGCCCCCTCTTTCAACGCTTCCTTGCTTCTCTTACTGAAAAGGGAAGTTTCCCTTCAGGAAAGGGCACAGATGTTCCTGTCTTCCGGACTATGCTGCTTCTGTTACTATTAATGTTATGCTATTATCTAATCACTGCTGCTCAGATTTCTGCCTCATGGTCGAGGGAGGAGAGCAAGCTGTCCTGAAAATATCCTCCTAATCTTCTAGCACCAGCTTTCTCTGTATTGCGCGTGTGGCTTTATTGAGAACTTCAGAGGACAGCGCTGGGCTTCCTATGGGATTATGTCCATGCACCCAGTAGCCATGGTTTACCATGATCTTTCTTTCTGACAGTCCCTGTTGTCTGATTGATTTACCTATTTTGTTGCATTTGAATATTGATTTTCAGTTAACTACCTGGCAGAAAAGAATCTCTGCGGCATTTCACAGCATTCAAGAGATTGTTCGCCATCGGCCTGATCCCTCAAGTGCCCCGGACATGCCCGGTGGGTGAGCATATTTGGCAAGAAACGCCAGAGCATTCGGCAGGCTCAGGCCATAGCCCATTTTATGAAGTGAAAAGCAAATGAATGACCTGATGCCAAAATAAATTACTGTCATTTTTTTAGAGTCATTGGGAAGGGCAAAGGCCCCTCTACAGCCACTCAGCCCTGGCTGCCTTCTTTGTTGATTGGTGGACAATGATGCAGGCATTCTCAGTACACCGGTTGGAAGTCATAGAAACTGGAAGGACCATGAGAGGTCATCAAGTCCAGTCCTTGCACTCATGGCAGGACCAATTACCTTCTTAAACCATCCCTAAAAAAAGTCAGTTTACCTCTGCAGCGCTGCAGCCATCCACTCCATGATATTTCGCTCCATGATAGCACTGTGGGAAACCCTGTATTATGACAGGTCATTTTAGCTAGGGAGCTAGAGAGAGGCAAAGAAATAGTCTCTTTAGGTAAGCTCCAGAGGGGTAGCCATGCTAATCTATTTCAGCAAAACAAACAAGAAGTCCTGTGGCACTTTTAAAGACCAATAAATTAATTTGTCACCTAAGCTTTTGTGGGCACAATCCCGCTATATCAGGTCTGTGGAATGGAGAATGTGGCATATTAGGGGTGTGTGTATATCTACATACAAAAAAAGGTGGGTCACAAGGTCAATTCAGACAGATTCAGAGAGAGCTCCCTCTGGATCTGTTTGAATTGACTTTGTGACCCACCCTTCTCTGGATGTATAAATACAGCTAGCATTCCACATACTCCATTTCATGAATCTGATAAAGTGGGATTGTGCCCAGGAAAGCTCAGGCAACAAATTTCTTGGTCTTTAAAAGCGCCACAGGACTCTTTGTTTGTTTTTCTTTAGGTAATAGAATTGATGAAGAATCTGCTCTACATTCATGACAACCAAGTCCTGAATTCTCCAGCCCAGGAGTGAGCGACCCAGCTTGTCTTTCATAGTATTGCAGGGCTGGCCCCAGACATTGTTCTTTTTTTTTTTCAGCTATGTGGGGCAGCCTGCTAATGTGTATTCAAGATATCAACTGACCGTTGATGCCCAGGAAACCTTGACTCGCTGGCCACTGCCTGTAAGACTTTCTACTGCTGCTGTTTTAAAGGCTGTGCACTCCATTTCCACAGAGACATTTCCAGCCTTCAGCCCCAGGTTCTCATTCCCTGCCCAGAAAAGAGGGCTAGAAATACTATCTTCAGCTGGAAGGAGGGTAAGGCCCCTTGATTTGGGGCTGGAGTTAACCTCTTCCTGTAGTGATTTGGGGACTTAACATTGGTGGTTCCAGTCCTGGCTCGGCCGTCGAGCTTCTGAGTGACATGTGTCCCTTCCTTCTCTTCATCTATTTTGTCAGCCCCTTAAGGAAAGGGACTGTCTCTCCCAGGCTTTTGGGTCTAGCACAATAGGGGTTGAGTTCAGACGTGGTCCCCACTGGACTATAATTAGTAACTCTAGAACTACTGTATAAATAGTGTTATAGTAACTCAACTAGAAATAACATTTCCACAGTACGAAACAAATTAGCCAGCAGCAGCATAGCCTCATTAATTTGAGAATTAAAGAAAAAGGCAACCTCAAATGACAGACCGGGTAAAATTCAACCCTTCTTAAAAGTGACCTGCAAAAAGAGAAAAGGGCAAATTCTCTCTCTTGATGATGTGCCAAAAAACACATATGCACTCTTTTTTTTCAGTCTTTGCAAGTTGCTTTTATTGCCAGTCTCTCTCTCTCTCTCAAATAAATCTATTGGAACATGTGACGCAATGAGGGTGAGAAGAGCATCTGATGTTTGGTGATATGGGGGACATTCAGGCGGATATTCAGCTGTAGACCATGACTGGTAACATGTGAAACCAAGCCAGAACTCATGTGCTGTGTGCTAATGCCACATAGTCTAATCCGAAAAGCAGCTAGAATCTTAGATGAAATCTCGTGTGTATGTGAAATGGGCCTGGGGGATTGATTATCAATAGAACAGGAATGAAAATTTAAGGCATAAATGCCAGAATTGTATGAAAACCAAGTGAAAAAGTTTTGAAAATGTAACCTGAAAATCTTTTTAATTTTGAAATTTTTCAAAACTTTCTATTAGCGCTATACTATTTGATTAAAATCACCATAAAATGCATAACTTTTTCTTCTGAAATTTCAATTTTTTGAAGAAAAGGTTAATAGATAAATCAAAATCTGGAAAAAAGTTCCAGCAATATTCTAGAGCTGACAGTGAATTCATCATAAGAGAAAAGTGATTTGAATGTGTCACAGTGGTCAAAAAATCAAGTGGTGTCAGATTTACTTGAGGATGGGAGAGGAGACAGAGGTTGAAGAAAACCCTGAAAGGCTAGGAGTAGTTTTCCTTGTGATGTCTCTCTTAAAACAAAACAAAATATGCACTATACACTCCAAGTCCTATGTTGATGTAATGTTGTGGTTATCAATATAAAGAAACAACAGTCAAACAATAAGAAAAGCTAAGATTCTCTTTAGAAAATGAATTTATTCAGGTGGGACACAGCATACGTGTTTTTGATTGCACATCAGTGTTTAAAGTAGATTTGAAGGATGAGCAATATGAAAATTAACATTACTGTGAGGATCTGAATCCTTTCCATTTTATGTTTCCCTTCATTTTATTATTTTAATGTTATTGTTGCACATTAGCCTAGATTTAAAAAAAATCTTTAAAAGGCTTCTAAAAACAAGACAGTGGTGTTAGCTTGGGACTGGAGGAAGGGTGCATAGGAAAAATCATAGTCTATGTGGCCAAATGTCATGTAAAACCTGCTAGCTAGAACATCAGCCCTAGTGCTCCCCATTGATGTGATTTTTTTTTATTGCAAGTTCTGCAATATTTGGAAAAATTTTAAAGCCCTGGCTCTTGGAGTTATGTGAGTGTATGAGTCATAGATTTTAACGGTGGAAGGGACCTTAATCGTCTATTCTGTCCTCTTGCATAGCACAGGCCATAGAGCTTCCTCATAATAATTCACATCCATAATTTCACATTTTCTATAAAAACTTCTGATCTTGATTTAAAAAATAGTCAAGATAGACAACCCACCACAGCTCTTGGTATATTGTTCCAACAGTTAATTACTCTAACTATTAAAATTATCCCGTATTTTCAGTCTGAATTTGTCTAGCTTCACCTTGCAACCCTGGGACCATAAGCTACCCTTCTCTGCTAGATCAAAGACCCAAGTGTTAAATATTTGTTCCCCAGCTAGGTATGTATACATGTAATCGAAGCAGTCCCTAACCTTCTTTTAAATTAGATTAACTTCCTTAAATCAATCACTATAAGGAATTTTTTTAAACCTTTTCATCATTTTCATGGCTCCTCTCTAAACTCTCCCCAATTTATCAAAAATCCTTCTTGAATTGTGGGCACCAGAACTGGATACAGTATTCTAATAGTGGTTGAACCAGTGCCAAATACAAAAGTAAAATAATCTCTCTAGTCCTACTCAAAATTCCCCTTGTGCATCCCAGGGTTGCATTAAGTCTTCTAGTCACAAATATAATAGTGTGCGATCACGTTCAACTGATTATCCCCTAAAACCTCCAAATGTTTTTCCAGAGTCATTGCTACGTGGGATATCAGTCAGGACAGCCTACATTTTTTATTTTGACATTTACACTTTTACATTTTGCCATATTATAAAGCTGATTGTTTCCTTTCACCCAGGTGATGAAGCAATCCACACTGCCCTGAATTAGTGATTAGGGGTTTTTGTTTCCTCCTCCCCTAATTTGTGTCCTCTGAAAACTTGATCAGTGACTTCATGTTTTCTTCCAGGTCATATGAGAATCTCAGCTTTCATTTTTGTAGACAAGTTTCTAGCGCTCGTAATTGCGAAGAAAAGCTTGAAACCAGGAAGTGATGGGGCGGACCCGCCCCGCACTCAAGCAGGCCTATATACCCTGAAGGAAGAGGTAGCCCCGCCCCTCAGGCCCTGCTGGGCATGCTCCAACAGCTGCCCGGGCATAAAAGGCTGCAGCTCCCCTCACTCTGGGGCAGGCTGGTGAAGGGAGCAGACGTGTGGTGGTAGCTCCTACCCGGGGTCTGGTTCGGCCCCTGCCTTAAAGGAGCACGCCCTCGAGAGGCCGAGGACGCCGACAGCTGGACAAGTTGATGAGCGAGGCGTACTCCGCCGCGAGGGTACTGGGACCCAGGCCAAAGACGGGGTGAAACCGGACGGACACCGGGAACCAAGAGGGAGAACGCCGTCCCAGGCCCAGGTAGGACGTAGCCCTGGGCAGTGCCCGTAGGGGTGCGTCGTGGTATTGCCGTGGCCTCAGTCGGCGCGTCGCGGCCCGGATCCCTGCCGACTGGGCCGTACCCCATGGTAACCCCAGGGCCCTAGGCTGGGGTTCAGTGGAGCTGGAGGGCCTGAACCCCCTACCTGGGTACGGTCCCCTTGTGGCACCCAGCTTCTCTGAACGTTGACTCCGGCCAGTGGGCCGCGCTGCCCTGCACTAGAGGGCCTCTGTGAACGTTGACTCTGGCCAGTGGGCCGCGCTGCCCCGGATCGAGGAGCTGGATTTGTGGCTCAAACCGGGAGCTTCCCTGCATTTGAGCAAGCGGAGGTGGCGCACTCCGCGACACAGGAACTCGATTGACTCCCAGCCACAGATGCAAAGAACCCAGTGTTATTTTCAGAGGGGCAGCCAGGTTAGTGTGGTTAAGCAAAGCAAACAAGGAGTCCTATGGTACTTAAAGACGAACTGATTTATTTATCGCATGAGCTCATGCAAAATTTGTTGGTCTTTAAGTACCATGTTCGTTGTTCCCTGTTTGTTCTGCAGAATTTTAAAGCCAACTGTCTTTCTGGGAATGCTTGAGGTTGGTGATGTATCCTTGATTCCTCTTCCATGGTCTTGTCTGACTATGGTGGCATTATCGGACTACTAATGTGAGGGGGCAATTACTCATGAAACTCCGTAACACTGAGTTCTTAAATGGCAATTGCCATGGGTGAGTGCAGACACAGAATGGCCTGAATTCAGCAAGGAGCATAAATAGCGATTGCAATTACACCTCAGCAGAGGCAAGTTCTTTGCTGAATCATGGCCACTATTTGTATTTCACTCTTTTCTAACACAAGACCTGCTGGTAGGTAACAAAGCAAACACTACACTCACTGAGGCAGCAAAACTTAGAAAAAAAAAAAGAAAATTCCCTACTTCTGCAGTTCATGCTGTTCTTTTAAACTATTTATAAACAAGCAGTGTTTGCACTTGGACTGCTGCTCTGCTCCACTTTTCAAGGCTTCTTTTAGATCTGTAAGTACAGGTCAGTTCAGCTCCCCCAGTTTTGAGGGGGAGGGAGCTAACCCTGCAATCGGAGACTAATTAAAAATAATTTCTGCAAATAAATACATAGATGTTCATAAGCTATTCATGAGGCCAGTTGGGTAACCCCGGTCCTTAATTTATAATGAAAAGGATGTTGGAGCTCAAGTCATTTTTTTACTTTCATAACTGATGTGGCAAGCTCAGACGTGCCAGGGCCAGGAATGGTCACAAGCTCTGGCGCAGATTATGCATGGGCACCCCTCATAAAATACAAATAATCGCTCTCTGTTCTTCCTCTCAATCCTCTTTTCCTCTCACTTTCGTTAACTGATATCTGCTCTAATTTCCTATGTTCTTTTAAAGAGTTCACTGTACACATCATCTGGGATTCATACGGTATTGAGGATCTTTAAACAATACAAAGCACATACTTCTGTCCTGCACTTGCCAGGAACCCCCTGGATTGGTTTTTTAATTGCTTATCTTCCCTGCTGTCCTCATCCAAATAATACATCATTCCATTTTCTTCCAGTAAATCCATAACAGTAAGTCTAAATCCATTTAGTGAAGGAGTTTTAGTAAAACGATCTATTTGGTGAAGGTTTTTTTCTGATTAATATATAGTCCCGTATCACAATGGTTTGATTTCATCTCAAGACTTTAAAATGTTAGTCATTTCTTTTAAATTCTAGAAAATATTCCCTATCCTGCCTTTGTGAATTAATGTTTGAATAGCCTTCTTTTGGCCAATAGCATAATCAAATATAGGAAATTAGTATTGACAGCCACGGGGGGGAATAGTTTTTAAAAATCAGATTTAATATATTAAATATTTTAAACCCTCTTAATGGGATTCTGCAGTTTTTATCACACAGAAAAACATGAGTAGCCCAATTAAAGTAGTCTTTAAGAGTGTGATGTCATTCTGTCTCTGCATGGGGCAAATGAGGCAGAGATAAACACTTTCCAAAAGCCTTTAGGCGAAAGAAAATAATCCCTCATGTACACATGCACCGTTCTTAGTGTCTAAACTTCTTCCTGCAGTTTGCATAGCAGGGCTTGTCTAATTTATCAAGCAGATAATTTCTCAAAGGTTCCAAGCAGACAGACAACCAGGAAAGAAGAGTAGGTTTAAGTAGGAATGAGCAAACCTTAAACTGTCAATCCAAATGCTCTTTTTTTTTTAATGGGGGGGGGGGGGGGAGCAAATTCCTGGACGCAGAGAACTGTGCTGGAAACCGTCCTTAACCGTCCTTAAAAATGGTGTTGTGAAAAAGAACGTCTCCATTTCTCTTGCTAACAACACTCTGTTGTTAATGACAATACCAACACCTCACTCTGGTGTAGGGCTTTTCATCAGTAGATTTCAAAGTACTTAACAAATGAGGTTACTTCTGAGACTGAAAGGATACTAAAGACCAAGGCACTGTTTCTCTGGCCCAGCTGAACTAGCTTGAGGGCTGAGGTGGTCTTAAGTTTCCCCTTCCTGTCCCTAGTGCCTTTCCAATCACCAGGGCTGGATTAAGGTGCCCAATGTTCATTTTCATGGTCACTTTTGTGGCCTCCCTCCACAGGGCCCTGGCCCCACCCTACCTCAGCAGTAGCCAGTCTGGGGATAGGGGCTGGTGGTGCTTGGGCATCCTACTGCAGCTGAAAAAGGTGGATGCTTATTAGTTTCCAACACTTCCCCATTTGTGCCTGTTGGACCCACGTCTTTGACCCACCCCAATGCAGTTCCAGGACCATTTTAACAGTATTGGTATGGCTAAAAGATATCATGCTGAGTCTAGTTCAGCAAAACAAACAAGATGAAGTGGGATTTTCTCCCGTGAAAGCTTGTGCAATAAATAAATTTGTTAGTCTCTTAAAGTGCCATAGGACTCCGTGTTTGTTTAAAAGATATCATGCATCTCTTGCTATTGGTCCCTTCAAAACAAGTTTGGGATTCTCTTTGCAGTGGTCTCTGAAGCTGATATTTCATCAATTATCCAGTTGCATGAATTGGCATAATCCAAGGGCCAGATTTTCAAAAAACGAGGCAACTGTAGTTCCAGCCAGAGCACGAAGAACTCACCAGGCACCAAAAGAGGTGGTCAGATTCTTCAGAAGAGCTCAGTATATTGCCCCCATACCAACGTTTTGGAGGCCTGACCAATCTGCTTCACGTCGGATGGTTCACAGCTGTGCTGTGGGAGATAACACTGTTGCTATGCTGAGTCAGTGGACCAAATTCTCCTCCTGAGTGGCCCCTCTCTACAGCTGGTGCATGAAGGATTGGCTTGGCATGGGATTGAAGCTGGCAAACACTGACAATACTTTTGCAGAACATATGTAGGCCAGCTTTGAAATATTCCAAGTTGTTCAAAAATCCAACTCTCCAGCAGCTTGGTCCAGGCTGGAACTTGTGAAGAGCTCAGGTGGTGACATTAAGCACCTCGGACTGCTAGCTAATGTTGGAAATAAGGCCTGGTCCAAACCGCACTGGAAGTAAAAGAAGGACTTGGTAGATGATCTCACGAGGTCCCTTCCAGCCCTATGATTTGATTGATTGATTGATTGACTTTGAATCTGGCCCTCGTAGGACTAAGTTACTGGTGCTTGGAAAACTACTTAGATCTTGGACTGAGCAAACGGACTAAGGAGAAATTACTTTTGACTCACTAGAGTGGAGTTCTGGGCTTCCACATGCTGCAGAAAAGCATCTCTTTTCACTGTGCATCTCAAAATATGCTTGATAATATGCATTAGCTGCCCATCTTTCCCGAGGTCCATCTTCACCGAGCCCTTTGTATGTGTAGAAGCTTCAGTAACGGAAATTTAAATCTTCTGTTTACATCTATAAATAAGATAAGGTACAAATTACCACAGTACAGACTTCCTTCCACTGGCCTTCCACTGACCTCAGTTATAAACCAAAGGGAACGTCTCTTTTCTTTTTTTTAAATAACTGAAGGAGACTTGAATCTCCATGGCTAAACAGCAGCTGCCAGATAAGCTGGCTGAATTATTTGTGTAGCTCTTTTGTCACTGTTATACCAAAAACCCAGGACTTGGGGCTACTGGAGTCATTGGATTTAGCACAGCAAGGGGCTCCATATTGTTAAAGAGCAGTTCTAGCCTGACCTGTGTGGTCTTGAAGAAGATTTACACTGTAAAGTGAGGCTGATCAAAGATGCTCCTCTCCATTGAAAACTGAGTGTTTCCTGTTTTCATGACACCAGCGAAAAAGCATTTCTACGCCACAGCCGAAATAAAAAATGAAATATTTTAAAAATATTTCTGCAGCAAATGATGGTGGGTAACTATTGACAGGACTGTATTATGCCTTCTTTTGTATACATGTGCATTCCCGCCATCCTTTGAAGGTGGTGGTCATCAGCTCAAGTGTACTGGCTGCAAACTACCTGATTTTAAGCTGCTGTAAAATGAGCAGGACTTTAATTGGATCAAAAAGAGATCCATGCGCCCTTGTATGGATTTTAACAGAGGTAGAAGGAAGCACTTGCTTTGATCTACTAAGGGGAGTGGTTCCATCTAAAGAAAAATCTCTCTGCTGCTCTGAGCATTGGATGCCAAGAGAAAATGAGGGTCTATCTTGACTGTGGCCTAAAGGAAAGTCTGGGTAGAAGGTACAGGAAATATGTCAGAGTGGATTGAGGCCAGTTGCAGTGACACATATTTGAAAGGTCCTGTCCTTGACACCCTTTCAGTGGTTATAGCTATTTGCAACCCCAACTCTCACAATGTATCTTCCACTATTAGCTAGAGCAATTGGGAGACAGAAGGCCACTAAAACTCAGTGAAGAGTACAGCGTTTGATTTGCCGAATGATCCTCTAACATAGGGGTCTCAAACACGTGGCCCATGAGCCGCGTGTGGCCCCTAAAGCTATTTCCTGTGGCCCACAATGACACGATCATTACTGATGCTTGCAATATCATTGTATGAAGAGGTTTCAGTGGTGTGGCCCTCGGGCTAACGTACTAGTCCTCATGTGGCCCTTGTGGTGATTTGAGTTTGAGACCCGTGCTCTAACACCAGCTGCCAGTGTCACATATCTGGGACCTTGGTAGTGAAGGCTTGTGCAAACACAGGAGTCTTCTACCTTGGTGTAACATTTAGAGCAGGGGTCTCAAACACACAGCCCACAGGCTGCACGCATCTCCTAAAGCTATTTCCTGCAGCCTGCAATGACACTATTATTACCAATATTTGCAATATCATTGTATGAAAAGGTTTCAGTAGTGCGGCCCTTGGGCTAAGATACTAGTCCTTATGCGACCCTGTACTAGTCCTCATGCCACCCTTGTGGTGATTTGAGTTTAAGGCCGCTGATCTAGAGGGACAGTCTGCTCTGCCTTTTGGAGTGACCTTTGCACCACAAAGAGAAGCTAATAGGCCACCTTTTCTCCCTGAAAATTCCTAGTGGGTCCTTCAACACTTCTCTTTAGTAGCCTGATGTCACCTGCTGTGCGGCAAATGACAACTCCCGGGCTTTTTTAATAGCTCACTGATGTTGAGAACATTTGAATATTGCAGAATAAACAACAGCTAATGCTCTCCTGCAACAGGGGCCACCCTGAGGGCCAAGCACTTTATTTGTGAAAGGTCAAGGGGTTGCAATCAATAATTCAACTGTTTTCCTAAACTTGGGCAGGCCCAGTTGAGCTCCAACCCCCCAGGAGCTCCCGTAGCAGCGCAGGGGAAGCAAGTGAGAAAGCAACCAGAGGTGGCCCACAGGTGAGTTGCTGGAGCAGAGAAAGGACGGCAGGTGTTGGGAGCCCCACTGCCTCACAGTAGGAGCTGCTCTTGGGGCTGCAGTGGGAGGCAGACGGGGAAGCAGCGACCCCTGTAGTCATGAGGTTGATTCATAAACTTCCTTTTTCTTTTTAAAAGCTGAAGCATGCAGCTCTGAGTGCTTGGATTTTTCAATTCACCCTCACGTGCAGACGTTCTCAGTGCAGTCACCTGTGAAGACCACAACTTGGATGCCTTTGCTCTGAGCTGCAGGTATGGTGACAGGTTTATCTGTTTGTTTATAAAAGCTTTCTATGCGCATAGCTTTGTCAATGACCAGAATAATTCGCTGAACTTTGTTCAGCACTGAGCATTTGGCTATTGAAGCTTCTGCCTTTTTTTGGCTTTTTTAAGGTTATCATTTAATATCTGCATTGCAGTCGTGCCCAGGATCCAAATTGCATTGTGCTAGGTGTGGTACAAACACCAAGCAAGTTTAGTGGTAGTAACTAGCCACCACTCAGTGCCACCATTCAACTTGCGTGAAGGGGGAAGAAAAAACCAAAAAAACAGGGAGTCCTATGGCACATAAAGACTAACAGATTTATTTATTGCATGAGCTTTCGTGGGAGAAAATCCCACTTCATCAGATGCTTTGACGAAGTGGGATTTTCTCCAACAAAAGCTCATATGATAAGTAAATCTGTTAGTCTTTATGTGCCATAGGACTCCTTGCTTTTTTATGTTGAACTAGACTAACACAGCTGCCCCTTTGGAGCTTGTGTGAAGAAGTGAGTGGCCACTGTTGTGCATGGTGGTGGAGAGTGGTTACATAGAACAAGGGTCAGCCGTCTCAAGTTGCGAATTTAGTACTTTGAATTGTAGAGGTCATCAAGGACTGGAAGCTGCTTCTGACAGCAGGCTCTCATTGTTGTTCTATGAACTGGTTTTAAATAAAAAATAATGTAGTAATTAAGTGCAAGTTCTCCGTACTGTAATAAGGGTATCACATGACCATCTGGTTTGGTCTAAGTGACCCTTCTTCAAATGATAGCATGCCAATTCCACAGGGAATATAGCTGTTTGGGTCAGAGACTGTCTTGTTCTGTGTTTGTACAGTACGT
Source organism: Podocnemis expansa (assembly GCA_007922195.1). Classification (NCBI taxonomy): domain Eukaryota; kingdom Metazoa; phylum Chordata; order Testudines; family Podocnemididae; genus Podocnemis; species Podocnemis expansa. Next base: position 5,869,707 of record ML681973.1, on the reverse strand, counting down.
AATTGTGGGCGGTTATCTTCCCTCATGCTCAATTTGAAGAGCGAATCTTAGGGGAATTTTGCTACTCAGGGCTGATTTCAGAGGACACCGTATGACTACTTAGGTCAACAGCTCTCAATTTGGTGGGTGCGACCCTACTGGGGTGGTGCCAAAGCTTACATGGGTCTGAGACTTCAGTCATTTCAAGATTTAGCCCTCTGCGCTCTGCTCTGGGCATGGCAGCCTTGAAGTGGAGGAGTAGCCTCCCCAATGCCCTGCTGGCTGGGGACAGCCCACCTCCACCCCCCAATCTCCAGAGTGCAGGACCAGGCCCCCAGCCCTGCAGTCTTATGGTAGTGGGGACCTGCTACAGCCTCGACCAGCCCACTGGAGCCCACCTCCATTATCCTCAGCCCATGATGGTCAGGAAGAGGTGGGGGCCACACGGCGTATGCAGTGTTGGCTGTGCAGAGGGCAGCTTTTCTTCTTACTCAGGTGAGAGTAATAATATTACATATTATGTATTTCAGTGGTGTTATCATTGCGTGTGTCTATAGCCAGTGAGGAGGTAGGACGAGGGTTGGAGGAGCGTGTGTTACCTAGTGAGGCTTTCACCCAAAAAGGCTGAGAACCACTGACTTAGGTGATACCAGTTCACTAGCCCGCGGGAAGGGTCCATTTCCCAGGAGTTTCCAGCCACTCTCATCTTCTTCCTAGTTCACAGCTTTTCTCAAGAAGGCCTACTCTTAGGCAAAGCCCTGCCATATGCGGTTAAGTCCCACTGATGTCAAAGCATATGCTTTTAGTGCCTTGCTGAACAGGTGTGGGCCTAAGCACATGTTTATTTGTTTTCCTGAATCAGGGCCTTGCAGATGAATTGTGTTTCACTGCCATTGTGTGGTCACCAAGAAGATGCTCCAGGGATGGGGTGCCATGGCCTTCCAAAAGGGTACCTTGTGCCAGAGGCTGGCTCTAATACAGGTACGTTCAGGCTGTGGTAGGTATGCACATCATGTAGACATGGTGGAACTCCTGTTAGATTTTTCCCCCGATGACCTATAGCTATTCGGGCTGACTTTTAAACATGCTGCTTCATTAAAATGTAGAGAATACAGCCATGCTGGACAGGGAGGGTCTTTTCAAGCCACTTCACCTGGGGACCGAAACATTGTATGTTCTAACTGGTTTGCTAGGGGAATATTAATAAACATAAATCTTGATACTGCTGCCTTTGATTGCATCTAAACCATTTACCCTTATTTAGCCATCGGTTGTTTTCTGATGTTAGTTTTTTAATTCATCCAGTTTTAATAGCACTATTTTTACACTTTATATAAAAGAATAGGGCCCTGGAATTGAGAGATGCATAACATCAAAAAATCAAAAGAAATGTGTTCAGATCCTGCTTGATTTACAGAGTGTTAACTACAAACTATAAATTAACACAATGCTTACAAAGGTTTTCTTTGCACAAAAGTCAGGAAATGCAGAATTACATGTCCCACAGCGCGTTGTTAATTCTGTCCCATTTCATGTCTGTGTTAACAGAGGGGCTATGTGCTTTCTGCTCTAGAGTTCAGTAATGAAATAGCAAGATGCAACAGTTTTTTTGCCAAACTAAGTACAAACTTCAATGAACACAAGTGAAGGAGCTATAAGCAAAATAATTAATATGCTGACAATGTACCTTAAAGATAACCTTAAAAATTAATACAATATAAGACCTGAAGCGACCATTTTGATCATTTCATCTGACCTTCAGCAGAGTGCAGGCCAGAGACCCTCACCTGGCTTCTGCATCAAGCTCATAACTGTAGATCCTGCCTCTGACTCTCACTCCCAGCTTATTAGTACCAAGCTATCCTGCAGGCTCCATGGGTTGCACGAACGTCTCTTGAGGAAAAGCTGGTGGCATTAAAAATGGTTGCAGAGCTTGTTCCTGGACTTTGTAGGAAAGAGGATGTATGAGGAGCTTCATTTCTACTCCCCACCCCCCAAAGACAGCCACCATGATGACAAGTTCCAAAGGGTGGATGTGTCTAGTTCAGCAGACAAACAAGGAGTCTTGTGGCACTTTTAAAAAATATGCAGTAAATAAATCTGTTAGTCTTTAAAAGTGCCACAAGACTCCTGGTTTGTTCTGCAGTTCCCATTTGAAAGAGAATTTGGGACTGCTCCCTCCACGTGCCCTGGGTAGTTAAAACAGCCATTCCTCTGAGAAGAGCCCAGTTTTTGCTGGTAAGAAGAGTGGTTTAGTCAGAGAGGCTAAGGTCCTGGACTATGGTTCAGAATACATGGGTTTGATTCCTGGCTCTGCTATTGCCTTCCTGTGTAACCCTGGACAAGTCATTTAACTGCCCTGCCTCAATTTCCCATCCATAAAATGAAGCAAATACTTCCAGCCTCATACAGGTAGAGAGGATAAATCAATTAATGACTGAGTTGTTCAGACACTCCCGTGAACTGAGCCATCTAAGTACCTAGATTGATAGCCATGCTTGAGCCAGCATGGCAGAACGCAGCACCGGGCACAGGTTAGCCTATTAGTGAGGGAGCGCTGGCAGAACAGTGAATTGAATGGAGAAAGCAGAAGTTGGAATGGCTCCTAGAGAGGAGTTAGACCGCAAATTTAAATCCTTTAACCAGTGCATGATCAAAAGCTTTTGCTTGGCAGAAGCTTGAGAATTAATTGCATGCCAAGAAGCTGCAGGTGTTCAGCTTCCTGGCCATGCTGTAGGGTTTAAAATGAAGGCTCTGGCACAATTTCTGAAAACACTCTTTGGAGGGATAACCATTTTTGCATGGAAAAGTTACTGAATTCAGAGAAAAGAGGGCACAAGAGAATTTAAAATCTGCAATGAAACAAGCAAGCTGGTTGAGAGGACTCTGCATCTTCCATTCCTGGATTTAAATCTGGTGGCAAAAGGTGAGGGGAAAACATGGCTGCTGCCATTGGTTATCTTGTGGCACTGAGGATTTCCCATCAAAGGAAAACATTTTTACCTTCTGGGATAAGAACTGGGCAAGCAAACTGTTGAAGCGGATGAAAGAAGACAATGCGCATACAGACAAGCAGGAGGACAGCAAAGAACAGAGAGCTTAAAGTTACTTAGAACCACAGTCACCCAATACAGAAAGATAAGAGCCAGGAACGATTGTGAAAATAGCATTATAAACCTATAGGGAAGTTTGGTGGTGTCCCTAATTGTATTCTATTTAAACCTAAATTTGTTGCCTGAGATACTGTACTGTCTGTGTGCTGTGATTGCTTCCCACATGGAAGGACTGGCAACTGCAATTTTGGGGTTTTTTGGGGGTTTTTTTGGGTTTTTTTGCAGTATTTATCTATGCAGCATTTGCACTGCTATTGTGACAGGATTTTTGCTTGTGTAGATTTGGCCCTTTAGTTATTTCTTTGGGTGTAGAGACTTCGCACACTATAAGTAGCTACAGATCCTCTCTGATAGGGGAGTTAGTTGCCGAGTTTGTATTTATGGCTTGGTTCTGTCAGATGTTGCATTTCTGTTCACTTATACTAAGGCTTTCCTGCTGCATTTCCCATTTCTCAGCAGCAACTATTCCAAATGATGAACCATATATAACTTATTTGTATATTATCTGAAATAGGCAAATACCACACTGCCCAGAATTAGAGATTAACCATAATAACATTCTGCATCTGATTGGATAAGGATTTAAGCGCAGAACACAGGTCTGGGATAATTAATAAGCATTGTTTGAATTTCAGTGTTAAATGATTTAGCTTTTTTCAAACAAAATTGAAATTCACCTCTAATCATTTATCACTATGGGAGGCATTTCTTGGCTTGAACAGAAGAGGGACTAAAATGGATTAGAAGAGCAGCAATTCAAAACCAAGGCAGAGGTCTTAAATATCACAATGGACTTCAAAATTGTGTCCTGCCATTTCTATTATTGAAAATAAAATAAAGGGTTACAAAAGTCTCCAAGAGAACAAATAATTTTTCTTAGTAATTTATGATGCAATATTGATATTTTAGTTCCCTTTTCCAGCTTCCGGTTACTCCTCCTTCCAGTGTTCCTGCCTCACGCTCAGGTCCTGCGATAATTGGGGGCTTATTTATCTCTATTACAGGAGCGGATGTGTGAGTGAGGTTCTTTGGCCTGTGAAGTGCATGGCAGAGGTGATGTTCTGATGTTGCCTACTGGCCTTTCTGCAGGCATTCCTGCATTTAGTTGTTCATTCCAAAGCCGGCCGTTGCTTGTGTCCCTCCTATCAGGTGTAGGCTAAGAGGATGGTGTATGTATGTCGTTAACAGTTAGGAAAGCTGGGTTTGATTCCCATCTCTCTGCCACAGATGGTGTGACTTGGGCCAAATCATTAGGGCTTTGGCTGTGGAGAGACTTTCTGCATGCCGTGTTGTGGCATGAATCTTCAGTGTACCAACGTGAACACTAACTGGCCGTGCGGGCCCTGTCACGTACTGAGCTATGGTTTGGTGTGCTATTCAACAGTGCTATGGAAAGTTCAGTGCGTGGCAGCGGGGTCCAAGCAGCCAGTGAGTGCCCTGAAGATTCGTACCACAGCTAGCCACACACGGTGTCTCAGTTAGACAGACCTTAGGGGAGGCAGCAGGGCTCTGTGCCTCAGTTTCCCATATGTAAAATGAGGGTAATACTGCTTTTTCTCCCCTCCCCGCTGGATGTTTTGTTTGTATAGAGTGTAAACTCTCTTCATCAGGGACTCCCCCGGGCTATCTGGTGTGCAGCACCTTGCCCACGAGCCACTAGTTTAGCACAAATAATAGTGCCAACTGACCCAGTCTCAGAGCTGTACTCAGCCAGCCCCCGTCTGTGGTTTTGCTCCTTTTTCACAAGGATGTTATTTGGGTGGCTCATATCAAATAGGCCCACCCCCACCCCTCTGATTGGCAGCTCTGTTTATTTTTCATCCTGCCCTGAGGCAGCTCAAAGCTCTGCTCCATTGCTTAGCACCCGTAACCAGTCTCCCTTGCTTCCTGTGGTGGGGAAGAGGCATGGTCTTAATTCTGGTGATCAGCTCACTGGTCAAAGCCTTGCATGGGTGCGAGCAGCCACCCTCCAGTTACTGTATCCTTGCTGCTGGCGTGCTCCCCCCGTGTGTCGTGAGGACTGCCGGGGGCACAGCCGAGGGTCCTTGGCTGTGCAGTAAGCTGAGCTGCTCTACGTCTCTTTCCTAGTGAATGGCAGGAGACACTGTCCTGGGTGCGTGTGGAGGATACTGTGAGAAGGCAGTGGAGGACTATCAGGACTTGAGACACAAGGGGGCAGTTAAGGTAACGTCTTCTACTAGCCCAACTTCTGTTGCTGAGGGAGTTCTCGAGCATCATCAAGCTCCTCTTCTATTTCATTCAAAGTTGGTCCAGTCCGCGATACAACCTCACCCACCCTAGTATCCTGGACCCAAAACAGTTATCAGCACTTGAGGGATTCAGCCTGCTTCCTCACCGCTGCATGGGTGAAAGAAAATTTCAGCCTGCAGCACCTGCTACGCCAGCTCTCCAGGGATGAAAGAACCAAAATATTCCAGGTGCATGGACAAGTGGAGGAGCAGGGGGCAACGCCCAAGTTAACGTTGCATACCCTTTTGTTACTTGCCCACATAGCGCTTCCATTCTTTCCGAGCGTCTAGCCAAGAGAATTTTTCTGACTAACAAAAACCAAGAAAATGTATTGTCACTCACAGCCATGGGGCTCTCCTACAATCACCAGGGAAACTGAGGAAATTTACACAGTGACTATAATAGGCAGGAAATGCTTGCCTGATGCTCTCCCCTGGATTAGCAGATGCTGCTGCCTCACTGCTTGAGCAGACAGGTCTGGAGGAGAAGCCTCAAGCTGGGACCCCATGTGGTGCTGTTTTGGGGTTCCTTTTCTGTTCAAACAGCAGCCCTGGGTGTGACTTTTCAGGCCTCCACTGACATGCCGTTCAGTATAAGCTAGGAAGGGACTCTCCCACTGGCAGTGACCCACATTTCTTAAAGGCCCATAGAGAAAACAAACAAATAGTAGGTTTGCCTGGAAAGCCAAGTGAGCTCAGGAGCTTGAAGTTCTTTCAGAATGGTTTGGTCTCCTTCCTATGCCGAGAATTTCTTTTAAACTGTTTGTACATGTACTATCAAATCACTGTGGGTGCATCCAGACCCCATGTGGCAGAGGAAATTTACAGAAAGGGGAGCAAATGAGGCCAGGATGCACTACCGAGGTCATGCAGTGCACGGAGAACAACTGCCATTCAGTTCTTCTGGTGACAGTCTGGTTTCTGTAGCCCACTGTGCCAGTCAGCAATAAAAATGAATCACAGAAAGAATCGGTGTCTTCTAAAACTGAACAAGGAACTTTATTAGGAGAAAAACATTATTCCAAAAGCCATTCTTTCTTAGCTTCACTGGAGCACATTTCCAAGGCCAGCTGACAGATTAAAGAGACGCAGCACACATATCTTTTCATGGGACGATTTGCTTATGTTGGTCTTCACATTCTTTATGTAAAGTGTGGTGACTTTTGCTACAACTTCACAGTAGTTTAGAGGGTCTTGCTTTTCATTTGATTAGAAACTTTTAAATCTCACACTCAGGGTATCATTTCCTGCCTCCTGAATAAAAGGAAGAAATTAAAGGGACCACCCCAATGTAAATGTGGAGCCCACATTAAACTAGCTTTTAATATAAAGCTTAAGACCAATGAGAAATATTTGCTTTAAAAAAATGAGAAGCAGTCATGGTAATAAAAATAACAAGAAGTCTTGGGGCACTTAAAGACTAACAGGTTTATTTTTTGCATGAGCATTTGTGGGAGAAAATCCCACTTCATCATATGCTTCAAAGGTGGGGGAACTTACAGAATGGAATGAAAATAAATGCAAGGGGGTGTAAAACATAGGATCAGCTCATACAGTAACAGCAAATCAGAGCAGTTTTTAAGGTTGAAACCCTGGGAAGGCTGAAGTCAAAGTACTTGCTGTAATGGGAAAAGAAGTCAGTCTCAGTTTTACACGCCCTTGGATTTATTTTCATCCGATTCTGCAAGTTCCTCCACCTTCGAAGCACCTGATGAAGTGGGATTTTCTCCCATGAAAGCTCATGTGAAAAATAAATCTGTTAGTCTTTAAGTGCCAAAGGACTCTTTTTGCTGGACTAGACTAACACAGCTGCCCCTTTGGAACCAGTCCTAGTAATGTCTGCCACTGTGGAAAGTGCAACCAGCTAGAAACAGTCCTGGCTAGGGCTACCAGCTGTCAGGCCAAAGGAGGACATGTCCTCCTTTTTACCTTCACATCCTCTGTCTGGCAGGCATTTTAAAATATATGATTTTGTCTGGCTTTTTACTGATAGGGGTTAAAGTATCCTGGAACACCCTATTTTAGGGGGAAGTGTTCCTAGGCCTGTAAAACCAGAAGACTATGACATTAATACGCCACTTTCTCCATGTGTAGGGTTACCAGATGTCCGGCAAAAGGAGGACATGTCCTCCTTTTTACCTTCACATCCTCTATCCAGTAGGCATTTTAAAAAGACATGATTTTGTCTGACTTCTTACTTACAGAGGTTAAAGTATGAAATGCCCTGGAACACCCTGTTTTTAGGGTGAAGCATTCCAGGTCCCCCTAAAAAACAGCAGAATAGGACATTCATACTACATTTTCTCCAGCCGTTCTCTACGTTCTCCTTTTTGTACGTCCATGTCCTCCTTTCCAGGCTTTGGTATCTGGTAGCCTTAGTCCTGGGGCACACTGAGATTGGCACCAGAAACAGCATTGAGCTGGTGCGATGGGCACCATGGCCAGCTCAAGGGGTTGTGGCACCCCAAGCCAAATTTTGATTTAGCGCCCCCCCATCTTCTTCATGGAGGTTGAAAATGCTTTTCCAAAGTGCATAAATCTCCAGTGTCTCCCGGCAGAGGGATTTAATGTGCCCTCTGCCTACATGTCTTAAGCTGCAGGTTGACTACAGTGCCTGAGCTGCTAGGAGAGAGTTGAAGAGGCAGGAGCCAGGCTGATCTTCAGGGGGGCTGGAGGCTATGTTCCCTCTGAGCTGTGTGTGTGCGTGCGTGCGCAGCCACCCACCCACCCAGGTGGTGAAATTCACACACACAACAAAATAAAGCACCCACAAAAAAATTCAATAGTGCTAATATTTTATGCTACTTTTAAGAAGGTGCTTTCAAGTAACATGTTTCAAATAAGGTTTTGTAATTTATAAAGTCATTTCCATCCCCAGATCAAAATAAAATTGAGATAGGATTTGAATCATACACACTTACTTCATTGCACTCCCAAGTTTGACCACACTCACTGGAGTGCGTGCAAATTTGGGCACTGGCTCCTAAAAGAAATTTTTTGGGCACACAGCCTCTGAACAATTCGAGGGCGCCCCTAAGCTCTGTCGCCTGAGGCGGTGTCCGTCTCTTATTTAAAAACAACAAGGAGTTGTGTGGCACTTTAAGACTAACAGATTTATTTTTTGCATGAGCTCTCATGGGAGAAGATCCCACTTCCTTGTCTCTTATTTAGCCTGCAGAAGAGAAGCCGGAGGGGGGGATTTGATAGCAACCTTCAGCTATTTGAAAGGATGCTCCAGGGAGGACGGAGCTCGGCTGTTCTCAGTAGCAACAGAGGGCAGCAGCCCAAGGAACAAAGTTTCAAGTTGCAGCTGGGGCGGTCCAGGCTGGCTATTAGGAGAAACTTTCTTACTAGGCGAGCGGTGAAGCGCTGGAATAAGCCACCTGGGGAGCTGGTGGCATCTCCCTCTTTGGAGGTGTTCAAGACCCAGCAGGAAATAATCTAGTGGGAGCGGGGCTGCTTTTTTGGCCGGGGACCAGGCGACCTGGTGGGGTGCCTGGTGCTTCTTGCCTGCCACCCCGGGACAGAAACTTGCTTCCCGGGCGCCTCTCCTGCGCCGGCCGGCCGGGGCAGGGCACCGGGGCCGGGGGCGGGCTGGGGGCGTTTGCTCTGCCGGTCCCGCCCCTTCGTCTCCAGCTTTGGCTCCCGGGAGCGGCGGGGCACCGGCTAAAGGGGCTGGGGGCGGGCGAGCAAAGCAGCCACCGCCAGCGGCTCCCTCCGGCCCCGGCCCCGCACCATGCGCCCCCGCCGCCCGCGCCCGCGGTGAAGAAGGGGCGCGGCGGTCCCCGGGGCCGGTCCCCGGCACGATGCCTCCAGCCGCCCTCCTCCTGCTCCTCCTGCTGCTGCTGCTGCTGCTGCTGCACGGCGTCCGGCCGGGGGCCCCCGGGGAGCTGGCGCTGCACCCCCGGCAAGGTGAGGAGCGGCGGGGAAAGTTGCCCACCCTGCAGGTTGCGGCTCGCCGCAGCCCGGGGTCACTTTGCATTTCCAGACCCCGGGAGGGGAGAGAAGTTTGCAGCCGGCTCTTGTTTGCAAGCTGCCGCGGCAGGCTCTGGTTTTCTGGAGGAGCTCGGGGCTGCTCTTGCTGCGGGCTGGGTCTGCACCTAGCTGAAGGGGAGCCTGGTCTGGGTGGAGTCCGGCAGCGCGGGTGATAGTCATCCTGCCTCTCTGTGGCAGGCAGCCTAGTGCAGAGAGAGCACTGCTTTGTTTCCTAAATTTAGCTCCCAGCGCACCCCACACCACCCCAAAGCCGGGCCTTGCTGCTCTCCCTTCCTGCCAGGGAGGGGAAGCCTGGTCCCTTCTTGAGAACTTCGCGTTCCCAAGGGGCAGCCGTCTTAGTCTCGTAAAGCAAAAATAAGCAAGAAGTCTTGTGGCACAACAGAGTTAGTTATCCGCAATAAATGAATCTGTTAGTCTTTAAGTGCCACGCTCGTCTTGAGACTGTGACTGAAGTCCAAAGAGTGATGGCTGACAGGGCATGTGTCTTTTCCCTTCTTGCAGCTCGACTGTTGGAGGCAGTAAGCGAGTACGAGATAGTCACTCCTACCAGGGTGAACGAAGTCGGAGACCCTTTTCCCTCCAACGCACACTTCAAAAGAAAGAGACGGAGTATTAATTCTGACACTGACCCTCGGGCCACCCACACCGCCTTCTCCTCCTCGTCCACGGCACACTACAGACTCTCTGCCTTTGGGCAGCAGTTTCTATTTAATCTCACGGCCCATTCTGGATTTATTGCACCGCTTTTCACCGTCAGCCTCCTGGGAGCACCTGGGGTTAACCAAACCAAGTTTTATACAGAGGACGGTGATGTTAGACACTGTTTTTATAGAGGACATGTCAATACCATGCTCCACCATACTGCAGCCATAAGCCTGTGTTCAGGGATGGTAAGTGGCTTCTCCTTTTCCTTAGCTCTACCTGGAGAGTGAAGTGTGGAGCTCAGTAGCCAGGCGAATGGCAAAGCCTTGCCCAGGTGTTTAGATGTACATGGGGCACCTTGATGGGGAGTTCTCCATTCTGCCTTTGAAAAGGTGCCATGGTACTTGTACAGTCAAGCCTAGGGTTGGCTCAGATCTCTGCTCCCTGGTGAAGCGGTGGGTTGGGAAAGAAGGGGTAGCAGAGCTCAGGAGCTGTAAGGGATCCTTGTTAGGGGGTCAGTCTGCTGGTGCAAAGCAGCAATGAAAGTAAGCAAAGGCCACTGAGGGGCAGCCAGGACCACTGGGGGAGAGGGCAGGTCCTTTTCTTTGAAGGTCACTGGGGGCAGGTACTTTTTCACACCCCAGTGTCCAGAAGCACTGAGCTGTGGAGCAGAATCAGGAAAGCAGGGTCACCACCAGGCATTAGTGAGGGGCAGTTCTCACAACCCAGGCTGGTGCCCACTAACTGGAAGCCAGAAGCATTTAAGGTGGAGAAAGGCAAGCGAGATGGGGGGAAGGGACCCCTTTCTGCCCCCGTTCTATCCATCATACCTTGAGTTAAACCTGTTACCTTCTATCCCTGTTGACTTGTTACCCTACAAACCAGCGTGCCTGACTCCTGCTGACTTCGATGGGTTGCTGGCTGTCTGGCCTTTCGCTTCCCAGCCTTGCACAGGCACCCTGCTTCCTGGACCCTGAATGTTGTAGGGCGGCGTGGGGCGTGACGCTACCCCGGGGAGATTCCAGCAGACCCAAGGGGGCGGGGAGCTGGCTCAGCGATGCAAGGCCTTCAGTCCCCCCAGCAGAGGAGCTGAGCTTGCATGTGTTGTGGGGGAGGCTTTCTCCAAACTTTCTCTGCTTGCTACTGGAGACCAGCCCTATTCAGCCCCAGGCCTGCTAAAGCTCCACCCCCCAGTGGAAGACGGGGCCAGGTCCTGCCCCACATCCCAGGGGAGGGGAGAGGGAGAACCCCAGTGTTTCCAGGGGCCCGGGGCTGGAAAACTCACCAGGGCACTTTCGGCAGCACTTCTCTGGTTATAAACTATAAAAATGATCCCTGAAATATTCACCAGGGCAGCAGGGCCAGGCCTGCGCCTGCAAGTCCCCAGCTCCAGGGCTGCGGTGCTGTGTGCTCCCTGGTGCAGCCTCCCAGTCCTGGTGTGGGGCTGGAGGTGGAGCTGGGAGCAGAGGCTGCAGGGAAGCCTGGTGGCACCAGTGGCCGTGACCAGCTGCAGGAGGGGCCTAGGGGTGCTGGCTCCCTATTTGGGCTTGGAGAGGAGGACTCACCACCCCACACGCCCCACCGGTTTGGCGTGTGGCCTTAAGAGCTCTCCCTGCCCTGCCCGGGATGACCTTAAGGAGGTGCATGGCCCGCGGTCCCCAGCCAGGTCTGCGGGAGATGTAGGGAGGCCAGGGGAGATGCCCAGACCTTCTCCATCCTCCCAGTGCCAGAGGGGAGCAGGCACCAGGCTGAAGGCTGTGCAGGAAGCTGGTGGGGTGGGGGGGAAGGTTAGTCTGCTGCTCCCCCCCAGGACACACTGACCTGCTGGGGGGGGAGCTGAGGCAGGTGGGTGTAGCGGGCAATGGAGGTGGCTGGGGCGCAGACTGAAGGAGTGTTGCAGGGGTTCAGGCCAAGCGGAAACCCCTGGCTTAGGCTGGTCCTGTTGCCAGAGGGGGAAGGGGCCAGCTCTGGGCGCGGTGCAAGGCTGTCCTGGCCAGGGACCCACCCCGCCCTTGGCTCGCTCAGTGCAGAAGGTGTGGGAGTCTGGGCTGGGCAGGGCAGGAGTTAGTCCTAAGCACCACAGAATTGGGCTGACACCTGCATCTCCTGGGCAGCCACCCCCAAGAGCGGTCTGTCTCCCAGGGAGCTGCTGTCTGCTCCTTTTCGGGCATGTTCTTTCTGCCATAGCATAGGTGGATATCAGGTTGGGGAATTCACGCAGGTCCTGTGGCTTGTTTCCTGGTGCAGTTGGGGTCATTCTTGGCCTTGTACCTGTCGCTCGGCAGGGTGAGACTCGCTAGGTGAACCTGGTGGTCCCTTCTAACCCCATGGCTCTAGATTCCTTTCATCTGAGAGTGGCTATGGGAAACCTTTTTTTGTGAGTTCACAATCTTCAAGCATCTGACGAAGTGGGATTCTCTCCCACAAAAGTTCATGCCTATCTCTACTGGAATGTGACTGCCTGTCTCTCTCTTCACTCTCAGCTAGGCACATTCAGGTCGCATGACGGGGACTATTTTGTTGAGCCACTACTGTCGTCTGATGAACAAGAATATGAAGAAGAGCACAACAAGCCCCATGTGGTCTACAGACACAGTGCACCTCAGAAAGACTCACCAAGGACAAGACACGCTTGTGACACTTCAGGTATTCGTTGATCTGTTCCCATACATTCCCTTCCATGACTGTGCTTTTCTGATTGCTAAACCATTTACTGTGACATGGAAGAGGACAATGGAGTTGTCTGGGCTAGAAGCTAATTTGCGGAGGTGGCATTTGTGAACTTCTGGGTGTGTGTTCTCTGCTTTGAGGAAAGCCTGTGCTATCGTTCAGGTAAGGAAGTCTTTGACTTCCAACATTATTGTTAAGAAGGTCAACCTGAGGCAAAATTCTGCCACTTCCATCTCCACCCTTGGTCCCATTCATGCCTGCTTTGAGGTAAAGTAGTCGTCTTGAGCTCTTTTGCCTTGAACAGCTGCTGTGTCTGTAAACTTGACGTCTCTGCCTTCCTAACCATCTGCCCCAGAAGACACACTTTATACCACACCTGAGCCAAAACTTACTTGTGCCTTCACCTTCCATCACCTGGATTGCTATGTTTCCCTCCATTGCGACCTTTCTAGGCCCTGTCTCTCCTTACCTGAAGTGGTCCAAAATGCAGTGCCTCTCTTGCTTCTTCGCCCAACCATGCCTCTTCTTTGGCAGAAGACACATGGGTCTCCAGTTTTCCCCCAGTGTTTGGGCTTTGACCTTTGGCATGCTAACTTCTTCTTGTGTGGTATATTGCAGTCTAAACGCTGTGGGCATGAATCTCCCAACCTTACTCAGACTGTGAGGTACAGTACTTTTCAAGTTGGTGGGGTTACTCACAAGGTAAAGGTACTACTTTTTTGAGTAAGAGCAGCAGACTCTGGCCATTTGTGTGGCTTAGCATTCACCCAGTGAAATCTGCTTTGGACTGTTTCACATAAGGGCTATGCAAACTGTAGGTTGTATTTTTCACGTGTGGCTCATGGAGGAAGAAGGTTCCTAGGCAGTGGTTTTACCATTCTAATGTATGCCTGTATCGTTAGAGCTAGAATGGTGACTGAGTGATTCAAAGAGATGTTCCAAAACGCGTCACGGTAGATTTATTGCTAATGGAGATGTGGCGGTATGCACACCTGTACGTGCACGGGGGGGGGGATAAAGGTACATCTCACGAGGCTTTTATTGTTCTTCCAAGGGTTGCCGCTGGACTATGCCATTCTGGTTTCTCTCTTCCAGCTGTTTCTGCTCCCTTCTTTGAGATCAGATGCAGGAGACTCAGAACAGTTGGAAAGAAACATGGAATCTGGCACAATTCATCAGTAACCCTTGGAAGAATGGACCAGCCGATCATGGAACCCGTTGAATCAAAGGTAGTTGGAAAGGCCCTGATGATAATTTGGGGACTTTCCCATTGCACAGTGATCATAAACAGTTCAGCCCTCTGACATGTCTAATATTTTCAGGTTAGGTGTTTGTGCTTCACTGGCTTTTGCAAGAAATTACCCCACTTATATTATTCTGCTTAGTTTTCCATGTCTTTTTCTGTCCTCTGCCAGTCTACTCTGCTTCTGCCTGTCCGTTGTGGCTTTTTCTTTATTGCTATGGAAAAAAAGAAGTCCCAGTAAGTGAAAACCCTGTCCAAATAATAAGGTTCAAGGAACCAAAATAGGCAGCATGGTTCGTCTCCTTCTCCACCATTTCTGTTTCAGTGGTGGCTCTTGTGCTGGTGACAGGTGCTGTGTTGTTAACTCTCCCACGAAAGCTCATGCGAAAAATAAATCTGTTAGTCTTAAAGTGCCACACAACTCCTTGTTGTTAACTCTCGACATTGGAGTAGTGGAGTAAGTACAATGTGGCCGGTGGCCAGGTGCGTTTCCTGCCAGTGGCTCGCCATTGATCTTCCACCCTCACCATTTCTCATGGTGAGAGAGTAGCTCAACTTTATCTTGAGGAGTCAGTTGGGAGCCACCTTTGGGCAGAAAGCCATGTTCACGCTGGCCAGAAAAAAAGGAAATGATCTCATTAGGATTTATGACCTCAGTTGCATTGTACCTGGGCTCTGTTGATTACATTAAATTCATACCATTGCTGTAGCAAACATGAGAAAAATCCATTTGTGCAGCAAGTTAATGTGAAAAACGGAAATCCACCAACAGAAGGAAGTTCAACCCCAGGAAAGACTTGGACCCCAAACCTGCAATGAAGTTTACATGACTAGATCCTGTTGCAGGATTATGGCTTTATGCAGTATATCTCATGTAGATGCTGTTCTACATGGAAATGATTTCTATACAACAAAATGTTTTCCAAGGGCATTCTTAGCATAATGAAATAGTTGTAGACATCCTACATTGTCTAGGGAAAGTTTTTCTCTCTGATAAATGGATAAAGTAGGCACTTTCATTTCTGGTGGCTTCCACAAAGCCAATATCATTATTCATTTTCACTTGATTGGCTTAGCATGGGAATTCCGGCATATTTGGTTTTTGGTTCTGCTGAATTTTAATTATCTTTCAAAGCATCTGAGGAGCAGTTGCCCAAATTCCATTATATCTAAAAAAGCACAAAATAAGTGGTTCTGTTCTCTTATGCATATCAGTGGATCTAGAATGCAGGTTGTACCAGGCATGTAGCATATGGCTCTCTTGCCTAAGTCCCGTAGTTCTTCTGCCATATAGCTTGGTGGGCTAATAATGTTGGTTATCATAAACTGTGGCCAGGGCTGTACTGTTCAGTGTGTCAGGCTGTGGTGGTTATGGTGAGGTTGCGGGTTAGAAATCTGTTCATAGCACTTTCTCCTTGTTCTTTCTCTGTTGTCCTATCCCAGATCCATCTCTCTGGGCCTTGCTCTTGCCAAAATAGTTTGAAAGTTAAGGAAAGGATTTTGTCCCCTTACTAGTCATTCCATTCCTTTGGCCATCACAGTAGAGCCCAAAAGTGGAAGGCAGTCTAGTGAGCTCCATTGTATTACAGGCCAGCAACACCTCCCAGCACTCGCACACTAAATCCCAAAGTCAGGGGCATTGCTTTGGGTGGGCACGGGTGGGCATGGGCCCAGCTGCTTGGCCAGCAGGCCCACCCACCCATACCCGCCATGGTGCCTGGGAGCAGCACAAGCTTGCCACCGCGACCGTGGACCAGCCAGCAGTGGGAGGTCACGGCCATGAGCGGTGGTGTTGCCAGCAGACGGGGGGTGGACTGCTCTCCATCTGCATAGGTTCAGCCTTGGGCAGATGCTGCAGCCTTTACGCAGGGGGTGGGGGACGGGGGAAGTTTCTGATGAGGAGCTACTTGACGCCACCCTGGCTAGAAAATGGGGACTGACAGTGTTACAGCCAACAGGAGACTAGATTATTCTGTGCCACAGGAAGAGAGTAGGAGGGACAGAGGTGCACCAGGGCCCGAGGTACCCAGAGTGTCGGGGACATGATGAGAAGAGAGTAAAGAGGGAGAATCTTGGCAAGTGACCCACACAAACATACTGTGGAGGAAGGGGGCAAAAAAAATACAAAACCCTACAGCAGCTGCCAATCTGACCTGGGGGAAAATGCCTTCCTGGCACTACATATGGTGACCAGCTGGACCCTGAATATATGAGTGAGAACCAACCTGCCAAACACTTGAGAGAGAAAGCTCAGTGCCCCCTCAGAGCCCTGGCCCATTATGCCTAATGTGCCATCTTTAGCTGTGTCCATCCCTCATGCTTCAGAGGTGGGGATAAAAAACCTTTCTAGAACGTGCTAAGGCAGCGGTTCCCGACCTCTCCCTTTATGTGGACCACTACGTCGTTGTCTCAATCTTTTGTGGACCACCATGTAAACAAACCATTTAAATGTTTTTAACGTAGCCCGTGGCTGACAGGAGTCAAACTTGGAGGTACAGTACCAAAATAGGCAGCATGGTTCGTCTCCTTCTCTACCATTTCTGTTTCAGCAGTGGCTCTTGTGCTGGTGCCAGGTGCTGTGTTGTTAACTCTCACATGGCCACCGGCCACATTGTACTTACTCCACTGCTCCAATGTCGAGAGTTAACAACAAGGAGTTGTGTGGCACTTTAAGACTAACAGATTTATTTTTTGCATGAGCTTTTGTGGGAGAGTTAACTGTGCCCTTGGAAAACATTTTGCTGTATAGAAACTCAATCAAAGGAGATTGAAACAGTTGTTTCTAATAAATTGTTATGGTCACTCACAGACGTATTGCACTCGTCACAGTACGTTTGTCTGCAGCATATTTACCTGCAGTAATTATCTCCCCTCCCTGTCCCTCCCACACCTGCAGTACCCTCGCGGACCACGAGTGGTCCATGGACCACAGGTTGGGAACCACTGCACTAAGGGAAAAAATTCCTTCCTGACCACATCTGGTGGTCCCCTGAAGCATGAGCTTGAGGAGCAAAAGACATGTATTGGAAGTGAGCCCCAACATTGCAGAACCCTACCTCCCACCATCATGAGCAACCCGTCATACAATCACACTCATAACTTTGTCTGCCTGTCTCCTAACTAAAACTAATTACAGTGGGGACCCAGTTACGCACGGGTGTCAGGGGACAAGCCCCCAGTGCCCTCACGTAAACCAGCCGGCATGTAAACGGGACTGGAAGGCCTTCCCTGGGGCACCGGCCCCGGGCTGTTCTAGGTCCAGCCACCCGCGGCTGCGGCTGTTGCTCCCTGCCATGTCCCCAGCCGGGGATCCGGGGCCAGGCTGGTGGCAGCAGGCGCCTGAGGCCGGCTCGGACCCCAGCACAGAAGCAGGGCTGGGGAGTGGGGCCTGGGCTGGTGCCTGGGGCCCATCTCCGGGGCAGTGACGCTCCTGGTCCCATTTACGCAACGCGTGTTAACAGGACCCATGCGTTACTTTGGGGCCTTTCGGGGACATCCCATTACTGCGCGTTAACCAGTTCCGCGTGCAGACTGATCACATGGGAATGGGTCTCCACTGTAAATTGTTTGCCCTCGTGACTCCTATTGGGTGGCTGTTCCAGCCCCTCACTCCTCTGATGGTTAGAAACCTTCTGATTTCTAGCTTGAATTTTTGTTCATGGCCCATTTATGATCATTTATTCTTGTGCCAAGTTTTCCTTTAGCTGAAATAGCTCTTCGCCCTCCCTGGTATTTAACCCCCCCATCCCAACCCATGTATTTACTGAAACCAATGACAGTTCCTTCAGATTTCTTTTTGTTAAACAAGCCAGGTTGTTCCAAATTCCTCTCCTAAGGTGGGCCCTCCATTCCCCTGATCATTCTAGTAGCTCCTTGCTTCACCTGTTCCTGTCAAAATCCATCTTTCTTGAACACAGGTGACCTGCTTAAGCCACTCCTCATCTGATTTATACCTTCTGAGGGTCTGGCGCAATAACTAACTAACTACGTTTTCTTGGCTGGCAAGGCTGACCAGGCAATGTGCGAAACACCGCTAGGGGGAGCTCCTTAGAGATGCTTCTCGCTGGCAGCCCGGCTCTCTCACCAGCAGGTCCACAAAGCTCTCCCAGAGGAGCTGCAAATGCCATTGGAGTTTAAGCTGTCCTGATGAGTGAGATGGAGACAGAGCTGAAACACAAATGTAATTTTAATGAAGACAGGAATCTGCTCACTGGGAAGACGTAGAGCAGAGCTTCCTAAACTCAGTGGAGGGAGGCTCTGAGGCTGCTGACTAAAGGAACAAAAATCCATTTTGGTATTATAATCCCTTGAAATGTTGTCCAATGGACTTGATGATAATTGCATACTCAGCTACATACGGTCCCGGGTCCTAAGGTGATAGAAGAGTCACAGATTTCAGGGTCAGAGGGCACCACGATGACCCATCTGGTCAGAACTCCTGCATTACACGGGCCATTATCCCATAATTTGTGCATCAATCCTATAACTTCTGGATGAACTAGAGCATGTCTCTTAGAAAGATATCCTGTCTTGAGTTAATTCCACTGATGGGTATTACTTCACTAACAGGAAACATCTTCTATGTCTAAATAAGCCACTAGGGTTCACCTCTCATTTTGTTCCATTCCGTTTTTGAAGGAATGTGATTTCTAACATATTCATTTTTTCCAAACACATCTGTACTTCTGTACATGTCCAGTACAACCTCCTCAATTGTGCTCATATCGCTGGCTTTCCCCTCCCAGCTAGCCTCCTCTATTAAAATTTTTAATATGATTTATTGGTTTCAGAAAGTGGGTGAGAGGAAGCCAACTCCTTATCTGGTGTAAGATTCTTTATTTCTCTCAAGTGTTTTCATCTGTTTCTGGGTTTTGCTCCCCCCCCCCCCCCGCCCCGAGGTTTTTCTTGTGGTCTGTTTTGGTAAATTTATTTTTGATCTTTTGCCACTGTTCTCTGTTCCAAGCTCCAGCTCTTTTGCAGGCGGTCTGGGTCTTTCAAATACTATTCTACCTGTCTGTTGTGTTTTTTGTTTTGTCAGTATGGCTCTTAATTATTTAGTCCAGATTTGCCCATTTTATCCAGCTTTCACTACAAATCCTCTTGCAGGGATTAGATTTAGGACTAGCTGTTTCTGTTCTTTTTCTCCTTTGTGTTCCATTTGTACTCTGATAGCTCTTTTCTTATCATTTGACCTTTCCCTATGCTTTTTCTGTTTTCTTTTCAGCTTCACCTTTTAAAAAAAATTGTGTAGCCCAGTCTCCCTCTGTTGCACCTCATTTTTCCTTTAGTTTTTGTTTGGAATAATGGAATCAGGCTGTGGCTGAAATAGATAAGCTGTTGATTCTCATATGTAGGAAGAAGGATCAAATGTGAATGCTGGCAGCTGACCCTACATTCGTTGCCAGAATAGTAGGTCGCTTCCACTCATTTGCTTTGGGAAATAGCTGCAATGGTGTTTGGCTAGTGGTAGATTTGGGACCTCTGCAAGTCATGTTGAAGTCTAGTTCTGTAATGACTTTTGTTAAAGTTAAAGCATCCGCCAAGGAAAAACTTTCTAGTGAGGCAGCAGCTCTTACCTGATGATATGATGATCAGAGTCTTCCCCCTCTTGAAAGAGAGCTAAAAGGTAGCCAGCAAAAGGCTGTCCAGCTATTCATAATATGGTGGTAAGAAATTAGAGCTATTCTCAGGTTTGTGCGGGACAGAAGAGCCCTAAATTGTGAGAGAATATACAGCAGAGGGTCCTGCAGACACTACCCTGACAAGGGGAGGAGAGGAAAATTCAATTACGTTGCAACCTTTTCTGTTTCGTTTTCACAGTCCTCCAAGTCTCCAAGCTTTGCTCACACCAATGCTCGTTGGAAGCGACTCCCCAGCTTAGAGTGTCCTAGCACTGCTGAAAGTGAACACGGAAGTGTCGCTAACATGAATTCACAAATTCTGAATGAGATACTTTTATTTAACCATTTAAATTCATGTTCGGTTCTTTAGTTACAATGATTTGGCAAATAGAAATGTCAGCTCTTGCACAGCTAGCTACCAGAGCAGTGGAAAAAAAAAATCCAAAGACATCTGTTAAATAAAGCACTTCTCTGTCCACTAGTGGACATTTTTTTGCCAGCAGGGATAATTGTGAGATGCAAAGTAGCTGTGAATGATTTGTTCAGCTCTTCAAGAGAGCTAGCTTTTGCAGCAGTAGGTAGGTTCATGCTGTTGGTTTCCATCAGTTTATGTGGTTCTGGGCCATAGTAACTATTACCATCTAGACATGAGATTATGTGGATTCTTCCATGTGGTCCTTTTCCCCTGCTAAATGAGTCATTTTTCAATGATGTCAAAAGAGTTGTGGTAGAAAAGGTGTCTTGTTATCCAGCTAGCATGCATGACACCAAAATAATCAGTAATGTGTCACCAACACTTGTGTGTATTAATGAGGCATTTGTAATACATTACATTTTCAGAGTGGCTTTTAAGAACCTTTCCTGTTGAACACAACGCTGGAGAGTCACCATACCCCAAGACATTCCCTTTAACTTGGGACTGTCCCACCTGAGTCTGCCACAGCCTGGATTTCTAACCTGAGCCATCTGCGAAGCCCGTATTTCCTCACATCCATATAGGAAGAGTGGGGTCCTATTGGTGAGGGGCTCAGCCTGAGGGATGGCTTGCTGGGGTTCTTGTCATTGGAAAAGGTGGAGGGTTTTCCTTAGTGCCAGAGAGACTGTTGATTTGTTTATGTATTGTGAACTGGGGGTAAAAATACGTGATTGTGAAAATAGTGTTAAACTTTTGGTGTCACCTCCAGCTGTGGCTAGACAGCAGATGCATGGAAAAGGTTGTGTGTGAGAGAGACAAGTAGCCTTGCACATCATTGAAATGACTCTTTAAATGAACATCTAATTCAGGGGAATGAGATTACATGTGACTTGTTGCAGTAAAAATCACACTTTTCCCAGGAGTCTCACCTCCATCTCTGCATGTCAGGATTGTTGTCTCTTCCAACATCCTACAGGATCCATCCCCATCACAACCTTCCCCTCTCTACTCCAGGCACTCATCCTACAGGAATCAGACCCATCTGCTGCTGTTTCTAGCTTGAAATTGTGTTGTAAGTCTCACGATATTGGCTGTGTGCCTTAAACAACAAGGAGTTGTGTGGCACTTTAAGACTGACAGATTTATTTTTTGCATTTATTTATTTTTTGTGTGTCTTAAAACACCAGCTCCTGGAATCATGTGACTAGGTGAGCATCTCTGCTTTTCTTTCTTACAAAAGCAAACTGCTGGTCTTTGGGGCTGTCAACAAAAGCCTGAAATTGTGGCAGATAAAAACATCTCTCTCAACAGTTCCAGTGGCTAAAGCAGGATGCGGTGCTCTTCAGATATGGCTGAGTTGCTGCTCCACAGACAGAAAAGGAGGGGTGGCTAGACTGAACATGAGTAGCACTGTGATGCCATGCACCAAATTGCAACACTACTGGGTATAGGGGCCCTCTCGAATGGGAGTCTGGGGCATACTGCCAGGAATGTGGGAAATGTTCCCAGCTCCAGCTGTGACAAGGGGCTTTGGGAGAGAAATCTGAGGCTGTGGGGAGCCGTGCAAAGAGTGCAACCTTGCATTTAGTTTCATTCCTTTCTGTAAGTTCATCCATCTTCGAAGCATCTGAAGAAGTGGGATTTTCTCCCACGAAAGCTCATGCAAATAATAAATCTGCTAGTCTTAAAGTGCCAGACAACTCCTTGTTTTTTTACTGGACTAGACTAACACGGCTATCCCTTTGGAAATTGACAATATTTTTACGCCAACCTCGTGATTGTGCAGGGCTTGACTCATGATTTTTGGCAAGAGTTCCCCTTTGATTCCAGCCACACTGCATTACCCATCTGCCTGCCGACTTTGACCCCCTGCTATCCTGAACTCAGGCCTAAGGGAGCCTTGGTTTGCTGCAAGCTATTGCTGCAGACAGTCCTCTGTGCTGGTGAGCCAGGACCTGCCCCTTTTCTGCCTACCCCACCTGCTGTTGCCTCCTTACCGCTCAAGATTGCAATGACAGCTGGCTTGGGCTGAGAGGAGGTCACTCGTTGTTCCCCTGCTTGGCAAGCACGAGCCTGCCCTCAGAAGCCGGCTGGGCTGAGCGCCGTCCCTTGTCCTCCTGTCGGCTCTGAGTGCAGAGTCCTGGAGCTGGTCCTTGGGGAAAGACTGAGCCATGGCCTCCTGCCCGGTTCCAGCTCCCCCTCACGCAACGGAGATTCAGGCAGGAGTGGGGAGGAGACGGAGACGTGGGGCTCTGGTGAGGAGAGGAGGGGAGCTGCCAGGGGTATAGGCACGGTGGTTTTTGAGAAGGGCATGGACTTGAGGGGACTCTTGGGGAGGAACTATCAAGAAGATACAAGACATTTGGGAACGGCAGTGTTTGGGGGGAGTATGTGTGGGTTTTTTAGAGCCACATTGTTGGGGAGGGAGATCAGAGTGGAGCAAAATAAGCCACAATCAGTAACAAGGAGATGAAGTTGGGACGAAAGACTTAATCCTGCACCCAGACATTTCAATGAATGGCGCAGTTTGATAGTTCAGTTTGAAACCAGTTTTTGTTTATAAAATGCATTTCACTTATAAAATGTTAGAAAAAAATGAAATTGAAACAAATTCTTTTTTTTTCCCCCAGAATTTGTCTTTGAAATTTAGAAATGTTTCAGTTTTGTTTCAGATGGGAATGAAGACAAATGCAGACATCTCCCAATTCTTTGTGAAATGGGATTTCTGTCCCCCTGCTTTGGAACAGGACCCTGTCCTATACTGTTACAGTTTTGTCTGCACGTGCTGTTCGTTTCATCTGTACGTTTTTAGCAAGTCCTTTTGCCAATAGAGATTTGAGATGTAATTCAGCTCTGTGAATGATTAAGCAAGCGCTAAGTGACTCGTATTTGAATTTTCTTTGGTTTGCGGCACAAGTAGTAATCGGACAATTATCAGTTTTGTTCTTATGTATGAACATAGACTGTTGTTTTTCATTGGACTCTTGTTTGGGTTTGATTATTCGTTTCACATTTCGTTTTTGGTCTTCACTGTTCAGCACCCAGTTTATAATTGCTGGTTTCCGCATCCTACTACAGCAGATTGCAGTTTTCTAGGTCCATAGTCAAGGAACTAACATCCTGTTGAGTTAACATTTATTCTGTCTTTCTCAGAATATGATACTACACAATCCACTCATACAGTAAGCACCATGTTTGCTAGACTCTAAAAGCATCTAGTATACCTCTCACCAGAACAAAGATTTCTCAGTGGTCTGTGGGCTTTCACTACAAGTGCCTGTCCTGTCCTTGCCTAATTGTCACTTGCAGCAACTGGGGTTAGTTTCTACTCAAAGTTAGAACAACAGGGTTTGATCCTGTAGCTCAATGGTTCCCAATATTTTCTCTGCCGTGGCACACCTTGCTACCTTTAGTTAATTTGAGGCACGCCAATATATAATTTCCAAATGAACTCATGAATATTCATGAACCAATGAGTCAATCCAGAGCTCTTCGAGTAGGTTTTCAAAAAATTTTGTGGCACACCTGCTCAGACCTGACAACACACCAGTGTGTCGTGGCACACTGATTGGGAAACACGGCTGTGGCAGGTTCACATAAGGGAAGGACTTCATGGGAATATGGTTAGAAAGATCAGGCCTGTATTTTGAAACCAAGCACATGTGCAGAGCCTTTCTGGAAGGGCAAATTCCCTGTAGCTCTCACTAACAACTTCAGTTCCAGGGTGTCAGGTCACAAGCTGTTTAACCGCCTTGAGGGAACTCAGTTAAATTTTGATCAGCTTTATGAAAGTGTGCAATAATTAACTTCCTACCTATAACTTCAGCATCTGCTCAGCTGAGGCAGAGTAGTTATAGGAACTTTATAGACTGACTACCAAACAGCAAGCCTTAAGTGCTAAAACACCTGGTTATATATTGAATTGCATTTGAAAATAGGTGAGTTTAAAAGCACCGTATTGTTTAGAGTTTTAATACTGTTAGCTAAGAAGCTGCTCCCCCTCCCCACCCCCCAGCTTTCATGAACTTCAAGCTGAATGGGAATTACTTTCATTGTCACATGCCTTATTTAATTGTGCAAAAGGCTTTCTATTCCCAAGAACAAGTTAATGTGGAAATGGAAAGGATTAGTGCTATTAGCGGTAAGTGATCACTCTTTTAATTTTTGATTTTAGCATAACAATAGTTACTACTTCAAAAGCAGTCCCTGGATGTACTCCTGTCACCCTTTCTCATACCAGCCAGAGTACTCCGTAGCTGGGTTTACTTCTCCATTGCCCTTGGGTCTTAGACAAAGCCCCTTACGATCAATGAAAAGATTCCTATTGATTTCATTTCAATGGGCTTTGGATCATTCTTTAGGCAGTCATTTGCCCCAGGCCAAACTGAGTACAAAGTGAATGTAAAATGCTACAAAACAGAACGGCAGCAGCATTTTACCTCCAATTTGCACCGTTGTAAATGACTGTTCAAGGTACAAGTCCCATGTCCTTTGCTTGTGTGAATAAGGTTTACAGGATCGGATCTTTGTATCCTATTTGCTTCATTTCTTCCCTGCTGTTGCAAGTGAAAATTAATCATTAGGTTTAGATCCATCAAGTACTTGCTGGTTGTTAAACTGAAGTAATCATTAAGAACAGGCATGCCTTAAAGAGCCAATGTTATGGAAATGTTAGACTGGTTCTTTGACCACATTTAAATACCTATCAACTCCTGAAGTTGTTCAAAGAATAGCTAACTTCATTCTTGAATTATTAATCTAGTGCTTTCTTGGTTTTAAATGCCAGGCACTTGGAAGTCCATCAGGACTTGAATTTTTCTGTGAATAAACCAATGTCCTGTTACTTAAATGCATCTAATTACTCCCATGTGTAGGTAGGTGTTTTCCAATCATTTGCAAGACTTGAGAGATTGCCAGGCAAATGTTTTGCTTCCTGTTGTCTGTTGATATATAAACATGGTAAAATAAATGCAAAACATTACATCCTTATTTTGGCTCAAAATTTAAGAGTTTTCACTGCTTTCTATGTAACAGTTGCAAGCTTGCCTCTCTTAAATGACATGTGCAGTGTTTGTAGTCATGTTGGTTCCAAGGGGGCAAGGTGGTGAGGTAGTGTCTTTTATTGGGCATATGCTGTTAAACAATGGTATTCTAGGTGATGTCTGAGTTTTTTACATCTATTTATTGTGATGTATAGACCTACAACATTTCGGTCCTTTGGTGGCCATCTTGGTGGTAACCAACTGTTGGGTCCATATGACATTCTCAGTCTACGTGCACAATAGCTGTAAAAGTCAGTGGGATTTTTATGCGTGGCTTGAGAACAGTATATTGCTTGTCTGTTTCATTTTTTTTACAAATGCATGTGTCATTTCTGACTGGGTTACTGTTGAATGCAAGAAAGATGGCTGACGAGGATAGCTTTCTCATGTCACAGTCCATGAGTGATTTTAAATTAATGGCTGTCTCTTAGGCTGTGCTTAGTTTGCTAGGCCGGGTCTACACTATAAACTGATAGTGATATAGCTACATCGCTCAGAAATATGAAACACAGCCCTGAGCAACATAGCTGTAGGGACTTAACCCTCAGTGTAAACCAAGGTTTGCAAACACACGGCCCGTGGGCCGCATGCGGCCCCTAAAGCTATTTCCTGCAGCGCGCAACAACACTGAGTTACTGATATTTGCAATATTGTTTTATGAAAAGGTTTCAGTGGTGTGGCCCTTGGGCTAACATAGTAGTTGTCATGCGGCCCTGTATTAGTGCTCATGTGGTTCTTGTGGCGATTTGAGTTTGAGACCCCTGGTGTAGATAGTGCTGTGTCATTGGGAGAGCTGCTCCCGTTGCCGTAGCTCCCAGCTCTTGGAGAGGTGGATCAACTATACCAGCGGGAGACACTCTCATGTCAGCATAACAGTGTCGTCACAAACTGCTGTAAGTCCGTGATGCCAAGTCCTCAGTAACTAGATTGGAATGCCCGGGGTATAAATATAACCACTGCTTTACAGTCGTGCTGTACATACACCTGAGTTGCACCACATGTGTAATTAATATTTTGATTTTTAAAACTGATTTAAAGATCAGACTGTTTGTGGCAGGGAAAGTACACATTGTCATATCAGTAACTGTCGTTGGTCAGTTGTGCCACAGTTCTGCAGGGAGCTCTCTGCACAGACAGTGCTCCCGCACCTGCACTGTACTCATCCTTGGCCACATGCAACTTCTTTGGGGCCATGCTTCTCTGCTTCATATTGATGGATCAGTGCTGGTGTCAAAACTATCGTTGGATAATTTGAAGGTCTCATACAACAAGCAAAATGCAAATATTTTAAGACACAAAAATGAGACTAAAACCCCACGAAACTGGCTGAAGGAGTTGGGGTAAATGTAGACCTGCAAGCTACTTTGACTAATTTTGTTAATTGACTGCATTTTACATTGATGGTATCCTGTTGATGAATGCATTTTCTTTTATTTCCTGCTCTCTGTGTGATATAAGAAGCACCCTAAAGGACTGAAGTTAGATCCTCAGGTGGTGTAAATCACCGTTTACACCTGAGATTCCAGACTTATAGATTTACATTGACAGGATTAGTGTTCTGTCTAGCTGAGATACTCACATGATTCCTGTGATTTGAGTGCCTCATGATCTTTAATGTATTTATCCTCATAATGCCCATGAGAGGTAGAAAAATTCTGTTATCCTCATTTTGCAGATGAGGACTTGAGATGCAAAGAAACTGAGACTTGCTCAGGGTTAAACACAAGCACAGTGTGTGGCTGACCCAGGAATTGAACATAGGTCCCATTCTATCAGCCTAATCACTGGACCATCCTTCTCACCGTCTACTGCAGGGCAGGTGAGGCAAGTCTAAGATTGTACTGGCTGTGATGGACGTACCAACTCTATGCTGCAGATCTACTCTGTCTGAGGGTATATCTAAACTGATGGCGGCAAATTCACTACCATGACTGTGCTCTTCTGGCTTTGACTGAGCAGTCTGATGAGACATGCCCAATCGATCTCCAGCTCAACACTGTAACTCTAGCCTTGTGACTAGAGTAGCGCTAAGTCAACCAGATGGCATTTCTGGTAGACTTAGCACAGAGTGGACAGGGAGGTAAGTGGGAGTTAGTAAGGTGACAGAAGATACGCAAGGTATTTTACGTACCTTGCATATCTCCTGTTGACTGCTGCCAGAAAGTGTGGTGAGTGTAGACTCAGGCTGACTTAATGTATTTGCAAGGATCATGAATTCATGGAGATGGACTACCACTGGTTTTCTTTAGAAACCCTCTAACTGCTGGAAGGTGGGAATTATAATAGGATTTCTTTCTTTACAGATCCTTGCCATGTAAATATCAGAAACAAAACAATGATTTCAAGAGTTAGCTTTCATTTAAAGATGTGTTACACATGAATACAAGCATCAAATTTTTCTGTTTAACAAGGTGTTACCATGTAACAGAAAGAGCATCATTACAACATCTGTGTCATTATCAAGGCCTTTATTAAATCAAGTGAATTCTCTATACGCTCATGCTTAATGGGGTACGCCTGTCTAGCAAATGTTAATATTAAAAAAAACTGAAACAGATGTACTTTTTTTTTTTTTGGTGGGTGGATATACTTTAAGTATTGAATAAAAAAACCCAATATCTAAATATCTGTCTCTTTTGCTGGGAATGTAGTGGGTATGTTAATTTTTCTATAACCGCAACCTCCCATATACTTCAGAATCACTCTGCTATGGTTGGCTATTTTAATTTTTCTAGTGAGAAGCTACCAATGGCTAAGCAGTTACAAGATGAATTCTTCATTGCCTTTTGTGTGACCATTTCCACTAGGAATCTGTAAGAGGATCTGAGGATTTACTTTCTTTTTAGGAATCCAGTACCAGGCTTTATTCTACCATAGGACGTGCTTAACAGCTTCAGATGCTTGCTTGCTTGCTTGCTTTCAGTTGAATAATACTCCAAAGATAAACCATCACATCATGGAAGTTTCAACACACCCAAGCTAGACTAGCCATCACTAAATAGAGACGTTGTTTTTCTTTAAATGAAGACTATAGCACAAGGCCTCCCATCCATCCATCATCTTATCCTATCTTATCTTATCTTATGTCTGCCACTATAAGTACAGGTAATGGGACTTTTGAGAACTGGAGATCTTTTGCTTTCACATATGCTCGCCCGTGGTGTACTGACAAGCAGATAAAACATTTAGTTATGCAATATAACAATCCTTTCTGTATCCATGATGTTCAGCACATATATAACTTCAAATAATGATAACCCTTCCTTGACAATTGCTGGAGCTGTTAACGAGTCTCTTGCAGTATATTTGGGTCAGTGATGCAAGACAACTGACACAGACCTATGGTATCCAGTCTATGATTCCTCCATTATGATGATTTCCCAGTTTGCACCTAGTGATTTCTTTAAAATTAAGGAAACTGTACTGAGATCCAACCCTGAGATTGTCTGGATTACCTTCACAGCTTTCTTTTCTTGCAGAGCTGGGCTATGATCTGACCGGTTCTTTTCTGGAGAGGTGTGGAAGGATTAGATTTTTATCATTAAATGCCAATAAATGTTGATTTCACCAAACACTCAAAAACCAGTGACAAAAATGATGATAGAAATTTAGAGATAGGCAAAGCAATAAAAGTGCTGCTTGAGAAAGTATTAGAGATTGATTCAAGGCTGTTTACTTAGCATATTTTGGCATGTGATGTTGACAGTTTGTGTGTCAACAGATATAAAGCTTTAACTTTTTGAACCTCAACCCCAGCTATCAATGACCCACTCTCCACCCCATAGGTTCCCACAACTGTGAACATTTAAAATAGATACAAATAAAATAAATGCTTAAACCCATAATTTTGCACAGCTGTGAACATTTAAATTGATGACACTTAAAAGGCCTAAAAGTAAACATAAATATTTTCCATTGAAGTTGTAAAAGTGAGTTCTGCCAAGCTCCTCCCCCAGCACAGATGTACAAATAAAACTGCATTTTTTACTTAAGTCTAAGTTTGCTTCTTAGAGTAACAAGAGTAAGGCAGCAAGTCCCAAACTTTCCTATCCCCTTAACTCTAAGTTATTGCTACATAAAAGAATTACTTATTTTTCTTCTTGAAACTAAGGACTTTGCAGATACCCTAACATAGAAATGCTGAGGACCAGTAAGGTCTGGCTAACCTGTAAAATTAAAGGAAACTGTATGGTGAGCCAACCCACTCATCCAGTCTGCGTCATCCCTGGCAGCACTGTCTTCTTTCTACAGGGCTGGATTGGACTGGTGTCAAACTTGGCTGCCAGTTTTATAGTCCTGGCAAGAGAATTTGTTGCTGAGTAGTTAAGAGCTTCTAACCGAGGTGTTACGCCTGTACCTGCTGGAATGCCGGCCCTTAATGCAGACTTCCCCAGTGGCTTCAGACCAGTTACCAAGCGCGGTTAATAACTTCCTGCACTCCTTCTAGGGTGCTGAAATGTTAGTCTTTGAAAGTGGTACAAGACTCCTGATTTGTTTTATTCTTTTCCAGTCAACCAAGCCTTGGCTGGGAATGTTTCTGTATCAACTCACTGCAAGTAGAAACAGCAGTTGTCATTTCAGCTATAAGGTTTTTGGCTGAATGCCAGAAGAAGAAAGGGGGTTACATGTAGTTGTAGGTGGCCTGCGTCTTCCCTAACTCTGCTGGTGTAAATCAGAGGTATGGCACTAGTGCCTGTGAGTTTATTCGAGCACGAGAGAGCAAAATCCTATACAGGTTTGGTAATGCTGCTTAGTACAGGACAGCTAGAAGAACACAGTTGCATAGGAACACCATGCTTCTTTTTTCAAGCTCCTTACCCAAAATAGCTGCTTTGTGTAGATTGTTAGCTGTCGTAAGCTGGTCCATATTGAACCCATGAAGTGAAATTCATCTGGGTTATGTCGTGTTTGCTATACAAGAGCATTTAATTTAAAATGTCATAAATTGACGTGTAGGAAGCAAATCAGCATTTCTCTGTTGACCAGTCATTGGGCCAGATGCTCAGAGGGCTGCTGCTGTTCATTAATGTTTTAAAATCAGTACTTTTGGAAAATTATTACAGAAACATCCGAAAAGGAAACTGCACATGTAAAATAGCTAAGAAGTTCCCTATCTCCGAAATCTTGTTTGCACTCTAAACATTCCTTTGTTCTCTAATATTCTGCTTCCTGTACCCTTCTCAGAGGGTCAGATAAGGAAATTTGATATTTTTCACCAGCGTGACAAAATTAAAAGGAAAGCTACAAAGAATACAAGGGCTATAGGCCACTAGATGAACAGTGCTGATTTGGCTTTATGTTACTTAGCAATACTGAACTGCTTCTCTTGGATGAATCACATTCAATTAGCTACTTTCTATGATGAGCTGATTAAAAAATAAGTGGCATTGAATACCAGTCATTTTGCTCTTACACATAATCAGATGGTAAATCTTAATTGTACATGTTCAATATATGTTCTTTGCTCATGTGCCCTCCACTTTCTGTCATCTTCATGTCAGCTTGTCGCATACTTTCCAGGACCCTTTTATGTTTTGCCTAATTGAATATCAAAAGCGGTGTATGTGAAACTTCCTGCATTTGGTTCTTTAGTCAGTTGCAGCTGTGTTATTAGATGACCTTTACCATTTTGGTGGCACTGAATAATAAGAGAAAAAAATATTTGAAGTGCAGCCATGCTATTGTTACTGGCAGAAATGAATCATGTGTAATTGCTTCACTTTTTGTGACCCAAATCTGGAAGTCCTTTTTCAAAATGACTTTCTAAGAAAGGCAGGATTTAACCCTTAATCTCTTATGGGTGTTAATAGCCATGTGGAACAAATATGAATCTATACGCTGCTTCAGACAGAATAGTGAAAATTACTGGAGACAAGTATGGCAAAATTAGCTGATTTTTGAGTATGGATTACACCCCGGTACAGAATTACTCTGCTTCTGGTCCAGCAGCACACTTAATCACATCTAACTTCAAGCATCATTGGCTTCAATAGGATGACTCGTATCCTTAAAGTTAAGTGCTGTGCTAAACTGTGGCCTTCCAAGGAATTCAGTGCTTTGCATAGCTAACTAGAACAAATCTGAATGAGTACAGAAGACAGGCTAGTTTCAAAGGGGTGGCTATGTTAGTCTAGTTCAGCAAAAGAAACAAGGAGACTGATTCCGAAGGGCAACCTGTGTTAGGCGCTTTTAAAGACAAAAAATATATTTATCGCATATGGTTTCATGGGAGAAAATCCCACTTCATCAAAGTGTCTCACCAAGTGGGATTTTCTCTCATGAAAGCTGAAGCTTTAAATAAATTTGTTAGTCTTTAAAAGTGCCACAAGACTTTTTGTTTGAAGACAGTCTCTTGGCTGTTGAATGAAGAGTATTTATAACATGAAAAACATGTGGTTTGAAATACATTCAATGAGGCATTCATGCCCTCTTTTTGTTGTTTATATACCTAAGGGCATGAAAATAGTCACAAAAAGAACAAGAGGAAAAACCAAAGACGACGATGGCAAGAAGGTAGTCTATTATCGGCCATGGAAGCATTAAAACAGAGTATAGCAAAAAATCAATTCTCTACCTACAACAACAAAGCTGAGAACACAAGTGAAGAAAAGACGCACCGAAGAAAAAAGCGATTCCTCTCCTACCCTCGATTTGTGGAAGTCATGGTGGTTGCAGACAGCAGAATGGTTGCCTACCATGGAGCTAATCTGCAACATTATGTCTTAACGTTAATGTCAATAGTAAGTATCAAAATGGAGGATGAATTTCTCCCCCAGATCTCTTACATCGTCTCAAGGTGGTGTGATACTCGTAGTCTGTATACATCAAGTACTTTCCTGATGTCAGGATTAGGTTAAGATGGGATGTGGCTGAGTTTCACAAAAGCTCAGGCAAAACTCTGCTCTCAATATAGTAAGTGTTGGAACCCACAAAGGACACTTTCAGTCCTCTTGGATGGGTTCTCTCATCTCTGGCCCCACCACACAAATGAACAAGTCTTGTGGCACACTCTTTTAGTTCCCCATGTCTCCAGCAATGGAGTTGTCACATGGTAGCTCCTTGGGATAGCGTCTCCTTCCCATTCAGGCCCATGTGAAGTACAAGATGAATGGGGGTCTTGTCGAACACTGCTTCCCTGCTTACAATCAGGAAGGTAAAAGCCATCCCCTTTCCCACGTGCATAGATTTGGAGTTTGAGTTGTTACCCAGTTTTCCTTGCTGCTTAACGAAAGAGGGAGACACTACCCAGTTCATGAAGAGTAGCGTCATCTTTTGACTTTCCAGTACAGTAGTAGGAGTCCAGTGGCAACTCTTGCTGGTGTGCAGTGGTAGGGTGGTTTTGATGGTGTCTCCCTTAGCTTTTCCACCCCCTTCAAGGGTAAGCTCAATGAATCCAAAGTTCACTGAATCTTTGAGCTAAGCTGAGTGATCAGCTCTGAGCTTTCTATGCTTGCTGATTAACTATTGTTGATCTAGGCTCAGGTGGGCCAGAGCCTACACATTTGGCCTTGAGGCCCACCAACCTTTGTGCCCAGCAGTGGTGTGAACTTTGCTGTCGTGGCAGTGGGGTTGCCCAGCAGCCGGTGGCCACGAGCAGGGCAGAGGCACCAGTGCCAGGGCGTTTGCTGTGCTCGCAGTTACCAGGCTTCACAGCTGCAAGCAGGGTAGAGGCCCCAGTACCTCTGCCTTGCTCACAGCTGCGCGGCTGTGGCAGCAAAGTTCGCGCCACTGCCGAATTGGGCACTGTGGCTTTCTCCTTCCCTCATGGTGCAGTTTCTTGTCATGTGATTGGAAGCTGCTCTTGGCCAGGCCCACCCTGCGCTTCCAGGAGCTTGGCCAGAAAAAAGGGGCTGGCTGTGCCCGTGGGTTATTAGCTCAAATTCTGCTACAAAATTTAGTGGGAGAACAAATTGTTGCATGCTCTGTTCATTCAGAGGAGAACAGAAGACAAGTGTTTGTTGCTTCATTTCTTTGTTTAAATGCTAATATTAATTCCGAAAATTTCTTTTTGATGCAGGTAGCCTCAATCTATAAAGACCCAAGTATTGGAAATTTAATTAATATTGTTATTGTGAAATTAGTCGTGGTACATAATGAACAGGTAATTAAAATATTTGTTCCTCTTTCTGTTTGCCACATGGAGAGAACACTGAGATAAATAACTAAAATACACATTTTATGTATTTTTTTATGGCTAGGATGGTCCTTCAATATCTTATAATGCCCAGACAACATTAAAAAACTTTTGCCAATGGCAGCATTCCCAGAATCACCCTGAAGAAAACAATCTACCCAAACATGATACTGCCGTACTTGTTACAAGGTATATTAGGTTTTTTCATTAATAATGTAACGGTTTGAGTGTCACAGTTGGAAGCTCTCAGTTTATAATGCATGAGATCATCAGAAATAATTGATTTTGGGAAGTGCAGTAACAGCAATAAGTTTTTGGATTGCAATTGTGGGAGCAGTATAGCTATGAAAAGAAGTGTGGCAAATATTTATCCCGCAGTTAAATGTATTTTAGAATGATTGTAGTATCCAGGGTCTGATCCTAGTGCCATTGAAGGAAATTGGCAAAATGCGACCTGAATTTAATAAAAAATCAAATCAGACTTCTCTGTTCAGTTCACTGACTGCTTGTGTGACAAAACCAGTCTGAGAATCAAGAATTGCTTTTGAATTATTTTTTTTTATTTTTGCATTTGTACTGTAACTTGCGTGTACTTGAAAATTAAAAGCGTCAAGTCTGTTCTGCTTTCAGACAGGATATTTGTAGAGCTCACGACAAATGTGATACATTAGGTAAGCTTAATTTTTTTTTGTTGTTTTGTTTTACTCCTTTGAGGTGACAATATTAATATGTGCTTAACCATGAGCAATATTTCTTTTTTAATAGTAAATCTTTCGGTTTTACCATTGTCTTTCTAGGTCTGGCTGAACTGGGCACCGTCTGTGATCCGTACAGAAGTTGCTCAATTAGTGAAGACAATGGACTAAGTACTGCTTTTACGATAGCACATGAACTTGGCCATGTGTAGGTTTTATGTAAACAAGTTTAAATTTAAATAGCCAGAGACGTATTCTAACTAGGAATTGATACATGCTGAGCCTAACCATTTGAGAGGAAATGAGAATATTTGGGTAGGAGGTGCAAAGAGAGCAGACAGCATTTAGAAGGTGGCTGAAGGTACTCCATTCCCAGTGGCAGCAGCATGGGGTGACAGAGAAGGCCCAGCCTGTGTGGAGTGTGGACTAGGAGGGATCGCGTATTAGAGAAAGTCCTCAGTTGCTGGCAGCAATTCGGAAAGGGAGAAAAGATGCTGACCTTCTCATTGCCTTGCCCAAATCAAACAAACATGTGTCCCTTCCGGGACTGCCATTTCCTCCCATGCATCCTAGCTCTCATCTCAAGGAGAGGATTGGAGGCAAGTGAATATCCCTAAGCAAATCTTACGTCTCAATGGACTATGGAGCAGGCACGTTTTATGTTGCAGTAGAGGCTCAGCTCACCTTGTGCACGCACATTCTCATCACTAGGTTGTTGTGGTTGTGTGGTGAAGAGCTAAGAGTAAACATGGGCAAACCTCTCCCCTTCTGCTACCTCACCTAAGGTTCCTTGCCACGGCATGTTCTTCAGCCTGTCAGAACAGGCCCTACCCTAGTATGTAGCTCTCCAGAAGTCAATGGAATAGTTAGACCCAGGGATGAATTTTGCTTTGTGTGATTGGTATTGGATTGAGGCAACTTCTACCAAGTAAATGCTTGTGTTGATGAAACAGAGCAGCCGTGAAGCTAGGATTCTAGCTGTGCCCCCATCCAGTTGAGTCTCCAATTGATCACCTAAGTTAGGGATGGAAAGGTATATGCTTGAATCACATACCAGGCACTTACAAGGCAAAGGGTTATGTCATCTATGGGTTGACCACATCACCAATTAAAATAATTTAATAACAGTATTAATTAAATGACAGTAATAACTTAATATTAATTACTTTTCCAACACTTCAAATAAGAGACTTTAGGATTGGGATTGGTGAATTCTAATAAGCATCTTATTCTCTGCTTGAAATATTTTTCATTTGCGTAGTTTATTTTTAAATGCAATTGTATTTTTTTAATTAGGTGTCTCAATGGAAATCCTTAAAGGTTTACTTCACTAACTTGATCCAAGATAAACTCAAGGGTTAGAGGTGGTCCTGAACAGGAAATGCTTCCATGCTCCAATACGGGGGCTGGGGGAATGAGTTGACTAACTGGACAGAGTCTTAACAGAATTAGCAACTCATCAACCTTTAAATTTAGGACTACATCAAGTCATTTCCCCTCTTCCATTTCAAACAGCAAAGCAGCTTAAGGTGTCCGTTTCTGTTACATTTCTGCAGCATTCTTCAATACATGATGTGTTGCAAACTTCATTTCTATTCATGTTGATTGCTATGGTGTTCTCCAAAGAGGTAGCCATGTTAGTCTAGTTCACCAAACAAACAAGGAGTCCTGTGGCACTTTTAAGGACTAACAGATTTATTTATCGCATGAGCTTTCATGGGAGAAAATCCTACTTGGTCAAACACTTTGAAGATGGGGAACTTACAGAATGGGAGGAAAATAACTGCAGGAAAGTATAAGGCATAGGATAAGGTCAGACTGTGGCAGGAAACTCCCATGGAAGCTCATGCAATAAATAAATTTGTTAGTCTTTAGAAGTGTCACAGGACTCCTTGCTTGTTTTGCTGAACTAGACTAACACAGCTAACCCTTTGGAATAAGATGGCCTCCTCTTTTGCTAATTCCTTCTGAGGCACCTGGCATCGACTGCAGTCAGAAGACAGGACGCTGGGCTAGATGGACCCTTGGTGGCTATTCTTATGTGGCCATTCTTCTGTTAAGTCTTTGACTCTTTGCACTGGCTGGGGAAAACTTGTCACTGGCATAACACAGGGCCCATTCCTGTGGGGTCCAGAATACCTGCAGGATCAGGGCTACTGGTAGCAAGAAAGAAAACTTCATTTGAAATTTACCTGAAGTGTCTGACTTGAGAGTATCTCAAGTACACATGTCCCCACTTGAAGTTTTGATGTTGAAAGGGTTTGCGTGGAACTCTATAGCTGTTTGCTGTCAAACCATAAGAATCCTGTGACATTGCAAAATATTGTTACTCTGCATTGGTTATTCCAAATTTCAGGTTAAATCTTGTCTGTAATGTATACCAGCAGTTTCAAAATTGGACAGAATGGTTTTATACAACCTGTTTTTGCTGCGGTGCAATATACTTGATCTTTAACATACTCTTCAGTGTACTTGTTTTGCTTTTTTGTAGGTTCAACATGCCACATGATGACAATAATAAGTGCAAAGAAGAAGGAGGAAAAAATCAACAACATGTCATGGCACCAACACTGAACTTCTACACAAATCCGTGGATGTGGTCAAAATGTAGTCGGAAATACATTACTGAATTTCTAGAGTAAGACACATCTGTGGCTGTAATGTTCTATAGACCTCAAAGAGCTTATTTGTTATATTGAAAGTGAAGCGTGCATCATTTGGAAGGGAACTGAAGTGGGAGTGGGGTTTGCATGTGTGTGTTTTATAGTGTAGGAATGCACCTGTTGAGATTCAGCTCCTACCAGTTCTGTCTCATGATTAGCTGGCAAAAAATTGCTTCTCTATGGGGAGGGCTAAGTCTTTTCCCCATGGAAATAGCTTTTAAGGAACTTGTCATCTCTGCTAACCTAAGCAGTGAGTTTTCCAAGCCGCATGACACAGATACTGGGTTGTGTCTTAGGAACATGTGCTACAGCTAGGAAGGCAGTTGCTAAAGTCCGTGAAATCCATCTGCACTCTGCTGTCCTTGGAGCTGACCTGGAGCTAACCTGTGCTATGGAATAAATTATAGAGGTCACAGTGACTTCATGTTCTGGCACCTGAGAATGACAGGGATGAAGGGGGAAAGTGAAAGTAGGCAAGGTATTCTTTCTTCTGCCCATCCTTCCTGTGTGGATATCTTGGGGCAAGTTAGCATAGTAGTTGCAACAGTGGGACTATGCCTCTTTAGGATTCCCCCAAAGTGGAAGGAGCCCTTCACAGCTTACTTATGTAGCACCAGCGCACCGTTATCTTTGCATGGCCCAGGGTCTGTGTCCACAATGTCTCTCTAAGTCCCTCTTAAGTGCATTGAGGCATTTTCAGAGCTCTGTTCTATAACCTGATACAATTGTAGTAATATCTATTCCAAAAGACGGTTGTTAAATGGACATCTTTGTTCTCTTCTCCTTCTTTCCCCTGAGTTATGTGCAGACGTGCACCAGGCCTGCTTCTCGTCTTTCTTGGTTTTTGCAGGAGCAGATGAAGGCCCAAAGTTATGCATAGATCGATCAAAGAGGTCGTCTCCCTCAAGGGAGCTCTTGTACTGTTTGTGTAGTGGGAATATTTAATATTTCCTCAATCAGTTTGCATTCCCTCTTGTTACTCAAAGCAATGTTCTGTATTTCTCAGTAGCTGAAGTAGTGTATGCTAAGTATGACAAACCGATAACCAAGGGAAATAGGATGGTCTTTTGGGTTAAGGCCCTGGCTGACAGGAGAATAATCTGGGTTCCTTTTTCACAGTTCTGTTTATAAACATCCCATGAGACCATCTAAGCAGTGATACCCATGAGGATCCCCATGTTTAAAATGGATGACAATCACACTTCCCTTCCTTGTGGATGAATTCGTTAATGTTTGTGAGGCACTTGGATGCTGCACTTGAATGAGAAATGGGCACTGGCCTGACCAATCCTTATTTATGCCTTTTGTTTTTCTCTTTTATTGAAGCACTGGGTATGGGGAGTGTTTGCTAGATGAGCCTGAATCAAGAACTTATACTTTGCCTCAGCAACTCCCAGGAGTCATTTATGATGTTAATAAACAATGTGAGTTAATTTTTGGACCAGGATCTCAAGTCTGCCCGTATATGGTAAGTGCTGTACCACCTCTTTGTTTTGCCTGTTACACAAACTAGAAATAAAGCGTTGCTGTGTTAGTGCCACTACAATATATTTTGAAACCCATGTTATTGGGACAACTGCTACCACAGACCATGGGCCGGGTGTGACTCCAGGGCCTTCACCTCTGAAGCACAAATCTTTACCACTTTTGCTAATGGACCATACACATGGCTTGCAAGAATAACTAGTGATTTTGAGATCCTTGGTCTGTGGGGACCCGACCTGAGAAAATTCAAAGGGGCTTGATTTTCAGAAGCTCGGGGCTCATCACTTCTGAGGTGTATCAAGTTGGGTACCTAGATATGGAGGCATCACAAAATACTCGTCACTTTGGAAAGTCCAAGCCCCACACGATTAGCTGGGAGCTGTAACATGCAACTGTGGACCAGCCGCTGAGGGGGTCTTTAACATGAGACAGCCCTGCAGATCAAAGATCTCTCTCTGTCCATGGATCACAGCACACAGTAGTCCTCACTTTGCCCACAGTGAGCCTCAGTCCTGCTCTACTGGAGAGCATTGCTCAGAGCTATTTGCCTCGGTCAGGTTCATTTATTGAGTTCTAGTGGCTATTTTTGTTTTCCATTTCACACAGACTCCTGAAATGCTATCAGAGGGGAACAAATGAGGGTCAGTGCTCACTTAGTTTAGATTGGAACTGGGAACAGGAGCTGGGCGGAGAGTGGGGGAGGAGTTGTCATGTCGTGCTTTTGCTTCCAGTGCACGCACACGTGCAGCATATGTTTTTTTCAAAATCTCATGTGGACAGAAATTTTCCAGTCAGCTCTGCTGGTAACTTAACTTTACATGGGCTCCACCCATCCAGTTTCTACATAACTATTCAGTGCCCCCCACGCCCCTGGGACCAGTTTTAGTGCTGACTTTCATTTGTTTGCTGTGTGAGCAATGGCAAATCTAAGGTGGCATGTCATGCAGTCAACAGTGTGCCTTGCGCTTGAGCCGGGCATAACTTAATACTGTGATCATTTTAATAAATTAAGCAGATGCAGTGCCGACGACTCTGGTGCATTAACATTGATGGCGCGCACAAAGGATGTCGTACCCAACACACACCTTGGGCTGATGGGACAGAGTGTGAACCTGGAAAGGTCTGTAAAACCTGATGTTTCATCCCCTTGTAGGCATAAACATGTTACAAGCTAATACTAGTACATCAGTCGAAAGTCTTGTTCCCCACTGAAGTTAATTTGCACAGAGTGTGGTTTACAGCTGAAATTCACCCTGGGTTAATTCCATAAATTAGAGTTCTGGAAGGCATAGCGTGCTACTCCATGTCGGTGCTGGTGGTGTGTGGTACCAAAATGATAGTCCCTCTCTAACTTGGAATTAATGTAGCAAGGTATCAACTGCAAATGCCTTTCTCAAATACATCTGCATCTAAACGCTTCCCTATATAATGTGACTAAAATCTCCTTTTTGGCCAGTGTTTTGTTTTTGAAATGCATTCTGCTTTTCTAAAAGCTAATCTTATTCTATGGAATGAATAGCCTGGAACAGGGGCAAGCACACTTTTTGGCCTGAGGGTTACATCCACCGTACGGCAGGTTAGAGGTGGGGAAAGGGTTGGGGGTTTGGACTGGGTAGTGGCCACTGCTCTGCCTGTATGATGGGAGAGCAAGTTTTGGGGGGAAGAGATGAGGTAGGGATGGGGAGTTTCTTGCACTGCTTTTGTTTTTTCTGCTCATTTTTGCACTTTTTAAAAAAGTACCATGGGAGGAAGAGATGTATCCGGGAGGGGGAGTTTTTGCACTGTTTTTGTTTGTTTTCTAGTTGTTTTTGGTGGGGGAGGGTAGCATGAGGGGTGGGGGAAGCTGGATGCCACTGGCCCTGGCTCTGGGACTAGCAGCCACCATACTCCAGCTGTAACCCCACTGGGCGCTGCCAGAGGATAGCAGCCACACTCTGGCAGGGCACCCTGTCCAGTGGGAGGAAGGGGTGGCACCAGAACTGGCTGCTGTGCACCAGCTAGAGCGCCCCGGGAGGAAGGGTGGAGTCATGAGGGGCGA
Source organism: Podocnemis expansa (assembly GCA_007922195.1). NCBI lineage: Eukaryota > Metazoa > Chordata > Testudines > Podocnemididae > Podocnemis > Podocnemis expansa. The sequence continues at coordinate 5,829,722 of ML681973.1, read as the reverse complement.
GTAGCGACTGTGCACCAACCAGGGGCCACTTGGCCAGCGCCCCTAGGAGAAAGGGGTGCAGCTGGGAGGAGGGGGAGTGGCTGTGGCATTCTGGGGACAGTCCTGCTGAGCCACTGCTGGAAGGGGAAAGCCATGCTAGGTCACACAAATTGTTTGCAGGGTAGTATCTTGTCTTCCAACAGTGGTCAGTGGCAGGTGCTTAAGAGGGAATGAATGGAACAGGTAATCACCAAGAGATCCGTCCCTTTGGCCATTCTCAGACTAAGGCAACAGCAGTCTCTGACTGTCCTGTCTAACTGATGGGTCTGTCCTCCATGAACTTATCTAGTTCTTTTTTTGAACCCCATTCTAGTCTTGTCTTTTACAACACCCTCCGGCAAGGAGTTCCACAGGTTGGCTGTGCATTGTATGAAGATAACCCTGCAACCTTATTAATTCCATTCTGTGACCTCTAGTTTTTGTGTTATGAGAAGGATATAAAAATAACACCTCTTTACTTTCTCCACACCACTCATGATTTTATAGATCTCTATCATATTACCCCTTCCTAGTCTCTTTTCTGAGCTGAAAAGCCCCAGTTTCATTACTTTCACCTCATATGGCAGCTTTTCCATATCTCATCATTTTAGTTGCCCTTTTCAGAACCTTTTCCAATTCCAATATATCTTTTTTGAGATGGAGTGACCAGATCTGCAGAGAGTCTTCAAGATGTGGGTGTACTGTAGATTAATAAAGAGACAATATGATATTTTCTGTCTTATCCCTTTCCTGATCATTCCTGATATTCTGCTTTTTCTTTTTTTTTGACTGTTGCTACACATTGAGCAGCTGTTTTCAGAGAACTATTCACAATGACTCAAGAGATCTCTTTTTTTGAGTGGTAACAGCTAATTTAGATCCTATCATTTTTATGTTTTTATGATTGTTTTCCAGTGTACTCTACTTTGCATTTATCAACACTGAATATCATCTGCCAGTTTGGCGAGATTCCTTTGTAACTCTTTGCAGCCTGCTTTGGACTGAACTATCTTGAGTAGTTTTGTTTCATCTGCAAATTTTGCTACCTCCCTGTTGACCCCTTTTTCCAGTTCATTTATGAATGTGTTGAACAGTACTGGTCCCATTACAGGCCCCTGGGGCACACCCCTATTTGTCCCTCTCCATTCTGGAAACTGAGCTTTATTCCTACCTTTTGTTTCCTATCTTTTAGCATGTTACTGACCCAGAAAAGGACCTTCCCTCTTATCCCATGACTGCTTATTTTGCTTAAGATTCTTTGATGAGAGACCTTGTTAAAGGCTTTCTGAAAATCTAAGTACGTTGTAACCACTGGATTGCTCTTTTCCACATATTTGCTTACTCACCTCAAAGAATTCTAGTGGGTTGGTCAGACATTAGTTTCCTTCATGAAAACCATGTTGATTCTTCCCCAACAAATCATATTCATCTATGGGTCTGATCATTCTTTCTTTAATTTCAACCAGTTTGCCTGGAACCGGGGTTAGGCTTACTGGTCTGTAATTGCTGGGATCACCTTTTGTAGTCTTCTTTTTTTTTTTTTTTAAATGGCTTCACATTAGCTATCCTCCAGTCATGTGATACCGAAGCTGATTTAAATGACAAGTTACATACCATAGTATTTCTGCAGTTTCACCTTTGAGTTCCTTCAGAACTCTTGGATAGTTACCATCGAGTCCTGGTGACTTCTTACTGTTTAATTTGTGAAATTGTTCCAAAACCTCCTCCAAGGCCATCTCAATCTGGAGTAGTTCCTCAGATTTGTCATGTAAAAGGAATGGGTCATGTGTGGGGATCTTCCTCATGTACTCAGCTGTGAAGATGGATGCAAAGAATTCATTTAGTTTCTCCACAATAACTGTGAGTGCTTCGTTAGCATCTCAATTGTCCTGTGGCCCATGGCCCCAGTGGTGTGTGTGTGTGTGTGTGTGTATAACCATGGTAACGCTTCTTTGGTCCCTTCACTGTGTTTTTTAATTAGGGATATACTTTTAAATTGAGCCACTATTATGATGTTTTTAAAAGCTTTTGATGAAGGTTGCAGGAATTTCATTTTTTGACACCATACCTTTTTTAATTTCTGTTTTTAGCTAACGTCCTCATTGTGTGTAGTTCCCTTTTCAGAAATTAAATGCTACTGTTGTGGACTGCTTTCATGTTCCCTGCTGCACAGGGATATTAAATTACCAAGCAATTCGACTATATTCACCTCTTGGACCAAATCCTATGCTTCATTTAGGACTAAATCAAGAACTGCTTCACCTTGTGTTGGTTCCACAACTAGCTTCTCCAAGAAGCAGTCATATAAGGTGTTAAGAAACTTTATCTCTTCATCATATCCTGAGGCGACATCTACCCAGTCAATATGGGAATAGCTGAAATCCCACATTGTTGTTGAGTTTTTTATTTTTATAACCTCTCTAATCCCTCTAAGCATTTCACAGTCACTATCACCATCCTGATTGTGTGATCAGAAGTACATCCTTACTGTTATGTTGTTCAAGTACAGAATTATTAGCCAGAGAGATTCTTTGGCACAGTCTGGTTCATTGTGCCACTTCCCCACAAATATGACTTATTCTTTTCTTCCAGTATATTTTGTACCCTGGTATCATTGTGTCTCATTGATTATCCTCATTCCACCAAGCTTCTGTGATGCCTATTATATCAATGTCCTCATTTAATAAGAGGCACCCAAATTCACTCATAGCACATTACAAACACACACACTATGGACAACAAAGTCGTCCCTCCTTCAACTGGAGAACTCCCCCATAAAACTTCCCTGTTATCTGCCCCTGATCACTTAGGACATCCCAAATTAATGCTCTAACCAATGGGCTAAAAAAAATATAAGGTGGGGATCACCACCACCATTTTGTGTGGAGTGAGGCAGCACCTAACTCATTCTCACAAGGAACAACTTGGGTACCTGAGGGCAGGTCTATATGTCCAGTGGAAATTTGCTGCTATCAGAGCAAACTTCCCAGTTGATTTGAGTGGGTCTATAAAGATTGGAAAGGCGATCCCTGAAGACTGATTGGGAAGGCGATCTTTGAAGACCACTCCCTTAGGTATAGTAGTATTGCATCCATGGGAGGCCATTTCCCATTGACTCAGTGCACTGAAAGCACCGTGGTAATTAGGCAGTTGCAGAGCCAAGGGAGATGCACAACTTGCATCTCTCCTTTCGACTGCCACCGGAAACCACTGGCAGTGTAGACCAGTGCTAATTTGCCTGTGTCCAGGGGTATGAATGTGGATCACTCACACAGGGTACGTCTACACTGGAGCCTTAGATCAACTTAACCTTCCTTAAGTCAGCCTAAAGAAAGCTCTCCACATTGGGAATTTATTAAGTTGACTTAAGTGCTTCCTTAAGTTGACTTAATAACACCACCTCGGAAGGTCGACATAATGCTTAAGTTGTTATTAAGCTTATTAAGTCAACTTCAGGGCTATGCCTGTCTACACTGGCTTAAGTCGACTTAATAAGGTCAACTTAAGTGATAAGTCGACCTAGCAGCTGCCAGTGTAGACGTGGGCAGTCTATGGGACTTTGGAATGTGGACCCTCTAAGTTGATTTAACAAAGTTGACTTTAAGTCAACTTAACTGAGCCTCCAGTGTATATATACTGATAGATGGGCATAGACCAGATATAAGTGCCTGTCCTCACAAAGCAAAGGAGCTTGGGATACACGCCTTTCTCTGCATCTCACACTGGTGGGGTCACTGCCTAGCATGCGGGGCTTTTTTTATTTTTTGGTGGATCACATTCAGAGGAACTGCTCTCTCCCCATTCATTGTATAGGGAGCCTCTGTGCCCAGTTCAGGCTGTGTGGATGACGTTGTTCCTGTGGCTTTCTAAGCACTTAAAAATTAAGGGTTGTGATGCTTGGCATGGTAGTGCCTTAGTCACATTATGGATCTGGGTCAAAGGCCTTATACAGAAGGAGAGAGGGAAGCCTCTCTGTGTTTTGTTCTAATTTACCCTTCCATAGTTAGGATCAGCATAAAGATCCTCCCCAGTATTTTAGTACATCTTGGAAATCACTGATGCATAAAATCTGGAGTTAATTTGATTGGAATGGGTAGTTATTTTTGTACTAAGCTATGATGTGGCCAGCAACCCTGCATTTTCACTAATAATTTGCCTCAAGTCTGCTTGTTTAAAGTCTGTTCTCTCTGGGTTGGCAGAAAAATAAAGTGCCATTTTTTCATGGAAATCTCTCTGGAAACCAAAGAGCTTGCTTGTCCAAATGGAGATAGAACAACCACCTTAAATCTTAGACCTAAATCAAAGTTATTTGTGTAAAAACAGAATATTAGCTTATACATATTTTGAACATGAAAGCACTGAAGTTTACACTAAATTAAGTCAAGTAATAATCTACCTTCAGTTTTTGGCCTTCACAGTGTGGATACTTATGACGATCATTTACTTTGTTTCACAGGATTACTGCTTCACTGATTTTAAAATGGCTGATTGTGTTCCAGTGCAAAGAAAAAAGGAGGTTCATAGACTTAGATCCATATCTCTTGTGGTTTTAGGAACTATTTCAAAAATAGTAAAAGAGTAGAATTACAGACAGCGTTGCAATATTTTTTGCAACTGTTAGAGAAATAATCATGATTTTTGGATTCTGGTTTAGGGCAGTAGGAAGTCATATAGATTATGCATGCATGAAGCCTCCAAACACTTGTCTGCTCTCTGCCAAGCTGTTCAGCAGCAAGTCAACTGATGCATTGGCTCTGTATTGGGCGAATTATCTAACAGTCTCTTGGAGAGAAAAAGGAAAGTAGATTCTGTTATAATGCATCCTTCCATCATCACAGACACAAATTTGTGCCTGTATAAGTTATTTTGAAGTAGATCCAGACAAAAACTGGATTAACAGCACTTCCACTCAATTCATAAAACACAGGCCCATAGGAAAAACAGCTCTGGCAGACACTGTATTTCTCTGTTTTAATTCATGTGTTTCCAAATCATAAAAAATAAACTTTAAATAGAGATGTAAAACATACAAAAAACCCCATGAAAGTTATGCAACTTGAATATTCACAGTATGTTTCCAAGAAACACAACTGTATTTCCTTAATTTAATCTTGCTGTTTATTAAAGTCGAACATCCCTTTCTTTCTCTAATGATGTGCTATTTATGACCACAAATCCTGAAATTTCGAACATCATCAATCGTAATTTCCTGGCAGAGTTCTCAGCTGTCAGATGTGAAGCTTGCAAGTCATGTCATGGTCTGCTAGTTGCCTACATTTGTCAGTTATTCCATCTGCTTTGCTGGGTCAGAGGTGCCAAGCCTGTGTGGGACTTGATATTTCATTGCCAGTGTCAAAATTTCTGCAAGAAGTCTTTCCTCCGGGGCAGCACTGCCATATTGACGCCAGGTGTCTCTTCACTTTGGTGACAGCTGTTGACCATTTGTGCCCATGAAGACAACTGATGTAGGGCCCCATCCTACAGTTCTTAAGCCCTTGAATCTTCAGTGGCAGTGATGTGTGCATAAGACTGGCAGAATTGGGCCTACAGTGATGAAAGTGCCACCGTAAGACTTTTTAATAAACCAGGCTGCTCTGTGGCACGCTCTTGTCAAACAAGCTGTCCCTTGGTAATCGAGTCTGCAGATGAAGGTGAATGCAGGTTACACTGTAGAGAACAAACCCACCATCAAATGAATCCAGCAAACAGAGTCCAGCCCCCAATGAGTGAGCAACTAGCCCAACAAATCTTTAGCAAAGGCAGGGAGGTAGAGTTATCAGAAAGCTCTCTCTTAAGGATGCTGAGAGTCCATTGCTTATATAGGTTTATTGCGGCAGCAGTTGGCCCTGGTTTGCATTCCTGAGCCCCTGCTGTCGTACTAAATTAGCTCCCTCCTGAAACTTGACTGTTTCTCCATTTCTGCTCATCATCTCACTTGGCCAGCTAGTAAGGGTGTGTTATGTTCTTTCTAATGAGCAAAGGGGTGTCACATGTTTTCTCAAGGCATGGTGTGTGATGTGCATGTGAACAGGAGAAAGAAGAGATCACACTGCGATTCATCTTGCTCCAATTCATTGTCCTCCTGTGGGCAGAAATAGATTGACGTGCCCGTGCAGTAGGGACCCTGAGCCTGCAGAAAACTGTTGGCCATTGGAATGAGACATTAGGAATTTTGTCTTCCTGGGTGCCAGTGTAACCTGACGCAATGTGATCAGCAGAACTTGGACCCAGGAACTCCCCTGTTAAAAAGATGAATCTCTCCTATTTAAACTGAAAATATAAGGAAGGAGACTAAGCAGGACTGCCTCTGAAATTCTGTAACAGAGTTAGCAGAGAGAACTCAGACTGGCATTCCCAATTCTGTCACAGTAGGATGGAGGAGTTGAAAGCTGAAGTTTGCTCTCTTTAATTCAGTGCAACTTCTCCTGGTGGGTTCTTTTAGTTCTGACATAGAGGCCTTAACAATGAACTAAAAACTGGCTGAAGGAAGTGGTGTGAGGGGAAGTGCAAACCTCTTCGATTTTTTTCTTGAGATTTTATGGAGATTTGCCATGAAGTTATGGGTGGGTAATTCTGCAGAAATTGTCAAAACTCTCTGCAGATTTTCTGTGGCCATAGTGATCAGTCGCAAATTAAATATGAACGGAACAGAGCCTAGTGTGCCAAAGAAACCTGGATACATCAGCAAATTCTGCCTCCATTGCTGTAGAGATAATTCAGTTTCAGTTTCTTTTCATGCCAATCCACCCTCAGCAGTAATCAAGCAATGTTTGTTGATACAGCATAAATTTGATGAATGGTTTGTGATTTGGCTCAATAGTTGAGCAGAACCACTTTAGTTATGGGCATCTCAGCATTTTCACTGCAAACCCCATCTTACGATAGGCTCACGGCTCCTACCACCCAGGGGCCCAATCCAACCAGCATTGATTTTCATGGGAGCTGGATGGGGCCCTACATTTTCTTTAGTCTTACACTGGAGTTTCCAGTTGGACTGAGTACTGAACAAGGAGAAGAAAATTCTTGGGATCTGTAACCAGCTCTGGGCAAGTCGTACAAACAGCTTCCTTGGCCCCTCTTTCTTCATCTGTAAATTAACCGTTGTTCAGGTGAGGTGTTCTTGGTGTGTTGGCTGGCCGGTGTTTATGCAGGAGGTCAGATTAGATGGTTACAGTAGTCTGAGGAAAGGGAATGATCCCATAGCTTTTCCTACCTCATGGGGGGGTCTTATGAAGAATACTGAGTTACAGTTTGCAGATAGTCTTTGTAAGCTATTAGTATTTCTGTCATTGAACTCGCAGTCCATATATGATCATTTTGTTTTATTCATGGGGCCTTACCTTGCAGTCTTTATTTCTGCATAATTATTATTTTATTGTTGTTATTTATTGTATGATCATAGCACCTAACAGCCCTGGACTTCAGTCTTTTTTGCTTCAGTAAAGTGCTGTAGGATCGTGCCTGAAATACGATTAAAAAAAACCCCCTAATCAGCCATTTCTAAAGGGTCAAAAAATCACGCCATAATGATTTTGAATGTGCCAACATCTCCTAGCAGTCTGGAATATGCTAATGGTTTTGTGCACAAGCATTCACACAAAACAAGAGCCATCCGTTGGGATGAAAACTCTGCCAAATCCCTTTACAAATGTGAAGACGCAGGGACTGGCACTTGATGGGAAGAATTTTGTTCAAAATCCTTGCCAATTGTTGGTAGAAGAGTTTTTTAAGAAGCTGTCACAAGGTCAGTGGAATAGCTGTAAATGTTGCAGTGATGGTGAAAAACCCAGTTCCAAAGGGGGCAGCCGTGTTAATCTTGTTCAGCAAAAGAAGCAAGGAGACTAGTCTTTAAGTGCCACAGGACTCCTTGCTTCTTTTGCTGAAAAACCCAGGGATTTCACATAAGGTCAGTAGAGTATATTTTACTTATTTTCCAACCCCAAAGCAATTAAGCACATGCATAAATCCCATTGACTTGGGACGAATCGGAGTTGACTGTCAAACCAGACTCACATTAGGTACTACAGCTAATAAAGTGAAAATTAAAGATTTGAATATTTTGAGGAGCCTAGATTAAGAAATCCATGGATCAGACTATTACCTTGCTTTCAGTCCTTCAAACGATTGTGTGTGAATCATTTCACACAAGTAACTGGGACTGTTGGGTTGCATAAAGCTACCCTTATACATGAATATGTTCAGGAGTAGGGTCCTATTTCATCTGTCTGTGTAGCTGTTGGAGCATTGGTTACACATCCGTTATTCAAAGCCCCCTCAGGACTCAAAGGCAAACTGGTGACCTTAGGTTTTTCTTTTTTTTTCTTTTCTATTCCCCACATTGTAGGTCCTTTTTTTAAATTATAAAATGGGAGGTAGCCAATAGCCGTGTTAACAGATTTTAAATCCAGAAAGGCTCACTGTGATCACCTTGTCTGATCTCATGCATACCTCAAGCTGTAGAATGGGACCCAGTAGTTTCTGCACAGAAACATTGAGTCCAGTAACCTGTGTTTGGATTAGACAAAGCACGTCTTTTGGAAAGGGTTCCCATCTCCAATGAACAATACGAATTGTAAGAGGAACTTGTCACTGCCCTGGGCGAGTCATGCACGTGGTTAATTATGAACAATAAGGTCCTGCTTCTAGGCTCTATGGCCATACAAATGAATAATCATAATTGACTACGTATGAAAATGTGGCTCTCTGAAAGTTTTGCCATGGAACTCAGCGGAGATGGGATTTGACCCCATGTTAGTCAGGCCTTGTCCACGTTAACCATATCAGCAAACCTGCTTGATGGAGGCACAACTTACGCCAAGAAAAGGATATGTTTGCCAGTGTACCTTACCAAGTTCCCTGAGCTAAATAAAAAAAGCAAGGAGTCTTGTGGCACTTAAAGACTAACAGATTTATTTATCGCAAAGTGGGATATTCTCTCAGGAAAGCACATGCAATAAATAAATCTGTTAGTCTTTAAGTGCCACAAGACTCCTTGCTTTTTTTGCTTTACTAGACTAACACGGCTGCCTGTTTGGAACTGAACTAAATAAACTGCTCTTGCAAAATGACTTTTTAACTTGCCAATAAACTACACCTGCAGTAGAGCTTTTGCTGACCCTCCTGTGTAGGTTAGGGGTGTGATTCCCCCTTTCCCCCCCATATGTACGTGAAATAGCTAATCTAGTGTAGAAATCAGGCTTGGTGAGAAGTAATGTGGTGTGGCTAAGTGGAAAAAGTATTCTGGAGTAGAGAAACCTCACTTGTTTCTATTCTGCCATTTTTATGCCTACTTTCCTTATGGGTTTGGTGGTTTTGTTTTTTTTGTTTGTTTGTTTGTTTGTTTTTTGTGTTTAGTTTAGTTTGGAGTTGCTTGGCCTTTATTGCCTACTTTTCTTATGGTTTGTTTGCCAACTTTTCTTATGTTAAGTTGGTTTGTTTGGTGGGTTTTTTTATTTTTCTTTTCTTTTTTTTTGCCTACTTTTCTTACTTTTTTTTGTTTGATTTGGTTTAAATTTCACCGTCTTTATGCCTACTTTTCTTATGGCTTTTTTGTTTCGTGGTGGTTGTTATTATTTTGCCTACTTTTCTTACATTTTGCCTTCCCTCTATTCTGGCAGTTTCTATAGTTCTAGAGATTTTTTTAAAGTATATTTCTGATCTTCTGTCTCCTCTACTGACACATTGTAGCTTTTAGCCTCTAGCCAGAAAATCAGATAAGTAGGGTTTTTTTTTTTGGTTTTTTTTTTTTAAGCCTTCATTACTAGTGTTGCCTTACAGTTCAGGATCAGTAAACAGGGGTTATTTTGTAGCTGGTGTAGCTATTATCCATTTCTCTATAAATCACTCTTCTGGCCTCTGCAATCTGTCTGGTCTTCACCATTTAAGGCTGCAAAAGTTTGGAATCTGCTGCTTCCCCCTAATCTCGGGCAGAGGAGGATAAAACCATCGGTCTGGTCCTATTGTTACTAGAGTCAGAAAAGCACGTAGGCATGTACCTATAGTTGAAACTAAATGTGTCATGGTTTCCTGAACTGGGACCTGTGAGTTTCGTCCTCGATTTTTTTGGAGTATGGTTTTTAAGCACTCCTTAAAAAAAATTTCCCAAGTTTTGAGTCAATTGACAGGTTGCAAAGGTACAGTAAGTTAAGGTTCCTTTTGTAAAATGCTCCTTTCACTGGGAATGTAGCAGAAAAAGGAGGCAAATGAACATGAAAAGGTGAGGAGTTACTGGCATCCAAAATGTCACTTTTCTGTATGGAACAGGATTGTGAAACAATCCTCCTGCAATGCCCTCTTTTGCCTACAGCACTGCAGATATGGGGTATGCGTCCCCAAGGAGCGAGAGGCGCCGGTAACAGATGGTGCATGGGGAACGTGGAGTCCCTTTGGCAGCTGTTCAAGAACCTGTGGCGGTGGCATCAAGACGGCAGTTCGTGAATGCAACAGGCCTGAGTGAGTACAATGACGATGAAAAATCTTCTACTGGTCTTGATGAACAGATTGCTCAAGGGGCACTGTTGAAGCTGGAGTGGGGCCCAAACTGAAATGTTCAAACTCATCAATGGGGATACCAAATCCAAATGTATACTATTGGAGAGGCTCCAATGTTCTCCATGTCAGCCTGAAAGCACCAACTGACCCCGGAACTCAGATTTTTAGGGTGCCCGTCAACTATCCACTTAGTCCTACTGTTAAGAATCAGTTCCTTCCACAAACACATCATTAAATGCTTTTATGCTTTTGCATGTGAGCTGGCTCAGACTAGACAAGTTCTGTGGGAAAAGCTGCACCCTACTTAAAGGTGTTTACCACAAACACGTGAAGCAAACTCTTAGGGCCTTTGAAATCATAGGGAATTTCACCACTGGCTTCAATAGGCTCAGTATGTGATGTGCAGAATGTTGTTAGCAGCTGCTTTGAAAACAATTTGGGCTGATTTCTGCCTCACTGTCTAAACTCAGTCACTGTAAGCATTGAGGAGAAAAAAGGATCATTTGCGGCAGACCACGGCGAGCGAGGGTAGGGAAGAGTGTTCTAAAGAGCTGGTTGAAAACAGAAATTTAAAAAGCTGAAGTAAGAGTCAAGCAAGCATTTTGACCTCAGAATCATTCCACTTTCCTGCTGCCCGTGTCAGAAAGGTTATTGCCAAGGAAATTGGCATTAGTAGTGTGTCTGTGTCAATTTCCGCATTGCTCTGCAAAACCTGTGCTCAGCTCTTTGAAGTCTGTGGCAGATGAGTGTTAATTGAGGAAGGGAGAGTTTATACCTGGCACAGGGATGTGAGAGTGATGTGTGGAAAATTCTCAGTTTGTGCAGGCAGATGTCACAATCAAAGAAAGGCTGATGGCAAAGGAGTTGGACATCAGCAAGTCTGTTAACATAATGCTGAATGTAATGCCAGAAACATAACCTCAGAGAGTTCTCACTCCAGGTCATTCAGATGGGTCTCTCTTCATCAGTTTTGCAATGCAGTCACTGAATGGCTCTTCGCAGATAAAATACTGTTCCATGTGTGCACAGGATGCACAAAGTAGTTATCCAGTCAAACATGTAGATGGTTTTGGTCAAATACATTCCCAGTGATATGAAACCTGAGACCGTTGGATTGATAGATCCTCTGGTCAGAAGTCTCTAGAGTCTCATCCGTGCTCCCTTCTGCAATTCAGAAGTTCTAGAGTGTGTCTTTGCATCATGTAAGAAACGTTGTTCTCGGACAATATTTTCAAAAGCACCTACGGCAGCCACTCCCACTGAAAATCAGTGGGAGCTCAGCTCTTAACAACCTACTGCAAACTCCACCCAGAGTGCAGTCAGTTGTGCTTATTTTCCTTGCTTTCTTTCAAAAAGGTTCTAATTAGAGTTGTCCTCCTTTTGAACTCATCATGAAGTTCCCCACAGGGAGATTTTTTTGTCTTAGCATGGCTTACATATGTTTTATGTTGACTTTGTTTTGCCATTTAAATTTGATATCATGAGGTGGGCTCCAAGAACCTATGTTCTCATCATGTGATTTTTGTGAGAGTGCAAGTGAAAGGGACAAGCAAATAATATTAGAAAGAAAGAAAGAAAAACCACTGCATCATCTATTTTTAGAAAACTCTCTCTTCTCCCCTTTTTAAAAAGTATCAAGCAGCACTAGTTCAGCTGAAAAGCAGTTTTATTCCTAATTTTTTTTACTCTTTTGTGACACCTTATAAAAACAACAACAAACTATTCAAGTCTCTGAAGTTAGATCCAAATTTTTTTTGTCCTGGAGTATTAAAAAAAATGACCTAACTTTAAAAAAAGCCGCTTTATTTATTTATTTAAATATGAACTGCCATGTTGGCAATTGGCATGCTTTCTGTGCCTGAGCACAGTATATTATACTGGCTGAGTGATGATCCTCTCAAAGCTGGCATTTAAAATGGGAAAAGCCCACTGACTCTTATTTAGAGGATGAGTACTGCTGCTGTCCATAATGTGTTCTGACACCTACAGGGTTGAGCACTTTGTAGAACAGTAGGAAGCTGTAAGCCTACAACAGGCAAGCAGGCAGCGTTTTGACATGCACTCAGAGGAATGTATTAGCTGACCAGACCAGACCCTTCACCTGGGAAATCAAGGCTGGATGGTAAAACTAAAGCCAGCTGCTGCAACATACCGTGCAGAGTCTCTGCACTGCTAGCGGAGTGTGTTTAAAGAAAGGCATAGCTGCAGTGACAGGAGAGAAAAGCACAGCACATGGGCACAGGGAACCCTACTCACAGAAAAGGCTGTTTGGTTCCTGTGTCACTCCTGGTTGTAGTTCGAGTCATGTCTGCCTTTCTGGTATATGACAAGAGTATCTATATGTGTTGACATGTGCATGTCTGCAAATACGGATGTGGAGCCCCTGAACTGGTGAGCTGCTGGCAATGCAGTTAGATTAAAATACTTGTCAGCCTTTCCCAGTTGAAATGCCTGAGGCCTTCTGAAAAGGGGCAGCCCAATATCTTTCGCAGGCACGTTTACAAACTGTGGCCTCTTAGGCTGCACAGAAAACACACCTCACCTGAATGCAAAAGCTTCATTTCACACTCTCTCTCACTCACACATGCACTATGGTTTGCCTGTGCAGGTGATCGGGTGCACAGGTTTTTGCAGCTGAAGGCTGGGTTCATACTCATCTGCAATATGCAGCCCTCATGCGCAGGCCCTGTTTTAATGCGTGTAAAATGGGCATAACTCTGGAAGAGCCTAGAGAAATATTAGGTCAGGGAATGGCATGTTGGTAACCCTTTGCTTGAAGTATGCAACACTAAAAATATCAATTGCATTGGTGCAGAATGTTGTGGGTGAAATTTTCAGTATGTTGTCTCCATTTATCTGTGTGTTTGCTTGCAAATATAATGACCCTGGACACCCACAATAGAATTTGAATGCTCAGGACCCTTTTATGAATACAGTGTGAGTACCATCATGTATTGCACATGTAAACGGTGTTTCTTGCACCCACAAAGGTGTGCTGTATTATACATTCCTGCAAATAACAAAGTCTGGACAAAGAGGTTGTGTCCAGTTCCCCTGAAGCAATGCATAACCATTCTGCTGCCTTGAGAGGTATACATGGAAAATAATAAAGCTTAGCATTTACATCAAAGGCATTCTGTATGGCCATGTGCAGCAGAAGTTACCCGCTAGCAATAGATGCTTCAGACATGGTGTGAGTATGTAGAAAATAAGCAGGTGTATACACATGAGTTACTTCATTGCCATCATCTGCTGCTTATTGATGGTGAACTGTAAAAAGGGAACAGCTAATGTGCCAATACTTCTACATGACATAAAAAAGGTCATGTGTTACTGATGAAAATGCATGTTTGAGAACATATTTTATATGAAGCCAATGTATTCTTTCAGAGGTCGCCCTCTCATCCAGACTCTCTGAATGTCGATATTAAGTCTTTAAAGTTTTTTGAGTAACTCTCAAAAATGGTCAGGGTGGATTGAGGCTAGTTTTTCAAAAGGATCAGTGTAAGCCTCAAAATCTGCCTGAAGGGAAATTTAACACCCTGGTTATGAAGCTGATAGGTCATGGCAAGTTTTAACATCCTTGAGGTCCTGGTAGGCAGCATATCTCTAATCTCAAATATCATGTCTAGAAAATATAATTGCATCAAGGTCTAATTGTCAGGGGGCAGGGGGGCATTGAAACAATAAGTTTTATATGTGACAAGGCTCCCGCATGTTCTTGTTTACTACCTTCATGTGAAAAATACATCTTCTGTTAATGGCATCAGTTTGTAATGGAACACTGTGCTTTCAGGTGTCCTACTGGCGATGTATATTTCTCTCCTTAAAACATATTCCTGTAGAGGTTTTCATAATTTAAGGGACTCATTAAATTTTAGTACAGCCTTTGCAAAGTAAAGGGAAAATGTTTTCAAACAGAAACTAATTCATGGGTCAGAAAAATCCTGTCAAACCTACAATGAATTCCTTTTGGTTTAAAAAGGATGTTCTAAAAGAATGGTTACCTAAGAATGGAAACTCTCAGGTCTAATAATTAAACTTGTACCCCAAGTCACCATGGCAACCAGGGTTTGTAGCCTGGCTCCTAGCTCCACTGTGGAAATGCAGCAGAGGAGCACCCTCTGGTGACCAAAAATATAACTGTTGGCACCTAGCTGGAAGCCAATTTTGATGAGCCCTGCCTTACTCTATTCTATGTTCTCGTGCATGCACTCAACTTCAGATGTTCATGATCAAAGGTGGGGAGGAAATTTGATATGCTGCTAGGTTTTCTGCATATTAGCATAGATAAGTATCTATATGGCATGCTTGTAAAACCATGAACATTCAAACTGAAATTCCTCACAATAAACTAAAAGAACATTTTTGGCTAAACTTGAGATCACAATATTGCAATTCAAAAAATTTTGACCTGTTCTAGTTCTAATTCATGTTCCAAGGTGGCATTCAGTGGTGTAAGGTCATGTTGTCTGGGTTTGTGCTGGAGTTGCAGTTACTTCATTGACTTCAGTGGAGTTATGCCAGTAGAGGATCCAGCCCAGTTCTGAGTTGCCTCCTGTTTCTCTTTCTGAAGCAGTCTGTTGAAAGATGGTCAGTATGGCCTGATCTAACTACCTACATTGAGAGCTAGGTTCTGACTTGGACTTTCTGTCTGCATGATTGGGTAAGAGCAAGAAGAAGCCCCTTTCCACTCCTCAGGTAGCCAGATAGCAAGTGAAAAATATCAGGATGGCAGTGGGGGTGGGAGGAATTTGTGCCTATATAAGAAAAAACTCCCCAAATGAGGGTTGTTCCTAAAAAATTGGGACATGTGGTTACCTTACCTCCTCCTGAAGCCTCTATATGGGAATGCACGGGACTGCTCATCTGCTCACTTCCTACCTAGGGCCCAGAGAGAGAATGGCTGGAGCCTTGGTTCAGTCCCTAGCCTTTAGCAGAGCCAGTGGGAGGTGGGAGCTGGCAGCTGCTCTTAGCCAGCGATGAACTACAACTCCTGGGAGATAGGGTAGAGCGGACAACTCCTCAGAAATATGGCTTCAGGCTTGTCTGCACGCCCTGCTTTAGGTAAGGAGCTGACTTTAAATCCATTCAAGTAAGCCAGTGTAAAAGGGTAGGGGAACACTCTGTTCCACTGTTGTAAATTTAAGGTATATTTGTTGAGCTTCAGTTGATCAGGAACAGGGTTAAGTTTAACACAAACAAGCCAACTTCAGATTGAACTAAGAGTGTCTGCGCTGGGTTTTTCACTGGTTTAAATAAAAAGTCGAGTAGCCATGGCCGCAGAGCCATAAGGCTGCTCTTAGAGTGAGTAGCGCTCATCACACATTGTGAAAAACAGTGCTGAAAAACAGAACCCAGCCACCTCTGCACAGAGGAACATTCACCAATCTACATTACTGGTCATGGAGGCAGTCACTCACCGGCAGGGACAGTTTAGCTCTCAACGTGTTGTGTGCATTTCATGGTCGCTGGTTGGGGTGAAAAGTCTGCCTGTCAAAGCTCTCTAAAAATACACCATAAACATGTTTATCTGTGGTAGGAACAAACCCTAATTTCTTCTCTGGTAACCCTTGGTAGGACATGGCGCATCTGATCTGTGTGAGTCTTTCCATTGGTGAGCAAGGCAGTGGGAGAGTCCAGTCTTCAGACTCCCATTTTTCTCTTGGAGTCATTAAGCTGCTGGTGAGCTCTGACCACTGTGTGTCATGCAGGGAAATAGTCTCCTTGTTTCCGTATATTCCCGCATCTATAGCCATCAGTTTGTTGTCTCTTGTCTTAGCCTTACATTGGGGTAGGGACTGGCTTTTTCTTCTGTGGTCCTACAGCACTAAATACAGTGGGGTCACCGTCCATGCCCCTGTGTCCTAGGCACTCCATTAATTAAAAAAATAATCACAATGCTCTGTTACTGGCTTCTCTTAAAAGGGAAGGTGCAAGGGAGTAATAAGAAATAGAAAGAGGTACCATTGACTGGGAGACATTGGTTATGGAGATGGGAGACCTGGTTTCCATCTCTGCTCTACCAGAGAGCTGTTAAGCAAAGAACATTTGCCATCCAGTGTCTGTTTCCCTCTCTATATAATAGATATTATTGTGTTTGGCTCTCTTGATGAAGTGTCTTGAGATCTGCAGAAGAAAACCATTGTATAAGAGCTAAATGTTCTTGCTATAAAGATAGGAAGATGTCTTTTTGGTAGTAGGCTGTGTGTTATCCAGTTGAGATCCAGTGTTGTTTTTTTAAATGTTAGGGCAGACATTAAAATAATGACTTGGCCAGTCATATAGCTTGTTGGAATGCTAGTCGTTGAATACGTTCTTATATTTGCATAATTTCTTTGTTTCCCTTTCTTATATTGTGGCTCATTAAGGAAATTCCAGGATGTGTTTGAATTAGGAGTTTCCCTCACTATTTGTTTTGTTCATAGGCATCCTGAATGGGAAGCCGATTGCACTGTAGGTTTGGGAGGAGAGCTTTTTGAGGCACAGATGGAAGTTAGCCACTAAGCTCCCATTGACAAAGGCCCTATTTATGGCTTTACAAATCTCCCCCCTGAGACTGAGTAGCACTGCCCTCTACAGGATAGAAAATTTCAAGCCAAATCAACCATTTATCTGGTGAGAATGGTCTTTGCCCTCTTTGGGGCTAGTCCAAAAAGAGTGTGTTAAATGCTAACGGTTGGGTTGGTGGAGACTCCTAGTTAAGATTCTGCCTGCCGAAAAGTTGTGATGAAGGTTAACTCAGCGCCTTCTTGTGCAGGAGCTCTTCTAGATAACTTTTGCCTTATGGATATTGTTTCTTAGGAATCGCCTAAATGGGGTCCTCCTGAATTTAATTCAAATGCCTAATATCTTTCCTTTAGTAACACCCGGAAATAAAAGGAAGCTCCTGATGCATCAATTGTGTCATCGAACAAACACATAAATAACCTCCCTTTTGAACATATGAGCTAGGAGTTCTACACTTAAATCAAATATTTCATCTTTGGGGAGCTGGCATTTTAAATTTCAATGGTTGCTGGTGCCAAGAACAAACTCTGCCAGACTGAACGGGCTTTTCTCAGTGCAGTTTTGTTGTTTTTTGTTTGTTTTATCCTGTTCCTAGGATCTTCAACGACTAGCATGACAACTAGCTGTCACTTTCCACCACTGAAACTGCCAAAAGCAGCCTAGAATGTCATCGATGTGAAGAAGCTATTACAGGGCCGTGCAGGGGTTTTAGTTCCTGACGATTAGTATAAATGAGGGGCCCCAGTTTCCACCAATATACAAACAGTAGTTGTCACAGAAAGAGGCTGTAGGCCAGGGGTCTCAAACAAGCAGCCTGCAGGCTGCATGCGGCCCCTAAAGCTATTTTCTGTGACCTGCAATGACACTATTGTTACCGAAATCCGCAATATCATTGTATGAAAAGGTTTCAGTGGCGTGGCCCTTGGGCTAAAATCCTAGTCCTCATGCGGCCCTCATGGTGATGTAAGTTTGAGACCCCTGCTCTAGTCCATCTAAGTTGTAAAGCCCTTACAGTGATAAGCTCCAGATACATCTCTCTCGGCTCATCCCATCTTTGTTTTAGATCCTCACAACATAAACGTTAAAATTGCTGCAGTAGAGGGGAATTCATTCCTCCTGGGAAGCTTTCTCCTTCCCTCCCCCCAGTAATCTGTGCACCTGAGAAGCACCCGACTTCTGCCCTGCTAAGGAGGTGACTGCCTCAGAGATACACACATGCTATATCCATTGTCTAGTCTGCTTGAACGAGAGCGCTAAAACTACCAGCCTGGCCTACATGGGTGGTCACTTGGCCAACTGCCTAAGTACAATTCCCCAGCCCCCAGGGTTGCCTACCTTGCAGTCATGACTGAGCTGCTGTTTGTAGCTGGCTCGCTTGAGCAGAATTGGCATGTCTCTGTCTACCTGCACTGACCAGTGCCCTTATGACTGCTGTGTGGAAATAGATTAACCTGGACTTCTGGGCCTCTGAGGGTTGTCAATCAATTATTTTGTGCTTCAGCCAGTCCGCGTTTCATTTGTAACCAAAAGTAGATGGATGGATGTCTCTTGCAACTGCGCCATTTCGCTAGATTTTCAGTCCAAAGTAGTTTTGAATTCATCTGAGGCTTCCCCTTTGCAACTCCACGTTCATGCCTGCATTCCAGAGCACTATGAGCTGTGTCCCATTGCGTGCCTGGGTCCATCTGCCTTTTAGGTATCCTGCCATCAAGACAAATGATCAGGACTTTTCTGTGATGAGCTAGAAACGTGACTCACTCTACCTAATCAAGGGGTCTGCAATGTGTGGCTCCAGAGCCACATGCGGCTCTTTGGCTTTCCCCTTACGGCTCTGGGTTCCCCTCTGCCTCTCCACCACAGGGGAACCCTTGACAGGTGCCCTGGCCTAACTCTCCCAACCCACACCAGGAGGCTACACACGCTGTGGCTCTCAAAACACAGGATTAATGAAGGAACTTTAAAAATGGCTTTTCTTATTTTTTGAGTTGTCAGCCCCTGACCTAATCCTTTCTTCCTGATTCTCCCTTGTCTTTGTGCTTATTTCTTAGCCCCTGTCGTTGACTGCTTACTGTGTTTCACTGTCACTTTGAGAGCTTTCTTAAAGAAATGCAAGAATGATATAGAGGCTAAGCAAGCAAGAAATCTTGTGGCACTTAGACTAAAAAAATTATTTATTGCAAGAGCTTTTGTGGGAGAAAATCCCACTTTGTCAGGTGCTTTGAAGATGGAGAACTTACAGAATGGGAGGAAATAAAAGCAGGAGAGTGTAAGTCATGGGAATAGGTTACAGCAAATCAAAGCAGTTGTAAATATTCAAACACCTGGGAACAGCACACAGGGGGAAGTGAGGTCGAATTACCTATTGTAATGAGAGAAGAATCCAATGTCTCTATTAAGTCCCATTTGAGCACAAATCTGACATCAGAAGTCACGACATTCTAAAACCAGTGGGTCAGCATTTCAATCTTTCTGATCTCTCCATTTAACGATTTGCTAATTGTGGTGCTCAGACAGAATACCAGATCAAGGCTTCAAAGAGAAGCTGTTGAGGTTGAATTTACTTGCAAATTCAGTTGCGTTGCTTCAGGACTTAATGGGGATGTTGTGGTTTTTTGCCTTCTTCTGTAGCATGGGGCATGGCTCACCTGCTTGTGAACTCTGTTTCTTAAAGTCCTTAAACCATGATTTGAGGAGGTAAATAACACAGTGATAGACTAGAGTAGGAGCCACAAACGTGTGGCCCATGTGGTGCATGCAGCCCCTAAAGCTATTTCCTGTGGCCCTCAACAACACTATTGTTACCGATATTTGCAATATCATTGTATGAAAAGATTTCAGTGGTGTGGTCCTCAGGCTAACGTGCTAGTCCTCACGCGGCCCTGTACTAGTCCTCATGTCACCCTTGTAGTGATTTCAGTTTGAGACCCCTGGATTAGAGACTTATTGCAGGAGTGGGTGGATGAGGTTTAGTGGCCTGCATTGTGCAGGAGGTCAGATTAGATGATCATAGTGGCCCCTTCTGACCTTAGAGCCTCTGAGTATATTATCAACAAGTTATTTAAAGGTGATTGTGGATCACTGGTCATATAGCACTCGATCCAGTGGTCATTGAAGCCAGTGAAAAAATACCCGGTTACCTCAGCGGGCTTTGAATCAGGTCCATCATATATGCAGGGGTGGATTATTGCATGGGGCTGTAGGGTCCAGTCCCATGGGGGCCCCCAGCCGGGAGAGCCCCTGCCCTGCCAGTGCTGGGTGGGGCCAGAGGCTGGGTTTGGTGCTCTTGTCCTGCCCCAGAGCCAACTGGTCCACTCCCGTGGGCAAAGCAGCCCAGCGGGCGGTCACTACACTTCAGGGGCAGGGCCGACTGGCATGCTGGACAGCCTCTGGCGCAGCCTTCCAGGACTCATGGCCCCGGTGGGCTGCACTTGAATCCACACCACATGCCACTGTCCCTGGGGCAGACCACCAGAGTGGGGCCAGGGCCAGTGCAGAGAGCAGCCTCTGGCCCCAGGGTCCCCCACCCCAGCCTGCCCACAGGTCACTGTCATGGGCGGCTGGGGCCCCGAGCTTGGGAGGGAGGGGTGCCAATGGCTCCAAGGCCCCTTAATCCATCTCTGCTCGTATGCAAGACCTGGAGCAGTCTAAAGAGAAACTTCTTCCCTTACCCCTGTGCTGTGGAGGGTGGCAACGAAGACCAAAGGCATCTGCCATTTTGGAAAGCTGGTTCTGTACAGCTACAGGCAGAAAAGCCTGTGAACAGTGCAGTTTACAGCAGGCTCTGGTTTCTGTGTTATATAATTGCTGAATAAAGGAATAATTTAACTGTTAAATACAAGCTCTTCATGTCCTGATAAGAACCCCACCTCCTGGAGTAGGGTTCACACCCCCAGAGAATCACCTGTGTGCTTGCTTGCACTAAGGCATCGCACACAGTCCTTAGGAGAGGAGACAGCCCAGCCTGACACAGGACTGACCTCGGCAGGTTTCATACCTCCAATTCTCATCTGGAAGAGCAGCTGGCATGAGGCAGTTGATATATTCAGAGGAGGGATAAGAGGTTCAGAGGGAAGCTTGTGGTTGGTACATTGCTGCTTAGAACTGAAGTGATTTTGTTTTCCTAGACCCAAGAATGGTGGCAAATACTGTGTGGGCCGCCGGATGAAATTTAAATCCTGCAGCACTGAACCATGCTCTAAACTAAAGAAAGACTTCCGAGATGAGCAGTGTGCTGACTTTGATGGGAAGCATTTTAACATTAACGGTCTACCTCCGAATGTGCGTTGGGTTCCTAAATATAGTGGAAGTGAGTATGTCAAAACATTCATGTCAAACACTTTGCAATGGCTGCACAGGGGAACAGACTCAGAATAATGGCCCCTTTTTTCTTTTGCAGTTTTAATGAAAGATCGGTGCAAGTTGTTCTGTAGAGTAGCAGGAAACACAGCCTACTATCAACTCAGGGACCGAGTTGTTGATGGTACCCCTTGTGGCCCAGACACAAATGACATCTGTGTGCAAGGACTCTGCCGGGTAAATATCTCCTTCTGCTATTTAGATTGCTTTCTTGTTTATATTGAAGGGACTGGTTTTCTATCCCACATCTGTGCTCCATTCTTCACTAGTACAAGTGTCAGTTCTTCTCGAGGCAAACGGAAGAAGCCCTGTGTGACCCGTCTGTGCCTAGAATAGACCCCTAAAAATTCCAACATCAGAGCAGGCTGCAAAAGAGAGAGCAGATTCTCCAAACTTGGTGGCTAACACTGCAGTTAGATTCGCCAACCAGTCACAAACAGGTGTTTCTGATCTCCCATGCTGGGAAGCTACAAAAAGAAATACACAGCCACATTTATTGAATTCCAGTTTCTGGCTCCCAGCAGCAACTGAGCCCAGTAAAGAGTGAATTATTAAAATTCTATCCCCTTTACCAAAACTCCTCTCCAGATCCCCAAAGGATCAGCTACACTACCAAATCAATGTGAGTTTGGATCTCACCCAAAAGACCACATTGCCAGCCAGTCCTTCAGTCACTAAAACTAGAGGTTTTGTAAGAAGAAAGAAACAAATAAGAAGAGAAAAGTTAAATGGTCAAATCAATCCGATGCATACAAATGACTGCAAAAGAATTGTATCGTTTGCAGGCTTGCACAGTTCCTCTGGTGTACATTCAGTACCTGGATGGCCCTTTTGGGAATTTGTTTTACAGCATCAGTTGTAGAATAGTTGATCTAGAGATGGGAAGCAGGAATGAGGACAAGGTGGAGATGGTGAGGTGGCAGGTCTGCCATGGGGCTTGTTTCAAACACAAGCCATGGCACGAGAGCAAGGAAAGGCACTTGCAGTCGCCTTGACTTCTCCCTGTATGTCCTGATGATTCATGAGTGCTGTCCTGGCTTCTCTCCCTGGGCTCATTTTGAAAGTGATGGCCTTCAGTGAGACATCACTGCTGACACTAATTTGCTTTGGGGGGTGAACCCAATAATATAGAACAAGTGTTTAGATACGGATCTATATCACACACACATCTGTAAATTACAGTACAAATATGTTAGATAAATGCTTAGCAAAATGATAACCTCTCCAGTGGTGCCTGACATGGCCTATCTCACGTGAATTATTGAAATT
The DNA here is from genome assembly GCA_007922195.1 of Podocnemis expansa. NCBI lineage: Eukaryota > Metazoa > Chordata > Testudines > Podocnemididae > Podocnemis > Podocnemis expansa. Next base: position 5,807,078 of record ML681973.1, on the reverse strand, counting down.
TTACAACACTGAAATCAATAATCCACCCCTAATCCAGACAACATCTCACCCTGCTATCGTGGTCGTGTACCCTCTGGCTGAAATCTTCTCAGGGCTCAGTGCAAGTGCAGTGCAGTGTAAGATGAGATTTTTTTCAGAGACTTCAGCAACCCCTTTGGTATTTGAATGAGTGGCCAGATAATCTGGCCGGAAGTGGTGTTGTTTCTGGGTGCTGAGCACTCTTGAAGTCTCTGCCAGTTCTCTTTTGAAAGCCTGACTCTTTATTTTCCTGATTTAAAATTATTTTCATGTTATTCTCCTCTATTTGACAACAAGCTGGTCAAGGGTAACTCAGCATCTCCCCAGACTAAGGTGCCCTTGTACACAGGGTAATCTCTAAACTTGGTAATGCTGGAAGCTTGTTCCTCCTCTAACAGTGGCAGGTGCAGGCAAAGGTCCGCAATCCCTTAATGTTCAGTCTTGTTTGGGAGTTAGAGGCACTGGTATACACTGGAAATAATCATTAATAGTAGGAAAGCAGGATATAATATACTGGGTGTTAAGGAAAGAAATCCCAAGTTGTCTTAGTGTTGCATAGTGCAAATTGCAAGTTTTATTCTTGTGTGCCCTTGCCTTTTAGACAACCTCTGTGTAAAAACAGCTTTAGTATAAGCTGTAAATTAATGAAATATGTGGGAAATGGAACAAAAGAATTAGTCTGGTGGCGGTCTTTGTACACAGATGATCACTACGATTTAACTAGGAGCCTGATAATATCTGTCCTATTGCTTTTATTTGTTCAGTCTAATTTTTAACTTTTTTCTTAAAGCAAGCTGGATGTGATCATGTGCTAAATTCAAAAGCAAGAAGAGACAAATGTGGTGTTTGCGGCGGCGATAATTCTTCATGCAAAACTGTTGCAGGCACATTTAATACAGTGCATTATGGTAAGACTCCATTGCCAAAGACTTTACAGAGAAAAATGCATGCCTATAAAATTACTAACCACATGTAATCTACAAAAACAGTGATGTAAACTGTAAAATGCCTCCAGCGATGGTATGTTCTATTCCATAACTAAGTGACCCTTAAATTAAAATGTGGTCCATGTAATGCCTGATATTTTTACTCGTATTTAAAGCTTTCCTTCCTCCCATAAAAAGTAAATAAAATGGCTGCAGAATGGTCTTGACCTTCTGAATCTTCTAGGCTATAACACCGTGGTACGCATACCCGCTGGGGCTACAAATATTGATGTACGGCAGCACAGTTACTCAGGGAAGCCAGAAGATGACAACTACCTTGGTGAGTTGTAATGACCCATTAGAATATGGAGACACATTTTCTTAGCTAAGGATTATTTGGGTGTCGCTGTCAAAGATATTGCAGGGGGCCAGCATATAGACCCTTGTACCATTTATGTTCCGCTTCAGTCTTCAGAATAGGACATAAGTGATGGACAGGTCTTGTGCACGGGAGATAATTTGACCCTGGATTTTGGTGTAACATCACTCTTTAGGCCTCAGCATGCTATAGGAGACAATGTCCCACCCTAACACAGATGCTCAAGGTGAAGGTGGAGCGTAAGGGACGCTTTCCAGCATGGCACAGCTCCAGATGTGGCAAGAGACAGCAAGGACTCTCTGCCCCATAAGTGAGTGGAGGAGCCATGCCAAGCAGCACTGGCCAGGCCTGAAGGTGTTTTGCGTGGTGTGAGGCATGGAAAGTATTTCCTTTGCTTTCATCAGAGAATCTTGCCACTGAGGGTGCAATGCAGTGAAAGGAAATACAAAAGCAAGTCAGTCATTTGGGCCCTGCTCTTGATGGTTGCTCCATTGAAGTGGACCCCTAAGCTGAGGCAAAGACCCAGTAGGGTCCAGCTGTGTGGCATTGATTCCAGAATTGGGGCCGTACAATGAGCATTGTCCTTATAAGAATATTTGGCATTCATTTATGGCAAAGTCTGTTATTAAGGCATCTTTGAAAGTGTCCATTAAACAAAACTGGATTAATACAGTAATTTTCGTTGCCAAGAGAACTATGAAGTGTTCCAAACATTTTCCTCCTTTCTCCAGGGGGAGAGATTCCTCCCTATTCTTCTCTTTCCTAGAAAAATAATCTCCTATATACAGTTCCCTGCCGTGTATCTGGAGAAGTCTACCCCATCCAGGCCCCTGCGCCTACAGTGAGCCCTACAATAACTTCTCAGTTCTTTCTGGAGAGCTATGTACTTGAGAAGCAAGAAGTCAAATCTTCTTTAATGTTGCAGCATTGTGTATAGGGCCTATGCCAGTTGTGACTTCTATAACTGAATATTGCTGGGAAAGCCTGAATATCAGGCCTATATCAGGTTATATCAGGCCTGAATAAAAGCAAGTGAAAAGTGTGCAGTCATTTCGCAGTTCACTGAGTGTGAAATCTTAGGCCCTTGATATTGTGAACCTTGTAGGAGTTACATAACAATCTAGGAGGAATTTGATGTTGTCATCAAGTTTGGGGTGTCTAAACATCCTCCCCTATTGTTGTAGAAAGGTGCAATAAATGGAATGGATTCCGTTAGCATGTTTTACTGCCACTTAATAGTGTTAAAGTTACAGAATGAGGAATTTAGTTGTGGCTGAATTCTGCCTTTTGAGGTTTTCTTTTGGCTATGTACATGTGTTAGTTACTTAGAACAATTTTTCTCTGTATTCTCTCTCCTAGTTGTGTTTAAAACCCTCCTTCCGCATTTTCATGGTAGCTTTGGGTTTTTCGGTAGAGAGCCTTTGTAGTAACAAAGCTGTGATGGGTGAAATGGTGGGGAAACTAACTTAGGAAATTAGCTACCTAATCGCATTAGTGTGAAGTTGTGCAGCAGACTGCTGTTTTCAGGAAACTGTTTCTTTTATAAAGCATTTAGGTTTTAAGCCTTTGGTCCTTTTGCATACCTCAAGATCTGGTCTAAAATAAACAAAAAAACCCCAAACAACCGATGCTGGCCAGATTCTTTTAATCATCCGTCAGAAGGTGAAATCTAGGCAATGAAGTTGTATGCGGCCTTCCTTAGCTATGCACCCAAATGAGAGATGAAATGATTCTGCATCCTGCAAACCTTTGCAACTACTGAAGATAGGTCAGGCAGGGTTATCTGTGTAGTTCTGGTGTTGGGGTGAAGTTTACATGTGCTATTTAAAGCAATATTTGCTGTTAGCAAGCTGGCACCTCCTTGCTGCCCTGGATGACTAGGATGGGTATGTCTGCTCAAACTGGAAATGACACCTTGCAACTCCGATATCGGACATCCCCTTAAGGTAGGTCTGCACTGTAGAAAGCTGGCAGTGCCCTGTAGGGTAGATTTTAGCTACACACCTCAGTGCAAAGCAAGCTGTGACTTCACTGTGGAGTGGAGCTATGTGCAGCCATGAAGGGCTCTGGCAGAGGGACAGAGCAATAGGGAAAGGCAACTGCAGCTGGATGTTGCCTTCCCCAACTAGAGCTGTTCCCCACTCCAGGAACCTTTCCCTGCCACGGGGATCCAATGGATCCAATGCTTGCCTCCGGCAGAAAAGTCTCCTTGCCCTACAAAAGGCTCCAGCAGATGGGGCATGTTGAGACTTGTGCAGGAAATGTACCTTAGGAGTTCAGGTGTGTCCCTACTGTACTTGCTCAAGCAGCATCTCAGCATCCACGCTGCTGTTTGCCCTAGCATTAGGGGGCTGGGCAGTGTCCCTAGTCCACACGCTGCTATAAGGGATGTGCAGTGCAAACCTCCCCGTGGTCTGCCAGCAGAAGAAGCAGGCCTCACCTGCAGGGACAGCCATGGTCACTGCCATAGTCCCCAAGTCCATCCTCCTCCTGAGAAGGAGTGAGCCCCCATCACTGAGTGCGACTTCCTGTGTAACACAGGCCAGAGAACCAGCCCCAAAGAATTCTGATTGCAGACCTTTCCGAAAGCATCCAGTCTTCATTTCAAATGAGAGACGCCATCATGGGATGGCACTTCCCTGGGACTGAGATCCTATCCAAGCAGGAGGCTTTCACAAAGCCACCCATTTCCCCACCCCGTAACTTAGGAGGGCCAAAGGTTCTTCTCACAGGTGAATGCTCCTCTTCTCAGTCCCAGCGTGTGTCCCAGCAACCGTCCCGTACTTTGAAAACGGTGATAGAATATTAGGTGGGATGGGTTCTGAGTTATTACAGAGAATTCTTGATGGGTGTCTGGCTGGTCAGTCTTGCCCATACGCTCAGGGATCATCTGATTGCCGTATTTGGGGTCAGGAAGTGATTTTCCCCAAGACAGATTGGCTGGGGCCCTGGCAATTTTTCATCTTTCCCTGTAGTGAGGAATGTGTGTCACTTTCTGGTGGTTTCTCTGTACTCTGAAGTCTTTAAACTATGATTTGGGGACTTCAGTGACTCAATAATAGGTTAAGTGTCTGTTGCAGGAATGGGTGGGGCTCTGTGGCCCACATCGTGCAGGGAGCTCAGAGTAGGTGATCATATCAGGCCTTTTGACCTCAAAATCTGAATCTATAGCAGATCCCCACCTTTGAAAGCAACTTATATTTTGATCACTGCAAAATAATCAGACGTCAAATAAAGTGTTCTATCTACATTGCTTAGATATGCGTGAGTTACCTACATGAGCGCGAGTTTTTGTACCTCTCGTGCAGCCTTATCGAATGGTAATGGAGCCTTCTTATTAAATGGAGACTTTGTCGTCAGTATGTTTAAAAGGGAAATCAGATTGGGGAATGCTGTGATCGAATACAGTGGCTCGGACAATACAGTCGAAAGGATTAATTCCACAGAGCGCATTGAACAAGAAATCATTCTTCAGGTAAAGTACAGTCTGTCCACGTAAACGCACTTCCAGTGGCTTTAATTTGGGTGAAACTAGCACAGATATTGACAAGTTTTAGTTTATCTTTGTGAGTCTTTGTTTTCCCCAGATTCTGTCGGTGGGTAATTTATATAACCCCGATGTTCGATACACATTCAATATCCCAATTGAAGACAAACCTCAGCAGTTTTATTGGAACATTTATGGCCCATGGCAAGCCTGCAGTAAACTTTGCCAAGGTATGTGCTTCGGGGTATTTCAGATCATTTCTGGATTTTCGTTTGCTTTCTCTGAGCCCCTTATATCCTAGGAGTTGTATCCTTTCTGTGAGTGTAGCAATGGAACGAGCTTGCTGCCTTCTACCATCAAAGAACGTTTAATCCTATTCTGGTGCTTCTCATCTTCAAAGTGCTTCACAAACATTCACTCACTGATCTTCACAACAACCTTGATGGCAGGGAAGTGTTGCAGTGGGTAAACCGAGGCACAGAGAGGTTCCACATCACTCCCAGAGCTGCAGCGGGAGTCAGTGCCAGGGGTGGGGTTAGCGCTCAAGAGCACCTGTCTCGGAGCATTGTATGCCCACCTCTGGAGACTACATCTCTCTCATTTACCACTTGTACTAAAGTCTATCTAAACAAGCCAGATCCTTTGTGTGGGCATGAGGCAGGTTTGTCCTCTGTGCTGTTTAACCCCATATCCCCTAGATCCAGTAGATTTTCATAGCACAACTGAATTTATTTGAGAAGCTATTTTGAAAACACAGCGAGAAGGAATAGATTGGATCCCTTTCCTGTATGTCTTTAAAAATGTATTTTTTTTCTCCTTAGGGGAACGAAAAAGGAAACCCATCTGTACCAGAGAATCTGATCAGCTTGTGGTGTCTGATCAAAGATGTGATCGAATTCCCCAACCTGGTCCCATAACTGAGCCTTGTAATACAGATTGTGAACTAAGGTGCACTCTGCTAAGTCGTGTATATACATTACATTACATATTTATAGCCTGGTCTTCTTTCCTTGCACTGCCTTTTGGGGTTCCTTCATTTCTCCGTGACCTACACTAGCTGAACAGACAATAACATTGCTTTAGGAGGCTTCTGCAGAGTTCTGACCCTGTCAGCCAAGAGTTCGTAGTGCGCACTGGCTGCCTTGCAGCAGAGACATGTTTTGGTCTCTCCATTCCAGCTTGCCTTTCTTTGGTGAAAGACACAGTAACTGTAAGGGAAGTGTCCTTTATCTGTAAAATGTAGATACACAATGAAAATGCCTGCGGTTCCTTTCCTGACCTGAACAGAAATGCTAGAAGCTGAATGGTGGTCTTGTCTCTTCACGAGAAGCACTTTGCAAATGGGGAGGGTAAAATTCAGGCCCAGAATCCCACAAAGCAACTTAAGCATGTGCGTTGTGCTATCAGAATAAGTGAGACAACTCATGAGCTGTAAGTGTTTAAGTGTTTTGCTGGCTCAGGGCCTTCAGCAGATAGCCGTCTCAGGGACGTACTTTTAAAGGCTTATGGCTACAGTACGGTGAAAGATTGGGGGGGGGGGGGGGACTGAAAAAGAAACATTTATTTAAAAAAAAAAAGGATTTCTGGATCAGTGCTGAGCCAGTTTAGAGTATCTAGATTCCAATCAAAAAAGCAGTGGTCTTCTCCATTGGCCATAGGTTGGACTGTACGGGCAACAACTGAAAGGTTATGTCATTGCCATTGCAACAGCTTGGAAGCTCCAGAGGGGTAACTGGGGAAGTTAGAAAAGCAGAAACAGACCGGCCTGTACCTTAGGTGCTATAGGCTCCAGATCTTTGCTTTATTTCCCTGGCTACTCTACTGGTGTTTGGCCTTGTCCCCAAGTTGAGAAGCTCTGCGTTTTCTATGCAGGTAGATCTAGGAGAACGAATTAATGTCTACTGAAGCTAACAGAGTCCCGTTGACTTAAATGGGCAGTGGATTGGGCCCAGGTTAGTGCCTCCTGCGTAGAAAACGCAGAGCTTCTCAACCAACAATAAAAGGCCCAATTCTGCTCCCAGATATGCAAGTGTATCTTGGCAAGACCATGAAATGTTCAGGCTTGGGGCCTATTCCCTCTCTGCCATGTGGGCGAGGTGCCTGTGTAGATCCCATTCGTGTCAATTACCTGCTTGTATTCTCAGCATGTTGGTGAGAGAATAAAAACATTCAACAACTCACTGCCAAATCCAAGAATAAGCTTTTTGGAGCAAACATGTTCATTCATTGCTATTTTTATTTTTAATTTTATTACAGTAGTACCTAGAAGGCCCAATCAAGATCTAGGGCTCATGGTGGTGGGAATTGTGTAACCGCACATTAAGAAAGTACCTTGCCTCCAGATTCCAAAGGGGCAGCCGTGTTAGTCTAGTTTAGCAAAACAAATGATAAATAAATTTTAGTCTTTAAAAGTGCTAGCAGACTCCCTGTTTGTCTTGCCACCGAAGAGTTTGAGCTAAATAGCAAAGAAATTCAATGATGGGAGACATAGGTGAAGGGATTTCCCCAATAACATCCAGAAGGTCAGTGGCAAGTCAAGAATAGAACCTGGGCTCCTCTTTCCTGGCCAGTGGCCTGTTGACTGGACCATGCTCTTACTCCCACCCATCCAGCACCCTGTGATCTAATTTAATGTTTGTATGAAGTTGCTGATGTGATAGGTAAACCATGCGACAGTTGGAAAATTTGTTAGTCCCAGATATGGAGTGAGGAATCCCAATCAAGTGAATTAAGCTCTCCTTCACAGCACAGACATGCTACAGTCAGGACGTAGATACTGAAACACCAGAAAACACCTCTGCAGCCTGATTTTCAGAACCACCCAATGGGTCCTTCCAGTTGAAGCCAATGAGAACTGTGCAAACTAGGCCTCTGGTGCCTTATGAAAATTACAGCATGTTTGTGGAAAATACATTTAGCGCAACCAAAGGGGGAAAATCCAGGCTTAGCAATGGTGCCATCTGGACTTAGCTCTCCAGACCGGGGGCAGCGTGGAGGTGACACTTCCAGTCTTCTGAAGAGACTGCATACATATTGCATCCTTGTCTCCCAGTTTGATCTAAAGGCAGATGCCTGATCTTGTAGTTCAGGGTGGAAAAAGTGACTGAAGCATGAGGATGTATCTGTGGAGAGGAAAATGCATTCATGAACAGAAAGCTGTTGAAAGCTCTGAAGGTGTCATTTGAATTGCCATAAGTTTTACATCACTTCTGATGGTCAATAGAAGTCCCACCAACGGAGAGCAAGCCCTTTTTAGTCCCCGATTTAAAGCTTTCTTTGGATCACCTATCCTGTAATGGTGCACAAGGCAGTCAGTTACACTCTCAAAGTTTTGCTAAAGCGTGATGCTCCATGGAATTCCACTGGACGTACGCTTCACGCCCATATAGTTCAAAGCCTTTGATCTCATTTTTGGAAAGCTTTTGATTTTCTGAGGGTGAGGGCCTCTGAACACAGGCGTAGAAGGCAGGGACCCTTGAATTCTAATACTTTCTCAGTTCTCTGCTGCTGACTAGTTGTGATCTTGGGTAGCTCACTTAAACTCACTGCCATCTGTAAAAGGGGGCTGATGATAAATATGTATGTCCCTGGAGTGATGCAAGGAGTAATTAGCTAATGTTTTAGAGAGCACTGTGGGTGGTGGGATAAAGAGTTAAAAATCGGCATAATTAAAGTGCATGCATTCCTTATTTATGTAACATTATACACATAGGATACTAAAACCCAGCAACCCTTTCTTGCTTCCGCTTGCCTATCAAAACCAAATGTATTCACTGTGCTCTTCCAGCCTGTCTGCTTTAGCTGTCATAAGAATGGCAGCGTTCCTGACAGTGGGTTTTTTGTTGTATGTTTGCCCAGGTGGCATATTGCTAGGAAGAGCGAGTGCACCGCGCAGTGTGGGCTGGGATTCCGAATGTTAGAGGTCTACTGCACAAAGTACAGCAGATTGGAAGGGAAGACAGAGAAAGTTGATGACCGATTCTGCAATGGACAGGCCAAGCCAAATACTAGGGAAAAGTGTGTTGGAGACTGCAACGTAGGAGGATGGCGGTATTCAGCCTGGTCTGATGTAAGTTCGTCACCCGAGTGCTGATATTTGCCTTATTTCAGATGAAAATCTATAGCCTGTGTATTCTTGGCAGCTGTCAGTTAAATGTTTAGGTGGGGCAGGCACCTGGTCCACATAACTTATTAATAAAGCAAACAAAGACTCCTATAGCACTTTAAAACTAACAAGTTTATTTAGGCATAAGTTTTTGTGGGCTATAACCCACTTCCTCAGATGCATTTTTGTTTCATCACTGCAATGCAAAATAGTTCTACCTTTTAAATGCTATGCAGCCTGATTGTCATTTACATGGAGGCCTCCTTACACTCCTCTGCCATTGACACACCTTGAGGCCACGTGAGTTGCCCAAGTGATGGAAAGGCATCTTGGTATAAATGGTAGAGAATGCAAAACAAAGATTGGGAGAGAGAAGTTGCATCATGCTGCTGCTATTCACCATTTCTCATAATGTAAGTGTGAAGAGACACATGGTGAATGAAATTGAAAGCAAAGAAATTTAAAACTAATAGCAGAATTCTTATTATTTTTTTTTTTTTGCATAACCTGTAATTAAACCTGTGGAACTCATTGCCACAAGATATGACTAGCTTGGTTAGATTTTAAAAAATAATACACGAGGGATACATACATTTGTACTTCATGTCAAAACCAGCCATCAGCTGCCTGGGTCAGACAGAAACTTAACTCTCCGGGAAAGCTTTTCTACAGTTATTCTTTATGGGGTTGATCGCTTCTCCTTCCGCAGCATCTAGTCCAGGACACAGGACTAGACAGAGCACTGGCCTGGCCCAGAGTAGCAATTCCTGTGTGTGTTTACTGAGTTTCTCTTTCTTTCAGTGCTCGAAGAGCTGTGGTGGTGGTACAAGGAGACGACGGGCCATCTGTGTGAACACCCTTAACGATGTATTGGATGACAGTAAATGCAGCCAGCAGGAGAAGCTCGTTGTACAGCGCTGTAGTGACTTCATGTGTCCTCAGTGGAAAACAGGTGACTGGTCAGAAGTAAGTGTCTGCTGCTTTAAAACCAAACAAGAACTCTGTGGAGCTCAGAACCTTGTCTCTTGCACCCACAGAAGTTGATCCAATAAAAGAAAGTACCCCAGCCTGTTTGTTTCGCCCATATTGTGGGACCAAGATGGCCACAGTGACATTGTCCTTGGTAGTCAGCCTGGCCTGATGTGCCTATCTTTACCCATGACTGATGAATGGCTAGTAAAACTAGATCCTCTCCTGTAGGGGACACATTAGAACAGGGGTCTCAAACTCAAATTGCCACAAGGGCTGCATGAAGACTAGTAGAGGGCCGCACAAGGACTAGTACATTAGCCCAAGGGCCACACCATGAAAACCTTTTCATACACTATATTGCAAATATTGGTAACAACAATGTCATTGAGGGCCGCAGGAAATACCCTTAGGGGCCGCATGTGGCCTGCGGGCCGTGTGTTTGAGACCCCTGCACTAGAACCACTGGGGTTCTGCTGTGATAAGGGAGTGAAAGATTTGGGGATAATGCACCAACGCCTCTGCTCCCTGGATGGCATGGTACTCTGCTCTGTAGGGGCTCTCATCATCCCTGCACACAGGAAGAGGTAGGAACGGGGGGGGGGGGGGGTGTGAGGGAACAGCTTCGTTGGTCCTGTGACTCCAAATCCACTGGTCGTTACTGGAAAGCAAAGGAAGCTGTCATGGGGAAGTGAGGCATGACTTCAGCCCAATAGGTGCTCTGTTGTCTTTGACAGGGGCTATCCCTGCCTGCTAGCTCCATGGCACCAAGTCAGAAGCTCTGTCTGGGCACCAGGGAGTGGGATTTGTCTTCCTTCACTTCTTCTTTCTTAGCCTTTGCTGCTGTTTAACATTGGGCCTTTTTTGCTGCTTGTCCCCTCCCAACACAGCACGATAGAGTAGTAACAAACTTCTAATGCAGCAGAGCAATGGCCTGGGGAGAAAGTTCTTCCTAAGGCCAGCTTGGTCTAAATGGGGCTGACTTCTTCATGAGTTATTGTTATGATGGGAGTGAAAGATATGAGGTGATGGAGGGAAACACCTCCCATGAGTGCCCCTTGGTCTTCATTTCAGTTTTGGTTCTTCAGAACATGAGCCACATTCTGGGAAAAGAAGCAAGTCCGCTGCATGCTTCAGTGGCCATAATTTGCTCCTTTGATTTTCTGGTGCTTTGTAAGAAGTTCTAGGGAGATGACGTCACAAATAACGGGAGCGTTAGAAATATGCAGGAAAAGCTACGAGACTGTAAAGCTGATGTTAATTGTTATACCCAGTTTACATCAGAATCCATCCCAGTAAGTCCTGTGTGAGTTGCACTGTACCTCCTTAACTGCACTGATTGATCAAAAATGGGTGATGAATAATAACTCTGATTTTCCTCCATGCTCTATGACTTGATATCATTTTCAACCCTTGCTGTGTGTTTGTTCTGAACTCAATAGTTCTCTTTTCAGTGCCGATTGGTGCTGTGAATCAACATCCCTTAATTAAAGACAAGTCTCTAAAGCAAACAGTTGTTTGGTGACTGTTTTGCAGCAGGTTTCTGGTCTGTTTTTAACATCACAGGCAGATTCTCTACTGCTGTCCATCACCATAATTCCATTGACACCAGTGATATATCAGACACTGTGTCTGTCTTTCCCTTGCAGTGCTTGGTAACTTGTGGGAAAGGGCATAAACATCGCCAGACTTGGTGCCAGTTTGGAGAAGATCGATTACATGACAGGTTTTGTGATCCTGAGGCTAAGCCAGATTCTGTGCAAACATGTCAGCAACAGGAATGTGCAGCGTGGCACCATGGACCATGGGGGCAGGTAATTTGAGATTCCATTTCCTCCTGCTCCTGGTATTAATAGACCCTTGTTGTAAAACTGGCAGCAGTGACGGGACCATGTTGACTCTCATTTGTGTTTATAGTAGATTGGCCAAGGTTTTCCAAAATGGGTTCCCAGTTTAGACTCCAAAGTCCATATTTAGTCACATAAATAATAACAATGCTTGTATTGGTATAAAACTGATCATTGCAGAGCACTTTGCAAAAGAGGTTATCCTCATTTTCTAGATGGAGAAACTGAGGCACACAGGCAGTAAAATGACTTGTCATCCAACAGCTGAGCTGGAACTAGAATGCATTTTCCCTGAATTCCAGCTTTTGTTATATGTTTCAAATTAATTTCATGGAGGGAAAGTAAGCATTCTGTGCTAATTTCTTTCAGACAATTCTGCCTTTTTGATTTCCACTGCAACTGTCTCTTTCATGATTTAGTTATTTAAAAAAAAAAATTTAGCTAGACCACACAAATTACTGATCGGCATACCACATTTCATTCATGATCATGGCATGTTACTGGAAGTTTGCACAGCCTTTATGTAAAGCAATGTGACAGGGATTATACTAAATTCATATCCCACAGAATGGGAAATCATTTAAATGCTCATACATCCGTATTTGAAGATGATAAATGAAGCATGAAGGATTTCGACTGAAGCAGTGAATTAAGGGTGACCTAATTTTAAGTTGAAATGACTGAAGTAGAAGGAAAAGACTTTTTGCTTTTGGTGGATGTTGTGAAAGAAAAGATATGCTTCCAATACACTACCCTTGATTAATGTTTTCCAGGTCAAATCTTTATTCAGTCATGTGCACCTTTTTCTTCTTTTTCCCCCTCTCCCAGTGCACAGTGACATGCGGCCAAGGCTACCAAATGAGAGCTGTGAAATGTGTTGTCGGTGCTTATGTATCAGTAGTGGATGACAACGAGTGTAATGCTGCCACCAGGCCGACGGACACACAGGTAAATGTTACGCTTCTCTGCATCGCATCTCATTCTGTCATTGCCTCTTGCAGTTCCCTCACCCCGACTAAACAAGCCCACAAGCCCAAGACAACTGGCATGGGTCAGCCCTGAGGTTTTAATTGCACCGTCGGTTGGCAGCTTATATGTTTTGGCAGATCTGAGAGAAGAGCAGCAGAATTTGTAAATGGCCTTTTCTGCGCCAATGCTCTCTGCTAGCACGCCTGGCAGTGGGCAGGGCATTCAGATCTGTGTTTTGCTACATATGGTGAGTATTTAACACGTACGTATGCCATGGTATGGAGTTATACTGAAGCACTGTTGTTGTCACTTGCTCTGTTTTGGTTGGTGAAGCCTCGGAGAGCTTCCGATCATCATTTCTTTACCGTGAAGCATCTCCTGCTAGGAGCTGAGACTATCGTTACATAATGAGTGAAATAAATATGAACAACTGCAGCTGACATACATTTGGCCAAGAAATCTGTCCATCTCCATGCTTGGCAAGCCCATACCTTGGCAGCTGTCTCCTCATGCTCATTTAATGGGTTTAATCTCCCCAATGTTGCCAATGGGGAACAGTCTGATGAGACAGAGTGGAGGCACCTCTGAGCCCAGGCAAGCTTGTTCAATCATCCCTGAGCCAGAGAGAGGAAACCTCAGAGGTATTTACATGGCAGTCTTGTGATAGGCGCCACATAATTTAACCACGATTCAGCCAATCCATAGGCCAGGGCCTTCTCCAGTTTGCTCATCATCACTGCCTGGGCAGAAACACTTAGAGTTGCTGCCCATCTGTTTTTTACCTGGGCAGTTTGGTTTTTGGCTTCTATGTCCAGGTGCCATGGAGGGTGGTCAGGAGCCAGTTTTTCAGGGAGCTCTCAACCCTAAATGGTGCGTGAATGAAAGTCCATTTACTGCAGGATAGGGGAAGGCACTGGGTCATTAATGTGCCCCAATTTGTGTTTGGCTGGGGCTGCCTTGTACCTGCAGGCCAAGCGCCTTGCAACAATCCAGCAAGCAATGGGCAGAGGAGGAAGGGAGAGGAGCAAGCAATGGTGATGGGGCCTGAGGGGAAGGGGTGGGGTGGGGTCTTGAGGGAAGAGGTGGAGCAGCAGTGGGACTTTGGGGAAAGGGGTGGGGCAGGGCTTCTGGAAGAGATGGCACAAGGGCAGGGCTTCAGGGGGTCTAGTTGCCAGCAATTGGAAAGGCGGCAACGCCACAAACTCACCCATTGCCTAGTTGTTCTGACAAATAGCCCTTGCCCCTGCTCCAGCCGGGTCTTGCTTCTCCTGTAGTCCATGCCCGTTTCTACCCCAGCCGTCCCCTAGTCCGGCCTCCATCTTTCCTCAACTAGCCACCCAGCTTTCTGACTGTACTGATAGTTCTTGGCCAACCTCACTAGTTCTGTTCCTCAGATCTCCTGATATTATCCAATCCTCAGTTTATCATGCATCCAGTTCAGAAAGGCAGGATATCACGGTTTGGTCCTACAGACCTGTGTGCCACAGTGAAGATGGCATCTAGATGTCCTCTTTAGAGAGGGAATGCTCTGACACTTGAAGAAGGAATAATTATTTACCGTATAGTCACTGTGATTTTTTTTTTTTTGGTGAGATGTCTGCACATGTGCGCCCCACAGAATCACAGTCATCGTAAGCTAAGTAGTCACTTTCATGTTAGTCTGTGTACAGCAAAAATGAGAGATCTGTGGCACCTTAAAGGCTAACATTTCTTTGGGCATAAGCTTTCATGGGTTCCAGTTTACTTCGTCAGACTTGTCACTCTTTTGCGCAAGGTCTAGCAAAAAGGAGTCCTGACTAGGGGATCTCTAGGGATTACTGCAATGTAAATATCAGCTAGTAATGACTGACGACTAGTTCTCACACCCAAACTGTGATATTAAAATAACAAAAAAGTGTTAGCTCTAGCAAAAAAAAAAAAAATACACATTCAAGATGACAAATATTTTAAGGCAGGGGTCTCAAACATGTGGCCTGCTGGCTGCATGCAGTCCCTAAAGCTATGTCCTGCAGCCCACAACAACACTATTGTTACCAATATTTGTAGTAATGTTGTACGAAAAGATTTCACTGTTTCAGCCTTCAGGCTAGCATACTAGTCCTCATGTGGCCCTCATGGTGATTTGAGTTTGAGATCCCAGTTTTAAGGTGTGACTTGACTAATCCCTGGCTGGGATGATTTAGTTGGGATTGGTCTTGCTTTGATCAAGGGATTGGACAAGATGACCTCTTGAGGTCCCTTCCAGCACTAATCTTCTCTGATGATGTGAGATATGGGAAAATGTTGCAAATTGTTCTCAAATGTATGGAAGAAATGTCTATTCTGCTGTCTCCCAGCTATGCCAGACACTATGCTACTTTAAGCTTCAATAGACAGCAACAGAAAATATGACCCATAGAGTTTGAAAGAGTTAAATGAGCAATATTATGCATATAACACCTTCCATCCTTCCCAGAACATTGGGTTTGATTCTTCATGCTGCTACACAAGTTTTACAGCAATTTGGTTGCAGAGTATATTAGTTTTATGGAATAAATTAGTCCACCTTTGTGTGTGTATCCAAAGTTTACCAGAGAAAGGGTCACAAACTCAGCTGATGTAAACAAGAGCTAAAGACAACGTTTGTATCTCCATTTTAATGAAAGAAAGATGGTGATCACCTAACACCTGGAGCACTTTTCATCAGTAGATTTCAAAGTGCTGTTTTATGGATGGGGAAACTGAAGCTCGGGGAAGAGAAGGAATTCACCTGAAGTCATTCAGCAGGCCAGTCGCAGAGCCAGGACTAGAATCCAGGGTTCTTGAGCACCGGTTCGGTGCTCCAGTTTCTAGGCCACACAACCTTGTGAAAGAGCCATAAGACATTGACCAGACAGTTTTCTATTTGTAACATATTGGGGGAAGATTAAAAATCAGTCTCATTCTTTCCAGAACCAGTGTGATTTATTTTCAGTATTTGGTTCAGATCAATTTTTTTCATATGATTAAATTAATCAGTTTAGTTCGTATTTTTCAGTAGTGCCTCAGGCTATTAGGAGCCCATCTGCTGTTGAAAATTGTTAGGAGCTGGGTGCCTAATTCCTTGCCTTCTTGGTAACTGTCTCTGCTCTTGTCCCTGAAACTCCTCTCTTTGGAAGTATTTGGTCATAAATGCAGATGACATATGATTGTGAGCTTTGGTAGTTTTAGGAAACCAGCAAATCAATACCCAGGTACAGTTCAGCTGTCAGTCTCTTCCTCTTCCCCAGATATTGATTTTAAATTTGTCAGGTCTGTCATGATGATCAGAAAGCAGAACCTGCCTCAATGAAAGTGAAGAACTTGTAAACAAGCAATCATAGCGCTCGGTATATTTTTTCGTTCTTGCTTAACCAGATTAGTGAGGTTATTTACCTGGAGCATCTACAAATTAATAGTCCCTTTTTTTCATTTCCTCTCATCCATCTCGTTGTTTGCTAGGACTGTGAAATAGCAGCATGTCCTCTCCATCCGGTGGGTCCTGAAACAAAAAGATCTGTGTCCAGCATGCACAGGACACAATGGAGATTTGGATCCTGGACTCCTGTAAGTGTGTCGTCATTGACTACATTACAAGATGACGTGTGTTATTGACATTTGACTTGATTTTTATCCTGAAATATGTGACATTGTGCAACAGGAGATGACTTCCCGTGAAACTACTTGTTAATCTTTCCTAGTGCTCAATGACATGTGGGAAAGGCACCAGAATGAGATACGTCAGCTGTCGTGATGATCAAGGCTCGGTGGCTGATGAAGTTGCCTGTTCTCATCTCCCTAAGCCTTCAGCGACAGAAGTGTGCACTGTAACTCTGTGTGGACAGTGGAAAGCTCTGGAGTGGAGTACTGTAAGCAAATCCAGTTTTTACTACACTATAATCTGTGTGTCTGTGTGTTGCCTCTGCCTGCAATTTCTTTCATGCATTTCTCATATACTCTTCCTTCAGCATGTTTCTGAGGTTAAAGGCAAGGAAGTTAAGATGCTTAAACTTCTCTTTATTAGTGAATGGTTTTGTTTTTAAAACCTTGGAATGAAACATCTTATTTTCCACTTATCAATGCAGTGTTCAGTGACATGCGGCCAAGGTAAGGCAACACGGCAAGTGGTCTGCGTGAATTACAGCGACCAGGTGGTTGATAGAAGTGAGTGCGATCCAGATGATCTCCCGGCAACAGACCAGGATTGCTTGGTGTCTTCCTGTCAGAACACCCACGACCACGACAGGCCAATTTACTCTTTCCCGTACGCAGAGCATCAGCCGAAACCCCACCCAGGGGAAAACCCAAACCGGAACGCAGGCCCTGTGCCCTTACCAGGAGGCAACCAATGGCGAATTGGCCCATGGGGTGCTGTAAGTGTCAATTTATTCACTTCAGGCCAAACTGTGAAGTTTTTCCCCACTTCACACCCCTGCTCTCACTACCCATGTGACTCAAGCCTCTGTGGGTCTTTTGTTTCTCAGCAAGTACAGCAGAGTGAGTAAGCGGTGCCAGGCAAAGGGCTGGCAACATTACTTCTTCTAAGGTAAAGACTAAGTAGGGCCCAGACAGAGCCTCTGCATCACAGGCTGGTTCCTGGTCTTCTCCTGGAGCCGTTCAACTCCACCTCTTGCTAAGTGCTAGTGACCAGCCACAGTTAAGCCCTCCCTCCCTCCCTCCCCAGACAAAATCTGTAAAAACAGATTTGAAACAGTACATCCCTGAGGTCCTCCTTCAGCAAGGTGACCGGAGTGGGAGTAGCTTTATGTATCTACCTGAAGTCAGTGTAATGTCTCATGCCCTTTAATTCCTGCACTGAATTGGAGCCAGTAGCAGAGTGGTTTCCCTGCTCTGGTGAGAAGGGGTTAAAAGCCCTGGAAAAGGAGCAGTCAATGGGGGCAGGCGGCTACAGAGCCAGTCAGGGCCCACAAGCTCTGGATAAGAGAAGACTGCAGCCACAGCTCTAGGCAGTCCTCTCCTGGCATTGAGACAGGACCAGGGACAGCTCCATGAGCGAGAGCCCAGAACCCTGGGACAAGGGCGAGAGGTACCTGGGGGTGGTGTAGACGTGGCCTGGGGGACCTGAAGGACTGCATTGGGGGTTGAGAGAGCACCCAGGTGTGGTGCATAGGGTCCTTGGGCCAGGGCCTGGAGAAGTGGGAAGGCTTGAGTCTCTCCCAGGGCTAGTGGTGGCCATGGGCCTTGAGCAGACTGCCTGGACTAGATCCTATCCCGGAAGGGGTGATTTAGCAAAAGGGCTCAGCTGGCCGGCTGAGATACTGGACAGAGAGTGGAAGAGACAGAACATGGGTCACCGGACAGGCATGCACTTGAGACTAGTTTTCCAGAACCACCACTAGGAGGTACCCGTCATGCAAGCTCACTGCTAGTGAACACCTGTAGGGTCTAGAGCAGATTTAATGTTCATAACAATAGGCTTTGCTTGATTTATGTAGACTGCAAAGGTAAAAGAAGGTTAGCAGTATTAACCTCCTAGACTTTACTTGTCTTTTAATTCTAGTTTCTTTGGAGGGAGGTGGGCTTTCGCTTCCTGTTGCATGAGCGCCCTCCTGTAGTTGTGTATTCTGACATAATGGTCCTTCAGGGGAGCCTGTGAAAGCAAATCGATACTGGACTCAAGGGTGATTGTGTTTTGCAGTGCTCTAGCACGTGTGCTGGGGGATTCCAGCGGCGGGCTGTGGTGTGCCAAGATGAAAATGGATATACTGCAAGTAACTGTGATGAGAAAGCAAAACCTGCGGAGCAGAGATCATGTGAATCTGGCCCTTGTCCTCAGTGGGCTTATGGCAGCTGGGGAGAGGTGAGACCCAAATTAGCCCTTGCTTCTCTTGACAAGGACGTAAGCCTAGTTGACCCTTTCCTTTCTCTACAAAGACGTAGGCCAAGGTTTTTAGTTGTGGGCGAGTTGAAAAATGCCATAACAAAAAGCCCCAAAAAAACCTCAGGGGCAATGGTTAGCAAAATATTTTGTTTACTGAGTTCTTGGGAACTGAACAAGTTCTGGAAAGTGTCTGTCTGATAATGTTTTCAATTAAAGATGCACAGAAACTTTCCCAGACAACGGCAAATTTTGAAAGCTATTTATTTAAAAAAGGCCCTTTGTGAACAGACAAGCTACACATTTTACTAACACCGATCAGCTTTAGTGGTGGGTGATCCAAAAATCTACAAAAGCATTGATTGTTAGAGAGAGGCCTGATGTTCAATATTTTCTGAAAATTGGTCCAATTTAATGTGTCTTATTTTGCCTACCCAAAGACTGTGGCTCCCAAAATCTCTGGTGCCTTCTGAAATTCTTGTTTGTCATTTCAAAAAATATCAAATCCTTCTCTAAGGCTTTTCCCAACCTTCCCTGAAGTCAGTGGACAGACTTCTTAATTTCACTGTAGGTTGGCTCAGACAGTGCTACTAAAGTTCAATATGTAAATGACTTCAATTATAACTACTCTGTTCTCTGTTGATTTCCTTTTTCTAGTGCACAAAGTCGTGTGGTGCAGGGACAAGAACAAGGCTTGTGGTATGCCAGCGCCCTAATGGTGAAAGGTTTACAGATCTGAGCTGTGAAATTCTTGACAAGCCACCAGACCGTGAGCAGTGCAATATGCAGGACTGTCCTAGAGATGCTGCCTGGAATTCTGGTCCTTGGAGCTCGGTACGACCGTAAAATATTTATCTTTGTGAATCTTTTCATAGATGTTCCATAACAACGGATCTAATACGTTACAGCCAAGGTGTAAATATTTGGTGTCATAAAACTACACTTAAAAAAGATTATTTACAGTTCATTCAGCACAACACACATTCAGGAAGACCCTATCCTAGGAAGCGGAACTTCTTTCATTTAAAAGGCACTTTCTGCTAGATAACCAACTTTGTACATTTTGTTACATTGCAAGCACTATACAGTATGAGTTCTGGTTATGACTGATTCTTTGCATGCAAATTAAAACCTGGCATTTCAGCAGTACATTTAAATTTAAATTTAAATTTTTATTATATTTAATATTAATATTTTATTGTGCACTTATTAGCGCACATGTTGCATTTTCCTGCAAAACAAAAAGATAGTGATGGGAGAATTCTGGTGCTAAGTTGGCCTTATTCACAAGTATAGGTGCGTGCATATTAGTTTATAAATATACGCACGCTCATTCCTACCTTAGTATATTTACACAGGTACATGTATGTGTACTTGTGTGTTTATACATCTTGCATGTAATGTCTTTATTCTTGGCTGTGGAGCACATATAGTGCAACTGATGAGGGGCCATGCCTAAAGTGGCTTTTATGCTGCTCGTGCATATTTCTCTGATTCTTGGTCCAATTCCCAGCCACTGCTCTAAATTGCACCTTCTGCCAGCAGCACCCCATGGAACTTCCCAGCAGCCAGGGATCAACAGAAAGCAGGGAAGCCCCGTTATCTTAGGCCGCCTTCTTTCTCCAAGCACTGGGACAGGAATGAAATAGGAAGAATTACGCTGGCTCCATAGGACTGGAGGATACTCCTGCCCACAGCTCCCAGAGCGCAAAGTGGCTGTAATGCTCTGGGCATCCTGTAGCTTTAAAATTCTACCTTGGCCAGCCAGGGTGTGTCTGCTTTGCAAGATGAACTCCACAGAGTAACACTGACTTTCTGTAGAGAAGGCTCTCTCGGCCCAAGGACAGGTAGAATTGTAGCACTCCTGGTTCACAGGGTAGACTAGGCCAAAGTGAGCGTGAAGCTTGGGATGCTCCCTAGATAAAATGAAAACCATGGATGTTACCATTTTAAAATGTCATAAAAACACATGTCGAAATGTATTGTATATCTTGTTCTAACAGTTAAAGAAGGCTTTTTTGAAGGTAATTTGACTTAAAAGCACTTTATAAAGTAAGAGGCCTTTTTGTAATACATTGACTTCCTTAATCACTATGGTTTTGAAAGTCACATTGCTGGTGTTTAGGATCACTGTAGTGTCTGTGGGTGCTTTTTGGTAACATTTCTGCTCTTTTTTATCATACCTCAGTGAATTATGTGTTAGCCATGAAACTGCTGACTGGTATTTACATGGTGCTTCATCCTGACAAGGGATAGTGGTCTGAAATATTTAATTTGAGGTGCTAATGTATTGCTTTTATACTGAAAGTTGGTGCTAAAAGTGAATCGGCTGAGCTCTGCTCAGTCCCCAGAGCAGCTGTTTTCTCCCACAACTATGTACTGAAGATTGCTGCTAACCTACATTCATGTGCTTGAAAGTTTGCAAGAACCAAAGGTGGCGGCTAGGCTGTTCTGTTGATTTTTTTGGTGTAATCCAGCATTTGGCACTGTCACAGCGTCTCTTTGGGAACAGACTGACAGGCTGTACCCCACTGTGGCGTAATTCTTGATTTCAGTGCAGTTGTTTCCGCTTACATCATGGCTGGCTCTTCCACACAGTATTTGTTGCACAGGGCTCCGTCCTGCATTCCTTCCACAGGCAAACCTCCCGCTGGTGCTGGTTGTCAATGAGCTGAGTCAGCTGTGCAGAATCAATCGTGTAGCACTTGGTCATGTGCAGTAGGAAACTGTCTCCTTCATCTTCTGTTAAATAATGGTTTTTTAACGTCTTCAATAGAGAATCCTGTGACCGAAGGACTTGGTTGTAGCATCACCCACTCCTACAGTCGTTTCTCCAGCAAAATTCCTGCTGGAGAAAGGTTTACCAAACTGGGCCAATGTCATTTCCGTGTACAGTCTTGGCATGAAAAATCAAGAATTGAAACGATTATTTGCCCAACCTCTGCCTTAAGTGACTCCAGAGCTGTATCTGGAGGCTAACCTGTGGCCTCAGCCAGCAGCCAAGGTTTTGTCTCTCCTGAAAAATATGACAAATATGTCTCCCTCGTTTTCATATTACCATAAAGTAGTTGAGTGGGTGGTTGGGGAGAGTCCAGTTTTAGTGTTGAACCACCTCACTGGCTTCTAGACTGGAGAGATCATGCCGTAGCTGTCCATACTTCATCGGTTTAGATGGAGTGGCACTACCATATTTTTGATCACTTTTGAAACAAGAGTATAGTATTAGCTGAAACTTTTCAGCAGTGTGGATTTATGTATTTATGTAACAGGGGCATGCACAGGGGGAAAAGAACAAGGCACAGCCCCCCCAATAATCGGTGGGGACACAGAACTAATCTGGCTCTTGGGCAGGGGGGAAAAGGAGCAACCCCTTGGGCCATGGGAGGAGATGGTGAGCTCTTGGCAGGGAGAACCACAGAATGTGCCCTTCCAAAAGGAGTCAGTATTAAATTTCTGGGCATGCCCCTGTTATGTAATAAAATATATTTATTTTTCCAGTATTGTTATTTAATTTTATATAAATATTGCATACATTTACAATGTTTAATGTTAACATTGAGCAGTGAAAATTAAAGACAAGTAGAATGTAATTGTGCATGAATTTGTATAATGATTTCTTGAGTCTTATGCTAAAGTACTTCATGCTCTAAAATGGCAAGACTTTCTGAATAGTTTGTGTAAGGTTATATCATCTGTCAACAGCTTTTTTTTTTTAGAAACCATTTTTTATTTAGTACTTCTATAATAAAATAGGTCACTCATAATAAGTAATAGAAACAGAAGTTTGTAGAAAGACATAAATTTAGTTACTTTTGAATTAATGATGTTGCTTAAAGACCTCTCCCTGTGAATTATGAAGTACTAGTGAGTCACTTCATGCAAATATTTAACTGGATAATTTTCCTGCATGATTGATTGAAATTTATTCTACAAAACATCAGCACTTAGAATGGACATTTTATTGATATTTTTATCCTGCGGCTTTTAGTCAGGCAAGTTCTGTGGTGACCATTATGAAACCATTATGATCTGACCTAAACACTGAAAGATTTAGCCTAGAGTTCATAAAAAATGTGAATTAAAATAAAAAATAAAGCTGGGTCTTATCAGACAGTGTAAATGCTCCAAGCATTTTAGCGTATATTTTTAATGCTTTATACCATAGATTCCAGGGGAACAAAAGACTCACAAAACCAAGTGATACCTTTAAACTCTTTATTTATTCAAGTACATTTAGTGTCAAAGCCCTGGGGGGAATCATAATCCATCTGATAGATCTTCCCTTTGATTTAAGGTAATGCTTTAGGAAACATACACACACAGGGACAAATACTAGTAACAACTAATACTTGTTTAAAATTCAGGTGCATAATTAGACTGGCTGCCAAAGAACAACTTTTTATGTATGTACCAGTGGTGAAGGGGGACTTTCACATCCCTTTAAAAACTAGGTTACCAAGACTCAGTATACTCAGAACCTGCATTGAATCTATTTTTCCAGACACTCTCTAGGGGAAATTGTAATCATAGAAGATTAGGGTTGGAAGGGACCTCAGGAGGTTCTAGTTTAGCCCCCTACTCAGAGCAGGACCAACCCTAACTAAATCATCCCAGCCGGTCATTTGTCAAGCCAGCCCTTAAAAACCGCTAAGGATAGAGATTGCACCATCTCCCTAGCCAGGGCTTCACCATCCTCGTAGTGAAACAGTGAGGAAACTCACATTGACTTCAATCAGATCAGGGTCTCCCTCTTTTGAGCATAGAATCCTACCTGAAACCAATGTGCGTTCCTTGCACGGAGGCCATGGTGAAGTGGGCATTAGCACTGTGAACGCCATGTCTTTGAAAAAAGTAAGCAGAGCATACGGGGTCTACTAGTAACATTGATGTATTTATTGTAGTGAGTGTCTTATACCCTCGCAGCATGAGTGTTGCGCATGGTGACATTAATCAGAGCTACATCAAATGCTTGCAGGAGAGACTGTGGTTCTCATTCTGCCATTGAAGCAATGTAGACACACCAGTCTGGGGCTTAAGTCCTGTAACTGTATTTGCAAAACATCAGCTGATTGGCTGAGTGCAGTTTATCAAAGCCAGACAATAATCCAGAATTTGGCTTGCTAAATAATGTGGCTATAAAAACACTGCAAACAGTCTGATAGCTTTAAATGAATGGCATATGGCAATGAGTGGGCTCAATAATCAGGATTTGTTTTCTCAAGAACATAAGAGATTGAGTTTGAATATACCATAATAGATAACACAACTGTACATTGATACAATATCTATATAATTACTTATCACAATCTCCCCAACCTCCTCTCTATATGTCAGTGTTGAATTTTGACCCATAAATTCCACTGGTGCTAACTCTAGAACAGCAGTCTCATTTAAAAGATGATCTACTATGTGATTTTTTGCAAGCAGCCGTCCTTGTTTATCAATCATTATTAACAAGAGAATCTAGCCAACAGAAATGTTCCAAAGGGATGTAGAGCCAGATTTTAAGAAGTACTTTGTCAGCTACCAAGATTATCAAAAGCATTTTGGCACCTAAAACTCATTGGAGTCAATTGATCAGATGTTTTTCAGAGTCCAACTAGGTGTCCTTTTGAAAATGAGACTTAGGCCTGATCTGCTCTGTTGCAGTGTGTCAACAGGAGATACGCCATCTATGTACTGTAGAGTGTGTATTTCTTGTTGACTTCCTTACTGCGGCGTCTTCACTCTGCTGCGCCAATGAGAAAAATGGTCTCCCTTCAGTATAGTGTTACTCTTTTTGGAGAAGTAGAGTTAGTGCTCTCTCTTTGAGGCACTTCCGGGACCTATTTAGTGGGTCTGCCTTGGCAGCAGTTTCAGTGTAGACATGCCCTTAGGTACTGATCACTGAGTGCACCAATACCTAAATACTTTTGGAAATCTGGGCCTATGGAATATTTCTGTTTGCTGGAGTCCTTTGAAAACAGTGACTGATAAATATGCCCCCCCCATGGATGTAGCTGAAAATGGGTCACAGAATAGCAGTATTTTCGTTACCAGCCATTGTGCTGGTAATGTTTTTAGCACTTAACATGCCAGGTCTTGTGCGGCATGCATGGTCACCGGTGGCAGACTTACCTGACTGCCTACACAGCTTTGCCAATCTCCTCTCTTCTGCCAAAAATGTATGTGCTGCGACAGCAACGTTACCTGGCTGCTACCTGATTCTTTACACTCGTGTTTGCTGTAACAAAAGCATCTTTGAAACTGATGTGATATATGCTCCCGCTCATTCATTCCGCCTGTATGTTGCTTCCCCCATCCTCTGCCTTGTCAATGTCCATTCAGATTGTAAACTCCTCACAGCAGGGAACTTTCTAGCTCTGCAAAGTGTGATGTGCCCCCACCCCCCCACCACTACATAAATAATAATGACCCTATGTGAGCATTTATATGGGGGGACAAAATACAATAGCTGCAAAGTTCTAAGGTCCTTGATGCTGCCAACTAAATGGGTAGCATGGTTTGTGCTCTGGAAAGAATTCAGAAGGAGGTGGCTTAACACAACATGTAATATTTCCTTAAAAAGTTGCTAAAAATAATGACACACTCCATATTCTATTCACAATTTTGTAAATAATACTGGCTCTCTATGAAAGCCATTTACCACCTACTTGGATTTGCCCACTTTGACTGTCCTTCTTCTCTTTGTGGATCTTTATGTGAGGACATGAAAAAAAGAAAAGCTGGAAATTCTGGTCTCAAAATCAGGGTGATCTCTGTAGAATTCTTAAACCTACACATGGAATGCAAATATTTCTATGTCATTTTCTTTTTAAAAATTGCACTTAAACTCTTCAACCCCCTGGCTTCTGTTTAGTATTTGAAACCATCCACAAAGCACGATCCAGGGTCTATTATTCTATGATTCTGTGATTCTATCTCTTATGACCTGGTAAAGTGCAGTTGAATTCATAGCATCTTGAGCTCCCAGTTTCATTCTTCCTAACTACTCCTTTTTGTTAGGAGCAACAGAAACTCTAATGGCACTTTTCTTCACCACGTTGACCTCAAGGCCCACTGTTGGGCCCTTTTCTCTTTCCTCACTTCCTCCTTAAAAGTAGCCTTCACTCACGTGCTGAGCGTATCCTGTTGCCAATAATGGGGCACTAATGCTTCCTCATTTTCTGCATGAACAGTTGCTGAATCCACCAAAACTTGTTTCATCCCAGTGTTTTCTGGAACTGAAGAGATCACCCAATCATCACCAATTACAGGTGTGTCAAATCTTACCATCACCCCAGTTACCAGAGCAGAGGTATTGGTCATGAGGCCCCTTTTCTTCAGCATCTCCAATTTATGTAAATCGAAGATCCGGCACCACCAAAACCATGGCTAAATTATCTGAAATATAAAGGGAATGGTTAATAGTGCAGAGATCAGATCTGCAATAGCTGAGTTCATTGGAGCCCTGTGTTGAAATCCTGGCACTATTAGTTCAAGGCTTTGTGCTCTCCATTTGAATAAAGAGCTTGGATTTTCTGTGTTAGTCTAACTCTCCTGCCATTGGTATCCCTGGTAAAACTTTCACCAGCTTCCCTGGGAGCAGAGCTGCATCATTGCCGAATGCTTTTGAAGGTGCCACTCTGGGAATTTACCCTGTTGTCCTTGAGGAAAATTCCCCCTTTGCTGCTCTGCCCACTGTTTTTGCAGTAGCTGTGTGTGTGTGTGAGCTACCTCTGTACATCCCAGAGTTGGCTACATTTCAGCGGTATGGTGTGTGACATACTGGGGAACATGCGGAGGAATGGGGAGCTGTAGCACCTCTGCCTTGTAACCTAGGGGGCCAGCAAGGCCTTACAGTTGTTGCTGCCAACTGGAGCTTCTGACAACCAGTGTTCAGGCGTGTAAGTCACACGCACAGTGTCTGTGTGTGTAACTGCAACCGGACAGCTACCCTTGCATTACACTCTCACCTTAGCCAGCCTTAGTTACCTCTGCTGGGGAAACCCTGCACACTCCCGGTTCCAGATTTTCCCCCCAAAATTTGTCTTGTATTGTCCAACCCTCTCCTGGGCAGTTTAAATGCATTGAGCCTGTTATTCCTTTGAGTGAATAATATGCACACAACCAGCCATCCCAAATAGTGGTAGCCAGACATTTAAACACACTGGATTAGATAAAGCACTAAAACGTATTTATTTAGTACAGATTTAGAGTATGACCGATAGAGAATAGAAGTCAGCAATGGTTACAAGAAAATAAAAATAAAAATGTTTTCTAGTGCCTAACTTAACAAACTATAGTACATTCAAAGCAAAGTGTCTTGCCACATGCTTCCGAAAGCATTACTTACCAAATATTCAGGTCAGGACCCTTCCCCCAGAGGCCAATGATTGTTTCCTTTGTTTTCTCAGGCACAGAAAATGAGGTGGACAGGGAGAGAGAAAAGGAGGTCTGGGGGTGGGGGGTTAGCCCTTCCTTTTTATAGCTTCATTCCTGCTTTGAAAGGCATTTGCAGCTGAGAACCAAGAGACAAGAGGTCTGCTGAAAGAAGGAGACTTCACGCTGTTTCTCTGTGAAGATGCAGATCTCTTTGACCCTGCACCTCTTTCTTGCCAGAGAATGGTCACTTCATAGGTGACAGTTCATCAGCTACGTTGACACCTGGCTGGGGTGTCGTTTGCCCTTTGCCATTTGCCTTTGTCTTTGAGAAGCTGGGTTAGTCAGTCCTCAGACTTATTTGAGAAACCCTCTTCTGTCATGAGTTATGCTTCTGTTCATAACTTAACACATAATGTTCCTATGTGCATTTTACCATCATGTTATTGATCACCAAGTTATACATTTTCAAATTTATACCTTAAAAAGCATGCTTTGTATGAAGATGACATAAATAGGGTGTATGAGGTGAATACAGGGGAATAGTCCATTATTCCATGTATATGATTTATTAAACAACCTGGGATGAAAAGAGATATGTAGAGGACAAGTGCATTGTTTCATTTCTCAGCTCTTAAATATGCAACCCAACCAAATACTTTTTCTGGAATTCTATTACTGTACGCTTGGACAGAGCCTCTCCCAATCTTCTTTGATTTTTGTCATATCTGTTGTTTCCTCCTAAGCAAATCTCATCTCAACAAACGATTCCTTACTGTCTTTTAGCCTCCTGCTTAATCTCACCTTTCCCTACACGTTTCCATTTTTAGGAATTGACTTGTGCTGTCCGCTTCTGTACCTGGTGTCTTCTGCCATGATTCACCATCTAGGTCAGCCTGTCACTGTTTTGCTCTGTATGTGAAGATCAAGAGGCACAAATCCAATCTAAAAAAGCACATAGAAACCTAAGTGTTTTGCAGCAATAAATTAGGGTCATGTATGGAGTCAGTGAGATTTATGGTGGGGATTAGGAGCGTAGCTTTGCAATCTACAAAAATGTTCCAAAGAAAGTTGCCTGATCACAAAAAATATTAAATTCTTTCAGACTCCAATAAGATGATTTCAAAGTACAGTCAAGTTTCTCTAGCATTTCACTTCATGATTATATTGAAGCAACCCAGTTAGACAGTATCTGGCTGGGGTGAGTTTTGCTCACAGATTTAGGTTTCAAATGATTACCATATTTCGGGTCAGGAAGGAATTTTCCTCAATTGGCAAGAGGTCTGGGGGATTTTCACCTTCCCTTGGATCATGGAGCATGAATCACTTGCTGGCAGCTTCTCTATACCTTAAAGTCTTTAAACCCTAATTTGAGTGCTTTAATAACTCAGTCCTAGGTTAGAGGTTTATTGCTGGAGTGGGTGGATGAGGTTTTATGGCCTGCATTGTGCAGGAGGTCAGATTAGGTGATCGTACTGGTCCTGGCTGACCTTTGAGTCTGTGAGATGCAACATATGAGAGTTTCCTCCAGAGAAGGTCAGCTTGGTCCAGCTCAAGGAATAGTCCAATATGATGATGTTTGTGCTATGAGCTCCAACCTGGGTTTGGGCCTACTTGTGCTAGGTGCTGTACAGTGTACACGCAGTGGCTGAATATTACTGCACAGTTGCTTTTTATCAGACTTTCATCTATTTTTGTCCATAATTTTGCCTCCCTATCTCAGAAAGACACCCTTAGTTGTCTACTGTGCTGCTGTACAGTCTGGGTCTGGCTAATGACATTTTCTACTCCATCGTCCTTAAACGAAACCCAAACTACAGCCTCTGATTGCAGACAGATCCTTAGGCAGGCTAGCTTCTCTGCTGAGCGTGTTGGAAATGAGCTAGAAAAGCTCTTGACATTCTACTTACCTTGCAGCATATGAGTAGTCCCGCTAAAATTGGTGGCGATATTCATGGGCTTAAAGAAGCTCAAGTGCTTTGGTGAATTAGCATCACCATGTTCAGTCGCTTGCAGGCTTCACTCCATACGTGTCAGTCCTTGTAGCTTCATTGAAGTCACTGGAGCTACTGTGTTGTGCACTAGATCAGTATCTGGCCCTATGATGAGAGTACATTTAATTGAATCATTTTATAATTTAACATATATTCTTAGTTAGGACTTGTCTTAGATGAAAACAAGGGTTCCTTGCTCCCTTCGTATTTTCTCAGTGATAGCTGTGACTGGAAGCATAAGTGATCAGCTAAAATGCTCCCCTCCTGCTCTTTGTGCTACACCCCTTTTTAGTTCAGTCCACGCTCCTACTTTAAAATACCCACAGGAATTTTTGCCCTTGTTCGAGCACCAGTCCTCTCACTAAAAGAAACAAGAGTCCTATGGTACATTATAGATTAACATATTTCTTTGGGCATCGGCTTTCATGGGCTCCAACCCACTTTACCAGATTGCATCAGTAAGGTGCCACAGGACTCTTATTGTTTTTGCAGTACACAGACTAACCCAGCTACCTTTCTGAGAATCCTCTCACTGCCACCCCCTCCAGCCGCTGCTACTGGCTTGCTATACGACCTCCCAAAGTGCTTCCATACACGGTGAGCTTGAGCAAGAGTCCTTGGGCACCAAGGGTGTATTTGACACGTGCATTGAGTTCTTCTTTATTATATAGCAAAGTAGGTTTTACTAACCCACTTATTTGTTCTTCTTTAATATCCCCTTCCCAGTGAGATGGGCATTGGCTGGTCTCTGCAGCATGGTGGTATGAATTTGATCTAGCAGATATTTAGCAATTGTGTAAGTAAATAGTGGTGGTTCATTGAGTGGGTTCAGACAGTGAGGTACTCACTTCAGTATATATGCTGCACTAGTAGACTCCTCAGTAGCTTCATAGGATGCTGACTTCATAAAGAGCTAATCCTCGTTCCACTCCGTGGACAAGAAAGCAGCAATGGCTCCATTTATACATGAGGGAAGATTTGTCTCTCAAAGCACTGAATTCCCATATAGTAATTTAACTGTGTGCCAGACTGCAGGAAACCACAAGGAGCGGTACCACAGGCGTGGTGATACGAAGAATGCAGTGCCTTCAAGTTGGATCACTGGGCTCTTACTTAAAGTCTGCATGTATTGGTCCGATGCTGCAAATCTATATATGTATATACACCCTAGACTATGTTCATAGTTGTTTCCTCACAGTTGAAGTATTAGAATTAGTAATAGATGGGTTCGTTAGATAGAAGAATACACTGTTACAATGAACTCTGAGCATGCAAGGCGTTTACCAGAAGTATAATGTGTTTATTCATTCTTCTGGTTGAATGTTAAAGAACCTGTCTTGTAAACCTCACTGCAAAGGCATTTCAGGAGCTCTATTCATGGCTTTTATTTTCTCACTAACTCATCAGTAAGAGAGGTGAGTTGGCTGCATACTTAATAATTTCCTTGATGTTAAACTGTTGGCCTCTGGACAGAAGGCGATCAATGATGTGTTTGAATATGGAGTCGTAACAAAATCGATTCTGTTTGAAGGAGACATTTAGAGGCCCAGCCATGTTACCTTATGGCAAGTCACTTTGTTTGTCTATTTAAATTGTAAGTTCTTCTGGTCAGGGTTTGTCTCTTACTCTGTGTTTGTACAGCACCTAGCATAATAAAACTGTATATTTGAGGGGGCCCTAAGTACAACCATTAAACTAATACTTGATAATAAAAGTCTGAAGTTTGTTACATTAGGCCTCCCTCTGCTTTAATTGATCCCATTTTAGCTCCACAGCCTGTCAGTCACGCTTCCCTGGACTTCTGTATGCACAGACAGCCTTACACTGTCATATGCCAGCTTATTCATGTAACCAAAACATCGCTTCTGAATTTGGCATTGAGGATGGAGAAGGAAGGAAAACGTACATGCCTCATGTTGATGGAAAATGCATCAGTGGCTAATGCATGGGGTCTTCAGTAGCTGTCACCTCGTTATGCAGAATATAATGATGGAGCAAACAGATGGCCCTGGTCAGTCATGGTAATTAGATAGCAGGAGATATGGGAGGTTAAAAATGCTACTCAGATGCTGCAGGGAGGAAGAGGGACAAATGACTTTTCTTGTACTGTAGTGTTACTTAGAGCTCCCTATTTCCATCAACCTTGCACCCTGATCCACAGCATGGAGAAGCCATTAGGAATCTTTCCACTGAACTCAGTGGACTTTGTTTTAGGCCTTGGAAGAGTTAGCACAACCTCCCTGCCAAAGAGCGTGACCCAGGGTAGTCTCTGTGAGTGTGACTACACTGCACTCTCTGGGTACATTGACACTGCAAAAGTAAATCCTGGCAGCAGCGAGTCTCTGACCCCGAGTTAAACCCATTTGCTGAGTTCAAAGTCCAGGCTCCATCCTGAACCAGAAGAGCTGCTCTGCTGTTTTGAGCTCTGAGTAGTGAGAGTCTGAGTCTATGGGACTCAGACTCATGGACTCACTGTTTGTAGCTCGGCACTTGAACATTCACACTGGAGTGTAAACCTGATTTTATGGGTCCTGGATTGGGGTGCCACAGCCATGCTAACACATCCATGCCGTACCACGCAGACCTTCTGACTCACACCTGCACCTTGAGCTGCATCCACCCTGCAAAATGACAGGGCTTGGCAGCACCTTAGGGCCTGTGTCCTGAGCGTTGGTTGACCCATGGCAGACTGATCTGTTTGTGGACAAAAGGAGGGCTTGGACTGACACCTGAGTGGGCTGTGTAGACATACCCGGCTGGACCAGTAAGATGGGTTTCCTACACGTCTATCTCTGTTGTATGACTTGCGTGCTATTTACTTAGGGCAAAATTTTCCCAGCACTCTCTAATTTAGAGGTCTCAGATTTGGCATTTCTGTCTTCACTTAAACTATATCCATGCTGCAGCTAGAGGTGAGCTGGCCCATGCCAGTACCCACACTGTCACCAGCACATTGCTATTTTAGTGGGCTTGCTCATGCAGAGCTAGTGTATGTCCAGCTACCCAGGCTATAAAGCACCAAATACAATGGCTGGAGATATATGTCATTGCAGTGTAGATGTCTCCATAGCTGTTCACAACTCCATTTGAGTCAGTGTGGTTGTGGTGGTGTTTTTTGTCAGTGCAATGGATCACTAAAGTTTGGTTGAAAAATGAGAGAAGGAGGGGAAAATTATGAAAATTCAGTCAGTTTTTTTCAGTCATGCTTTTGTAAAATTTCCATGAAAAATGCATTAAAAAATTCATAGGTCAGAAAATGTCCGCCTGCTCAACTGATGCATCGATTGGCATGCAGAAGTCCAGAAGAAGCCATGTTGTGTAACCACCTCTCATGTGGCTGAACACCTGAACAGGATACTAAACTGTCGTGACCACAGAGGTATACATTAACTTTCCTTGAGGAAACCTAGGCAACTTCTGTCCTGTTCACTTCAAGGAAACTCAGTGATGACAGAGTTTGGTCTGAAGTGTTCTTGAGCTCATTTCTATGAACTAGTAGTTTAAAAAAAAGTTTGGTGTGTGCATTTTCCTTTACAAATATATAAAATTCATCCAATTCAAGAAAAATCCTATGATTTATTTACTTTTCAATTCCCTTCTTTCTCTCAGGGTGTCTGTTGAACGTTAAATATTACAGTGCGTATCTCTGGTGGGTTTTGGACCTTTTGTAGACTCTGGTGTCATAGAGTAAATGGTAATTTTTGTTTTTGTCCCTGCTTCAGTTGCTCTGTCTTTTTAGCATAAAGATTACTCTTCATGTTGTACTGGTAAAGGACGGATGTATCTTTTGGTCCGTTACCAGACATCGACATCAGTAAACAGCAATGAATGGTACCATTGCATGGGTCAGCACCCTGAGTGCACAAAGATAGAGAGGTAGATCCATATGAAAACTGTGCCTTAATTAAGCTACTGACTAGTCCCACAGTCAAAGGGATTCTTGTCTGTTTCAAGTTAGGCAGGCGCTTAGATACCTTGCTTCCTTTGGGCCTATGAAATTAGCAAATCCTGTAGTGTACACCACCACTTTTGGAGGTTGTTTCTGCATCACTTCATGCCATATAAAGACTCAGTATGCTTTTAAAACATCATGTGGTCTAATAAGCAGCCAGTTGGCCAGAATCTATGCCTGTTAATCTTGCTAATATATATTTATAGGTCTTACCTAGGGCTGTCAATTAATTGCAGTTATTGCACATGATTAATAC
The DNA here is from genome assembly GCA_007922195.1 of Podocnemis expansa. NCBI lineage: Eukaryota > Metazoa > Chordata > Testudines > Podocnemididae > Podocnemis > Podocnemis expansa. The sequence continues at coordinate 5,773,979 of ML681973.1, read as the reverse complement.
AAAACAAATGAACTAGATTTAAAATCAGTCCTGATTAATCTTACTGGAAAAAGGTTAGCATAAGAAACAGTATTTTTTAATTCAGCTAATACCAATCCACTCAGTCCATCTGCTTTTTTAGCTAATCACTAAACAATTGTGTTCACATTTCCGGGACAGAATGGTGCTTGTTTCTTATTTACAATGTCACCTGACCAGGCGTTCATAATGCCAACTGCAGCAGATAAACAGTCACATGCTACTTTTCATGCTTTGACATCTAGGTTCTAAAGTTTTACAAGGTTTTGCTTTTGAGTGCAGTTTTGTTTGAAAAAAAATCTACATTTGTAAATTGCACTTTCACGATATAGAGATTGCTTTCCAGCGCTTGTAGGAGGTGAGCTGGAAAATACTGTTTATCTTTTTACACTGAAAATATTTGCAATAAAAATACTAATACAAAGTGAGCCTGGTGCACTTTGTATTGTGTTGGAACGGAAGTCAATATATTTGAATATGTAGAAAAATATCCAAAATATTTATGCTAAATTTAAATCAGTATTCCATTATTGCGTAACAGTGCACTTAAACTGCAGTTCATTGTGATTAGTTTTTTTTAAACTTCATGGCTAACTGCAGTTCTTTTTTTAATAATTTGACAGCTCTGGTCTTAGTATATTTCATGCTGAACATGGAAAATGGCACTGAGGGATTAATAGGGCCATGGTTGCAGAGCACCTGTACTAGTGTGGATCTATTTGCATGGAACAATGTTGAGTTAAGTGCAGTAGCTACTTGATTGCCTTGATCTGACTACAGCTGCATTGAATATCAATAGCTGGGTCTACCATAAAATGACACTACATTGTATGAAGAAGAACATTCGTCTTTGAATGTTTTTGTTTTGTTTCATCTAGCGCATTTTTCAGCTAAGGTTTTTTGATAGGATACATAAGTGTTTGTTTGAGCCAAAAAGTGTGAAATTTAAATCTTCAGGAACTGGGTTTTTAGTTGTCTCTGAGAAGCTGTGCATTGCAAAACTTGTTAAAAATGTTTTCAGCCTGATTTTTTCCCTCTCTTCCTCAGGTAACTAATTTTAAGTATCTTTAAGAATCTCTTTTGTTGCTGCTGGCATTCATTACCTGTCAAATTGTAAGACTACTGCACAGTATCGGTAAAAATGGCCTTGATAGCACTCTATAAAATCTGTTACTCTGAAGAGTTAGCCATATTCTTGGTGGTAGTTAGCAGATCTGCACCACAGATCCAGCCCATCATGCACTGTGAATATAAAGATTGTGTAAAGTATGTATTTTATAAGGATTATTTCTAGCACTGGGATCCACCCCCATGGATCCAGTTGTAGAAGCTGGTCCTAAGTGATTCTAATTTTGTAACGTGAATGTTCCATTCTTTTCAGTTTGCAATCTGCTGCAGACTTTCTGTTTTGTAAAAGCCTAACAAAGAAGGTGATATCTTATCTTCCAAATTTTATACATAGGCAAGGCAATGAGGAATAATCTAATGCAATTCTGACATAGTTGGTAAAAATAAAATTTTCTTGAAGTCTGAAATGGATAAGAAATTTCTATAAAAATGAAAATCCTAACACTTGCACAACAGGAGAGAAGATTGCATCGCAGGAGAATTTTGCTTCATATTGTGAGTTATAGCTTCGTCAACCTTGGGGAGAACTAAAAAGAAAATATTATTTTAAAGACTGTTTCATTTAAGTAGTTTATTGTTTAAAATAATAATGGACACCCTTCCAAGATCTGGGTGTCTTACTATAATTAATCAGACAAAAAAAATATATAAGTGAATTAAACATATGCAACCAGAACACTGATTCTAAGTATTTCCAGGAATAAATTGTTTGTTCTCTCTGTAAAGCTTCAGCCATACTGATGGTGCAATACACATGTTAAAGAATAATGACTATAATAAACAATGGAAATGTTACTCTCTACTATTAGTGTGGTGGACAGAGTTTATTTTTAAAGTAATAACATTTCTCTAAGTTTATTTTCTCAGCCTGAACATTGTGGCAACCTGCTTAAGTGTAAGAAGCAGAAGGGTGAAACTGACAGTAAACAAAAGTGAACTTGACTAGAAATCACCTCTACATAATGGTTTGTGAGACAAAACCAGAGTTTCATCTCTTTGTGCTGATAAGATCCACATTACATTCCATAGCTGGCAGTGAATTAAGCCTGTTGGGTGTGGAGTGGGACTTTTTTGCCATTCTAAACTATTTCCTTAGCTTCGGCTAGCACATGTAGGTGGACGAGAGAGGATCCTTGGAGGGGGATAGGGAGTAAAGGTTTGGGGCAGTTCTGAAAGCTCCAGGGAAACGTTTCCCTTGAGCGCCTGTTCTAAGTTCACTGACCCACAGTATATGTCTAAAACTTTTATTTAGCTCCCAAAGTCACCATGTGCTGATTGCCCAAGGGAGTGACTCCATTTTATCATGGTGCAGACAAGCACAGTTTGGCTTCTCAGGGGCCGTGAGCAGTCCTCAGTCAGTGTCAAATATCAGTGGAAGTTGCCTGTGCAGACTAATTGCAGTAGCTCATATTAACTTTCTGGACTATCCTTTCTTTCAAACAAATCAGAATTTGAGCTCCGAAGTATATGAAATGCTATGTTATCTACTTTTTGGAGTCTTTCCACTCGCTTAACGGCGGCCATAGCTAATGGGAGGTTTGCATGAGGCTAGACTGCAAGGTCCCGACTGGATTTTGTTGTTTCCTTTGTTACGTCAGACGTTCTCCCCATTTGGGACAGAATTAGGGTAGAATTTTCAAAAGAACATCAGTGGCAACAGAGTTAAACTAACAATAAGTGTGTCTGAGATTACAACCTGTAAGTCTAGAAACCCCAGTAGCATAAAACCATCCTTCCATTACCTCTGCTACAAGATTAGGCCAGCTCCAGGAACTATTTTGGTTAGCCAAGAGTTTCTCTATTGACTTCAGTGAGCTTTGGATTAAGCTAATATTCCATGAAAAGAGAGTCTCCTATTACTTTGATGTATTTTCTACAAACAAAACCAAGAAAAAGGAGGTGTTTTCATCTTTACACTTCACATGCTTTAAAGAAATCAAGGTCAGAGCTTACCTCAGTGTGGATTTGGTACTGACAGAAATTGTAAAAGGACCGTGTCGTTTCTAGCTATAAAGGAATTCTAAATTCTGTTAATGAAATGCAAAGTTCTTCCAGTGTTACAGATATAAGATTAATCAGAGTGCATCACCCCAGTGTGTAGCATCCAAAAATCGCACACTGTAGAGTGTAAGCACACTGTTAAGCCTATTTTCTGCATCACCTGGGATTGAAAAGGGTGCATCCAATAAATCTGAAAACGCCTGAAAAGAATTTTAAAACCTACAAGGCACACTCTTGACAAAAGGATTTTCAAGCTCAAAGTCTTAGTGGCATTTGGTTGTTCATCCTACCATCATTTCTTCAAGTGCAGAAGAATTTACAATTCACGTGTATGTGAAAACAAATATGATTTAGATTTAAAAACGTTAACGAACATCTGTCTGATTTTCATTTATGTTCTAGAAAGTAAGAAGAACATAAGAATGTTTGGTACCAAACAATGGCATCTTGAGAATACCCTGGTTATATTTAACTATTAGCAAAATTAGTTAGATGCTAATATAATTACAGGCCTCTAACTCACCTAGAGACATCAAGTTTAAGGCCAGAAAGGATCAGCAGATCATATCATGGAGACCACATGCCGCCTACACACTAAGACTAATAGCCAGAATGAGACCAGCATCTTACAGCCCAAAGGAGCCAGGCTATTGTGTGCGACAGGCAGAGAACTCTTTTCCCAGGATGACTGTATCATCCAGTAGCTAGAGCATAGGTCAGATAGTCACATATTCTTGATACTTTTCCTGACACCTTGAATATGACCCCAACTTGCTTGGGATTTCATCTGGAAAGATGTTGACCTTCTAGAAGGGCATTTAGCTCCTCAAGGGATCAGACCCTGAATCTCTCTGTACGTTGATCTGCAAAACGAGAATAAAAATACTTACCACTACCACAGGTCTTGTAAGACAGAATGTTTGTCAAATGCTTTCAACTCCCTAGAAAGGTGCTGTAAGGAGCATTGTGATTCATGTCTCTCTATAATAAATTGGAGGAAAATATATATATTAAAGACTCATATTTCTCCATTGACTGGGGAAAAATACTAATCAAGTCTAGGAGCTTATTTGATTTTCACTGCTATGTTTAAGAGCCATGTCTGACACCATTCCTGGTGCAGAATGTATAATGAAGACAATGGAAATTTGTATTAAATAATCAATGCCAGGATTTAGTCTGGTGACAGTAAACCAATGAAAACATGAGAAGGTATTTGGCTATAACAGTATCTGAGACCGGTCTTAATCTTTCTGTCCAGACACAATTTATTTTTAATTATATTTGCATCGGAGTTGAGCTATTTGAAAAATAGGATAATTTTTTCACACAAGAACCCCTGAGTTTGCAGTGAAAAATGTCTCTCTTTTTTTTTTTTTTTAAACCACCTCTGAAGTCTGGCAAAAAGCAAGACAAATTGTTTACAAAAATTCTGACCCTTTTTTCCTGCTGACATCTAAAATTTTGCCAAAATTTTGTCAAGATTGTGACTTTCCATATTTTTAAGACATCCCTGCATTTGAGGAAGGAACTGCATTTTCTCTTTGTTTTTTAATGTGAGGCTGAACTATTTCATTTTTTGGCCCGCTTTGAAAATACAGTATAGACTCAACAAAATTCGTAGGAAAACTTAAAAGTCCTCTCTCTAAAACTTAAAAGAAGACCATCTGGGTCTTCTCCTGTTGTTGCACAGTGGATCAACTCATCCAAAGAAAAGTTCAGTTTACTCAAATCCCACCACAGTTGCAAGACAAAGCTGAGATGCTAGGTGTAGAATGAGGTTATCTAACTAGGGTCTCCACGTAGGCACCACTATGTCCTATGCTGATTCATCTTCTCTGCTCTCTAGGAGCTACATAGATTGGATTACTTTACAATTGTGACAGACTTCGATTCCCACTTTCTCAGTCATGTCTAAGGGCTTCTTCCCACTCAAATTGCTTGACCCAAATTGAATACCTGGTAAATCCTAGCAGGATCAACTTGGTTATTTAGTTTTCCGAGGTGGATTGGTCACCAGGCGGGTTTCTGTATAGAAGTGGGGATTGGGTATTATCTAGGGGAGATACTAAAAACCAAAATGCTGGATATCTGATCTGTGTTTAAGAATTAATATCCCAAGGCTCTTTTTGTAAGAATAAAGGTTAATCCTAGTAGCTTTGGCCAAACTTTCCATTCTTTCCCCCCCAGTTTCCAGTGTTGAGCTTCAGTGGATCTCACGGGTAGTCATGTTTCTGGGATACTCTGTTTACATGGTGGTAGTTTCGGCAACTTGTCTTTGTGTTGAGTAACACCCAACAGAAGTTAACAAGCAGAACATCAGTAACTTCTATCCAATCTATGCAAATATTTAAAAAATCTGCTCTTTGGGCTGCACAGTAGTTTGTGATCTCTTGAGATGAAAGGAGCTATAGATCAGGCCCCTGCAGACAGAAGGAATAAGAAGTGAACAGCCACCCTAATAAGTAATTTACAAAGTAATGGGCTGGGCCTGAGACACAAAGATCAAATATGGATCTGAACCTCCTCAAAGCCCAGGCCTGTTTAGCTTCAGACTTTTGACTTATCACGTTATGGTGACTGGAGCCAAGCAGAAGGCTTGGATCTGGGCTTTCCCATGCTCTGCATCTGGATGATCAACTGGTTAAGACTTAGATAAATAGATGGAGGCTAGGGCCGTCAGTGGCTATTAGCCAGATCATTAGGGATGCAGCCCCATGCTCTAAATGTCCTAAGCCTCTAGCTGGCAGAAGCTGGGAATGAATGACGTGAGAGAGATCGCTCAACAGTTGGCCTGTTCTGTATATTCCCGTTAAGCAGCTGGCTGTTGGGAGACAGGATACAGGGCCTTTGGTCTGATCTGCTGTGGCTGGTCTTATGTTTTTAAGGCACCGTAGCAGCACTCAGAAAATCTGGATTCAGGTCGTGGCTCTTTCACAGACCTCCTGTGTGTCTTTGAGAAAGTCACTTGACTCTGCTTCTGGGAAAAATCTCTACTGGGACTGCAGCTAAAGCTATGCTTTAATGGCCTTCCTGAGCTGGGGCCTAAAATATCTCCTTGCCTCAGTTTCTACTGTTTCTTATGTGCTTTCTTCCTTGCTCCCCACGTCTGTTTAGTTTGTAAACCCTTTAAAGTGGGGACTCTCTGATTGCTTGTCAGTATGGCATCTAACACAATAGAGCACCAATGCTGTAATCAAAATAATAATAGCCAGAGGTTGGTCTAGCCAATTTCTAACCCTAATGTAACCTCCATGTACAGTCCTTGTGTTTCTGTTTACCAGCAGGGAGGAGGGGGTGGGAATGACCTTTTGGTTTGATTTATTTCTTGGTAAAAGCACTGCTAAGAGTCCCAACAAAAGAAGGACGACTCTTGAGGTCTATTTGACATTATTTATCTCCATCTTCTTGTATGCGTTCCATTCTAAAATGAAAACAGGAGAACAGTTATAGTGCGCCCTCACAGAACCCACGCGTTTGTGCTGAAGGATTAAGCCGGCGTTTGTGATATAACGTGCAGTGACTTGCATAACATGTAATGAAGAGGGTGAAATTGAATCTCTCACTGCTTCATGTGGAGTCAGAGGCTTGTTCTACAAGAAACTGTCATATTAAATTCTTGTCGTGATTCCAGGCCTCTTTTGATTCCTAAATCTTGTGGAAGAGACTAATCTGAAATCAAAGGCAAGTTGTTAGGGTTGCCATGCCACAAGTGTTCACGTTTGAAAAAGTTCAATGAACCCGCAGGGAGAGGTTGAAATTAGTTGCTTCACTACAAAGTGTACAGCTCACACACCTGCTGGTTTGCTTTTTGCTTTGTTTCTTCATGCTCTGCCTGCCTCTGAGTTGGTTTCAGACCATATACATCTGAAGTGGGAGCTCGTCCTGATTTCAGTATTTATTCAATTAAAAAAAATAAGTCTACACTAGTTGGTACAACCTAACACAAACATGCCTTTAGAAACTTGGCATTTGGGAGCTTATGGATTTGTTTCTCCACTGCTCTGCCCTTTGCGGAGGAGTTAAGATCTGTGCAAAGTGGGTGTAACATGTTACTCTTCTGATTTACCTTTTGCACATGCTTGGCAGGTGAGTAAATGGCAGCCAAAAGGGACTCTGCCACTTTAATTTTTTAGTGGTACAACGTACCACACTAAGGGTCAGATTCTCGGCAGCTGTAAATTGACTTTGTTCCTTGACTGGAGCCACGCTGACTTATACCAGCCAAGACTGTAGCTCTAATTGTTGTATTCCCGCTCAATGCCAACTCCTAGCTCATTCCTTTGTGTTTTTGTTGGTATTTTCTGCTTATAAGGCATTTGCAAGCAGGAATAAGATGCAATTCATGATGCAAATGAGGACGTTGCTCATGGGCCTAAATTCTGTGCTCAGTTACCAACCCCTCATCTCTACTGAGTACTAGGGTCAGGTTGATGGCACCATTTTTGGCCTGATTTGTTGAGAGTAAAAACCATATTTAGTTACTGGACATATGTACCAATATAGTTAAAACTGTTCCCTTGCTTTCCATTTCCAGTGTTCTGCCTCCTGTGGACGGGGACACAAACATCGAAATGTTTACTGCTTGTCAAAAGAAGGAGACCGCTTAGAAAACGATTTTTGCAAGCACCTTGCTAAACCGAACGTGCAAAGAAAGTGCAGAGGGGGCAGATGTCCGAAGTGGAAAACGGGAGACTGGGGACAGGTGAGCTGCAGCATTTTCTATCTTGCACTGTTTGCTATTCTTTATCAGCTGAATTGTTTGCAGCCTAATTTGAATCCTTTTGTGGTATTGAAAGCAAAAATGTTCTGGGTGAAATCTTGGCTGGCATGGATTGGCATAGCTCCATATAAGCCCATGGAGATGCACACATTCATGTCAGTTGATGATCTGGCTCTGCTTTTATGTACAGAAAGGTGGTTGACTGATAAGAAAAAAGCATCACTTGTAAATTCCTTTGTCTGCTGCTTGCAAAGGCATTTATGTATATGGGGCAGTAGTCTCTTTTCTCATTCTTATTACATTTTATTAAAATACTCTGGATCCTGAGTCCAATTGTGGTTAGTCTGGAGGTATATGAAATTAAAACTGTTGTTTGCTTACCATTTTCCTATAAAAATATACAGGAGATATTAATTTAAAGATACTTTTCACTTGACTTTGTGTTCTGGTCAATGCATAACACTGTAACCACAGCAGTTTACCTCTGTGACATTACAAATTTGGGTTTTTATTGCGCAGGTGGAAGGAAAGTGGGAAAGTCTGGATTTTTCTTTTTAAAGGATGATGTTTACTGAGAGCATATCTTTAATCCATTTTGGCTATTTATTTACATTTTTTCCCCATTTTAAACTATTGAAAAATGTTTCAGGCACAGAAAATACTAACTTGCTTTTTTCATCCTTTTTGTTACCTTGGATAGTGGAATTTGTTTTTCAAAACTAAAAATTAATATTTGCCATAACTCCAATTTACTCCTTTAATCTGTTTCATCAGATTTATGTTTCCCTGTGAATCTCCATTTCACATGTACCTTTTAATGATGTGCTAATCAATACAATTATTGAAGATCCATAGACAAATGAATTGTTGATTTCTACAATGTCATACTAAGGTTGCAATATTCCTTTCCATTCTGTATTAAGACATGAAACACTATGATTCTGGCTGAATTCATCCTTCCCAAAAAGGTAAAACATGAGCACATCTATGTATCTGTGTTGATAAAGATTAATTTTGGTAGACAAATGTTAATTTAAAAGCATTACATCATCAATGTTTTGATTGTTTTTCAGACCTGGATTTTTTATTCTCCTCCTAGGATAAATAGAATGTGTGCTTTACAATATTTTCATTTCTTTCTTGGAGGATGAGGTAATCTTGCATTCATAATACAGGTCCAATTGTTTAGGTCCCAAACCTCCAAAAAGTACCTGTGTTGTTAACTTTAAGCACTTGAGTAGCCCCATTGAACTCAGTGGGGCTCCTCCCATACTTAAAGTTAAGCACACGCCTTACTGCTTGCCATACTGAGGCCTTAATTTTGTCCAAGAAAGTACAAGAACAAGGAATCACAGGACCATTAAAATGTCGCATCATATTAGATCTGCACCTTATTTAAAGTGACTGCTCCTGAAAGCAATTTTTGCTGCTAATAAAAGTAAATGTACCAACACAGCGGTCTGTTGACTGCTTGAAAACATGCTAATTTTAATTGATAAAGATAAATGTTTTAAAATTCAAAACATTCTACTGCATGAGAGGATCGTTTCATACAATTTGAAAAAGAAACTCAGGTTAATGAAACTATGAGGTGATTTATGGCCCAAAGTAATCTGTTATGACGAGGCAATTAAAGAATATTTGTATAATATCATCAAACTATGAATGGACACATTGTTTGTAGGGTAATAGCCAAATATTCAGCTGATGTATTTTGGCTTAATTCCAGTTAAGTCAATGGAGCTATGCCAGTGTAACCAGCTGAGGATCTGACCCTAAAAATCAGCCATGAAAGTAAAGATAAAAATACATCTTATATAAGCAAAATAGATCATTTTAAATAACTGCGTCCTGATCCTGTGTCCTAATATTTTGTCTGTAGCATAGACCCTTCATTGCATAGTAAATTGGCAGAGCTCGTCTGTGTTTGATGTAGTAAAACCAGAACAGTTAGAAGTCTTGAGTAATGTCTTTCCACAGTGGCCTGCATGTTACACCTCTAGAAGTGCCTTTTATGCGAAGTATCTTTGGAGGTATCCAAGTGATTTGTTTATAAACTGCTGAATAACAATTAAAATGCTTTCTCGGTATGATACGTCCTAAGAGGCTGCTAAATAAACAATAAAAGCGTGGCTGCTCAACTGAACTCAGCTTGGCCAGATCCTGAACTGGTGTAAACCAATGTCACTCCATTGACTCCCCTGTGGCAGTAATGATTTACACCCACTGAAGCCCATGCCCAGAGCTTTTCAACCATCTGCTTTCTCTTTGTGCCCAGAACGTCATCAGAATGGTTTGCCTGAATTAGGAAATTGATTTCTGATCAGAAACTAGACAGCAAAAAAGGTAAAGCTGTGCATTCTCTAGAGTGTAACCCACAGCTAATGTGTCTGGCTTCTAAAATGGATGAATTTAACAACTGAACTCGGGATCCAACGCTGGCTGAAGTCAGTTCAGTTGTTCCTGTTTATTTCGTTGTGTTTTTGGATCAGATCTTCTGACTTAGAGATATGCGGGATACACCCAGACGTGCCGACAGTGAAGTGTCAGGGACCAATACTGAGGTGACTCCCTGGTTTCACTGTGTGTGATGCCCAGGGGGAATTTGGCCTGACTTAGAACTGCAGAGTGGGGCTCCTGATTAGACTAAATGGGGCAAAACTACAGCCCCTGATGTACACCTTTTGGCATTCAAGGAGACAGGCCAGTTCAAGACCTGGGCACTAATCATGTTAAAAGTGAAGTGAGAGTTGGTGCGATCCTTCCAGGCCAGGCGTGAAATTAGCTACGTGCCATTTGAAAGCTTAGCTACGATCAGTTTGGATGCCATCAGATAGTGGGCTTATTTTCTTTATAGATCTTTATTTTCTTTATAGATCTTATCAGCTAAAGAAATAAACCCAGCACTTTGTCAACGAGTAAACCAACCTCTTTTAGTGAGTAAACCAACAACAGATTGTGTGAGAAGTAAGATGAGTTTTAGAGTGCAAATATGTTTTGTCACTGCATGCCCATGGTTTGTGTCGTGTGTGCCCGTGGGGCTTTTCCTTTCCCTTCTAAGAATGGTCCATGAAAGATTAATAACAAATACCAGCCAGCAAGAAATAGAAGAGAGTGCTTCAGTCCTGTGTGGTTTCTGTTATCCGGAACAGCTTGCGTTTAAATTCAGGCAATTCTTTTCTAGATAACTGGACACTTTTCTAAATGTATGTGTCCATCAGAAAAGGTTTGTCTCATCACTAGCATTTTTAACTAATCAATTAAACAGAGATGCAAGATATTGCTGACAGATTATATCAGATATATTTGACCGCTTTTGTCTCCTAAATTGCTATCTCTGTAAATAAGTGGCTGAAAAATAGTAATACTTATTCTGTAGCTGGAAAAATCATCTGTTTATTTCTGTGGTTTTCAGACTGAAGCCTGGCCCTATATTTTTCTAAATGTAAACTTCTACATCAAGTGAGTTAATATGGTCCATTTTTTTTCGGTTGAGTTTCTGTGGTAGACAGTGGAGAAAGTGTGCTAAACCACAGAGCGGAGAGGTCTATTAAAAAGGATGGAAAACCTGGCAGGTTTGTTCTGTCCACAGATGATGACTATGAGAGTATAATAATGGTACACCGTATCCTTACACCAACAGGGAAAAGACTGTAATATCCAGTTTATTACGGTTTCAGGGCCAGCTATCCAGCGGGTGTAAGTTGTTCCCTTCAAATCAACAGAACAAGGTCAATTAGTTTGGCAAAATAGAACAGTGGTCACTGTTAAAAATATGATAGGGCCGTGTCTTTGTCTAAACGGGCATTTATAATAGTGTGTAATTCTGTTCTCAGCAATACAGTTGTAAAATCTGATCCGTACTGTGACAAATATTTACAGAGTATAAACAGATAATGAGAAGGTTGTGTACAAGTTAGCCAACCAAAGTCAATGCAAGGATTCTGATGGACTTAATTTAACTTTGGATCAGGGCGCTAGGTGTCATAACCCTTCTGGAAGAACCATAGGGCATGCACTGGAAACTTCCTTGTTTTCAGAACATTATGGATGTCACTGCTCTAAATTTATGAGAAAACGGCACTCATCTACTATGAGTCTTCTAACAGCACCATTTGTTACACTTCTGGCATTGATTAAGCCAAGGAAGTGGTTTTGGAGCCTCCTGTTTTTTGCTTTTCTGGATGTGTTCTGTGTAAATGTGTAGTGTATATCAAACAGTCTCAGGAGTGAAATCCTAGCCACATTCAAATTAATGAAAATATTACCTTTCCAAAAGCTTTTGGCTGACTGAGTGTGCATTTTTCTGTTGACTTCAGTGGGCCAGGATTTCATCCCAGGTGAGCCTCTAAGTTAGCCAAAATCTTTTCCTGAGGGCTGGTGCTCTTATCTGGCCCTTGTGTAATAGCTTTACGTACAGTCAGCTGGGCTACACTTACTGCAGTTTACATGCAGTGAACTCCCATTACTAAAGTAAAGCATCTGTATCCTTTTCTTTTTTTTTTTAATCACTGCATGTACAACATTTTCCTGTTCAAAGCGGTATCAAATGCAGGACCAGCCCCTACTAGGACAGAGCTGCACCTCTAACCCATTCTGTGAGTATCACAGCAAATGTGGTGTTTTGTGGGTGATCAGCTTGGACAAAAGTTATTTTAAAATATACTAAGTGTCCAGGTGGATGCGTTTCTCCAACTGTGTTTCCATGATTCGGCTAACTCTCCCTTGTGGAATGTTCAAGATAAATAGCGTCATTAATCACAGCAGAAACATGACAGCGTATGGGGTGCATTTGCATCACCAGTCGTAGGAATCTAACTGCATTGTGCTACTTCTCCAAGTTCCACAAACCGGCCTTTCATAAATATTTATAACCAGGAGAATGTTCACAGTCAGCTTTTCTGTGGTCTCGTTTGCTTTATGATGTGTTCAGATAGCAAAGGAAACACTGCCGTGCAGAAGAATACTTTTTAAAGATACTCAGAAGAGGATTCTGTGCACATCCTGAAACTTAATAAGGCTTACTTTTGTGGCATTATAAATTTGTTTTCTTAGTAGCTCATATATTAATATGGTCTTTTCTACTAATTTTTTATGGAACAAAATGTTAATCATAATATCTACATTTCTGTCATACACACGTCCTTTCTGATCTTTATTAATCTTGTTTCACATCTACAAACTATATACTAGGTCCTGACAATAAAGAATTAATAAAGCAGCAAGTTCAAGTGCCAGTTAAATATGTTATATTGTGGGATGTTAGCGACAAATATTTTTGTATGAAAAAAAATTAAGCTGCTGAAGACAGCAAGCTGTAGATACCCATCTTCAAAAATCTGAAAAGCCTATTTTGCTCATGTGTAAAATCAGGCTTTCATCGTAGAAGTAGATAAAAATGTGTGCATGCCACAAAGAAGCTAATGTACGGGAAGGGAAAGGAACTAATTTACAAGAATAGTTTTGCTCCTGGGATTATGTGCTTTGTAGCAATTTGCTATGGTCAATATATAAGTTGAAAGCAATTCCAGAAGTCTTGCACTTACAAATATTAATTGTTTGTCTTTATGCTATATGACTTTTCATTAAAGGCTGATCAGTCTGTTAAATAACATTTTCTGTATTGTAATCTTTGACTGATTTAAGCTATTGAACTGAAAAACAAGAAAAAACATACAATTCCTAGTGACCTTAGCATCTTGTGATGTTTTAGCACTGCTCCTATCCTTAGCAATTTTTTGTAGTATAAATTTTATAGGTGACACTCTGTCTCCATTGAAGTCAGTGGCAAAATTCCTATTTGCCGTCAACAGATTTCAGCCTATATATTCAGGTTCCCTGCAAAATTTTTTCTTACACAGAGAAGAATTTGTTTCATCAAAAGGACTCAGAGTTTTAAATGTCTGTGTGGTATTGCTTACTACCTTAGAAGAGTGTGGAATGTGTTTGCAGAACTCAAGGTAGAGCATTCTCTCAACTACCGTCCTTGTTTGAAATCAGAAAGATTCACTACAGGCTATAGCAACAGAGAGAGTTTCACAAGGAAAATAAGCAAAACTGAAATGAAAGCTGCAACTTACTTCTTTCTGTCCCCTTTAGTGCTCTGTGTCCTGTGGACGAGGAGTTCAGCAGAGGAATGTGTATTGCCACACTGGCACTCAAAAACCAGCCCCGGAGACTGACTGTTACCAGTTCCCGAGACCAGTCTTTGAACAGGAATGCCACATGGCTGAGTGTCCCATGTACAGCTGGGAAATGGAGGAATGGCAAGCTGTAAGTATGAGGGCCCGGGGTGGGCAGCTTCAGCAATATTCAAAGCATACCAAAGTAAGACATTCTTCCTGACGTTGACCAGTATCACATTACTCGTTCTGTGAAGTGTGAACTACAGAGACCTAGAGATGGCTGGCTTGTTTAAAAGATTGTTGTCAGATGGCCAGGGTTACACTAAGGAGAGTTAGAGCTTGTCTTGATGCAGACTCGTGTGTGTGTGTGTGTGTGTGTGTGTGTGTGTGTGTGTGTGTGTAAATCTGACAAAGGAACGAACGTCTGATGTAAATTAAATGGCAATGTATGCAGATTGTGGGGCAGCTTTTTAGGAAGTACTGAAGAAAACACTGGAGCTTAAGATGATGCATATTGTTTTATGTATGCATGCTGTGGAATTTTTTGATAGGACTTGTGCAAAACCAAAATTTTATGCATTTTTCAGGCATTGCAACCAATTCTGCTCCATTAGTCTTATTCATTAGTAGCTGATTTGGGGTGTGATTCTGCCACCCTTACACATGTTGGGGCTAAATTTCAGGGCTTGCAGAACTCCAGGAAGGTGTCAAAGCTGTGCATTTGAAAACTAATTTCCCATGCTACATAATCATCTAAGTCCTCTGGGATACTTGTCCAAAATCCCCCCACTCCGCAGTGATGTGATAACTTTCCCCATTCACCATGAGAATTTTCTCCTTACTCCACTGGTCCTCTGTCTTTTGAAAAACACCTAGATTCAGGCGTCTCTGCTCGACCAAAGGCAGAACATCACTATGTGCACTGACTGTGATCTGTGCACTGTACAGGTGTGATGAGAATTTGAGCAGTGAAGATGATGATGGTCATGACCAAGATTAGGACACAGCTCCTGGATCCTGTGTATACAGCACAGGCAAATGAGGATGAAGTCAGAGGCCTGTTTAAGGTCACCAGGGAGGCTACCAATCCTTACTGTCTATAGGAGGCCTTCAAGTAGATGTAGGTCCAGTTGTCAGCTGTCTAAAGCCTGCGTTTGGGTATTCATGTTGCCAATCTGGCTATCTAAATGCAGGATTTTGGCTCTTTAGGGCATCCACATTCAGAAATTAGACTTCTAATGAACAATAATGAAGGCATGATGACAGCTATTAATGTAGCACACTTAACGTGATGCCAAATGATTTTTTTGAAGATAAACATTGTTGTCTGTAAACCCCATTTCACGAAATCTCCACTAGAAATGAGAACAGAGAGCCAACTAAAATGCCCTATATGGGAGGTTGTCAAGGCATAATCAGTTGAGAGGTGGCTGCTCGCATGGCATTAGCCCCCCCAGCTTATTTGCTGCTGCTGTGTTTTGTTGAAACACAGCTAAAATAAATGGCTTCCTAGCATGACTCTTCCATGTCCTCACTGCTGTAGCCACCCAAGTGTAGTATGATGGTGAAATGGAAGGGTACAGGTTTGCCTCCTAAAAGAAACCCCATGTTACAGAACAGTCCATGAGATGGAAGAGGCTGAGAGTAGGGCTGCCTGAAATTTTTCAGCTGGATTGTCCAAAAAAAGGTATTGTGGGAACCATGAAAGAAGGAGGGGGGAAAAAAAAAACCACCATGAAAACCTGCTGATTTTGTTTGAACTGTTTCATTTTTGGAGACCTGTTTGGTGTTTTTTATCAAAATGAAAATTGAGTCTGTTTCCAACCCTGCAAAATGGAAAGAATGTTAAAACTTGTAGCTATTTTATTATGGGTTAATATTTTTAAATGCCATTCCGTTCTCCTTGAGAAGGCATTGCAATAGCTACAACATATTTCTGCGCAAAGTTCAAGTTCAGTTTTTTTCCCCACGGTGTTTGTAATGATCATTGCTTAGCATCTTTCACAATTCTCCTCACCAATCCAAATGGCAGCTTGCTTAATGTGTCTTTGCCTTTGCCTCAGGCACCTAATCCTTATTAAAACAAACAAGGAGTCTGGAGGCACTTTTAAAGATTAACACATTTAAAGTGGGATTTTCTCCAATGAAAGCTCATGCAATAAATACATTTGTTAATCTTTAAAAGTGCCACCAGACTCCTTGTTTGTTTTGCTGGACTAGAGTAGCATGGTTACCACTTTGGAACTAATACTGACATTAGTGGGGGTGCACATGAAGGAAATCTGTGGCAAAGCCGCCACTGACTTTCAAGGCATGAGATTGGGGCCTGTGTCCTGAACTTGGACACATTCTAGTTGATGACAAAGGCCACAGTGGTGCGGATTCCAACCCATAAAGAGAGCAGAATAATCATTAAGTTACATAGGGCCCGGTTTTAATTTTCCCTGTTGCCCCTTTGCTGTGCTTTTGCCATGCAAAGGGGTCTGAAAGCAGGAACAAATGTGTTAAGGCCCATTTATGCTCAATATAAATGAGAATCTGCTTCCTTCTATTCAGAATGCAAAGGACTGCATGTTTCCTAAATTTACCTGCTCAGAGCTTTGGGGTGTTCAAAACCATCCATTTACTGCATTATTATGCTACCATTTTATAAAAGAAAGGAGAAGAAAGATGAAACAAAAAAGCATTTCAGTTCTGCAGAGGCTGAAGAAGCCACAAGATTCAAGTTTAAAGCTGCAGGTCCATTCTTCTTTCATTTGCTCCCTCTCTGCTAGCTTGTCCTTGACTCATTACTGTACAGCATGTTCAATTATTGCAGCCGGTATCGTAACAGATTATTGTACGTACCCTCCATTAGCCGTGCCATAATCTGAACTTTTGAAAGCTGTAATGATGTTATAGTCATAGCTGGTGGGAGTTAAGGAATGATTCCAAGACCACTAAAAACAATGGGGATCTACTCTCCGGCTGGTCTAAAGCAGCATAGATCCATTGATGCAAATGGCGCTATGGCAGTTTGTAGGTGCTGACGTTCTGACCCTGCAGTTACAAGACCGAGGAGATAAGACATAGAGGCAGAACAGAATAAGCATGAGCTGTTTGCCTCAGACAGAAATGCGTTCACTTAAAGGGCTGAGCCGTTGTCCCAAACAGAATGAAAAACCCATTCTTGTCTGCAGAGCACATTAGACTCATTCAGCTAATGAACAGAATAGCAGCAAGCAAAGCAGATCACCATCAGCGTGCAGTTTCAGTACTTACCAAACACCATAATTATCTCGAAAATGAACTTCTCCAACCTGTCATCCTCTCTCTTATTTCTGCAACTTTTGTACAACTGGAGAGAATTACATGTTCCTCTCCCCACACTGCCAACCCTTCTGTGGGAGGTGGATGTTCACGTTGGTTTGCTAAAGGGCTCTGTACCGCACAGTGTGCACTCTGAAAATTTCAGGCATGTGACAGGCTGGATTACAAGGAAGCTTTGAGGATAGACAGGGAGAGAAAAACCTCCTTGTCCATAAAGAACCACTAAGTGAAACACAGGGCAGACGTTGCCTCTTTGGAATTTGTCCCTTTGTAGCTGTTTCCAAGCCTGAGTAGTTTGGTAAAGCAAAATCACCTCCATGCCAGCTATAAATATCACTCACACATTATTCATAGAGATGGGGCATTAGCATGCTCTGAACAAGGAATGGCAGTGAATCCAAATTGACACAAATGGCTTGGCCTAAAATAACATTACAACACCATTAACTTCTTGATTTCATTTTTTTTTAAAGGGAGTTTGTCAAGCATTTTTTATTCTCCCTTTTAAAAACAAAATCACTGCTCTGCTCTTGCCAGTGAAAGACCAAGAGAACTTATTGGAAACTATCTCTTATTATATCATCTGTTAATTAATTCTCCTCCCTTTCTGACATCACTGAGGAGGTCGAGTTGAGCGTTCAGGTTCTCGTAATATTCCTGGCCTCTGCAATAGACGAGGTCATGCTAGATGATGGAGCAGTCCCATCTCTCCTTATACTCTATGATTCCATTAAAAGGATGGCCACGGAAAAAGCCTTAATTTCAAGGAGGAAATGGCGGGGGTGGGACCAAAAGGAAAAGCTCAAAATCGTTAGGGAAATAATTTTTTTTTTTTTTTTTGTGCAGCCTCATGGAAGAATGTTGAAAACCAATGGAAGTTACACACCACACAATATAAAAATATACTACATTGTGTATTTCTGGCATCAGTCTTTTGGTCTTTGCCTAAACAGCATGTCCAGTGAAGGGACTTTGGTGTCTGGAGTTTAGAGAACATTTCTAATATTTTGATTAATTTTTTTGTCTAGCTTTCAGATATTGATCAAAAAAGGGAAGAAAATTTTCACAAAAATATCACCCAGTCCTTCTGACCAGCTATAGGGCAGGTTGAAATATACCTAATTTTCAAATGTCAGTGAAACAGTGCATCAATATATTGAGTTTTTGGGGGGCCATGAAGACAATTTTTGCAAAAACATTTACCTATTTTTCAGCCCCCCCTTAACATCTTTTCCCTACTGTCTCATGTGAACAAGAGATTTCTACCTGTCATTAATATGAAATATCAACATAAATCTCTTGTTGCATTAAATGCAACCTATTCAGATGATCTTACCTGTCAGACTTTGATACAAATGGTATTTTATAATCCTACTGTGGTTAATTAGAATGCCCAGTATATCTATTTTACTCATTTTATAACTCTTTTAGCAACATTTCAAACTTCTCTGGGATATTTTTAATTAACATGTATTTTGACAATATAGAAAGAGTCAGATTAAGTCATATTGAATTAAAAAGAAGTCTGCTCAGGAACTGCACAGCTTTAGATGGTCATTATGACCATTATTTTGCAGAAAACCTGAAGATGTATTTCTAGAGACCAAAGTGGCTGCTCTGTGTGACTTTCTGTGTACATTAAAGAAGTTAATCCGTAGGCAACAATTAATGAATTTTAAATGAGTGAAACTGTTGTTATATTCATGGTCTACAACAAATGTTTGTGGGCTCTGTAAATCCCACCATCCCAACTAGAGCCTCTATAGTGGAGGCCAGTGGAGGACAGTTATTTGAATTATCTTGCAACTGGACAACACTCTGTCGTTGAACTTCCTGGATCAGAGTTCAAGCAAACTGGATGGGTGAGCAGTTCACAGAAGCTTGAGCTGCCACCAGCTTTGCAGACAAGGGATGTCAGGCTCAAGAGCTGCCGTTCTAGACTTCTAAGAAAAATTTGGGCCATTATTATATACCACCAATTGTAAGAAGTCAGTAGGAGGATGCTGTTGTATATTCTTTTTATTAATGCTTATTTGTGTTCCAGCAGCATCTATGTTCCCTATCTGTGATTGGGACTCCATTGTACTGGGTATATACTGTATGAACCAATTCCTGCCTGGAAGAGTTCAGAATCTAAGGCTCTGAGGCATCATGGTATTTATGCCTGGGCCTAATTTTAAACCCTCTGATTTCTAAGCCAATATATATGGCTGTTGCCGTGCAAACAATTGACTTTTCAGTCTGCTCACTGTGCTGAAAAATGGAAAAGAAAAATTAATTGTGGGTGGAACGAAATGTCTCATTTGGCCAGATGCTGAATCTTTCAACTAGTTTTCACATCTAGTTTAAAAAAAAAAAAAAAAAATTTGCTTTGAATAAAAGAAATAGACACTGTTTTGAAAAATATCAAAACAAATGTTCTCATTTTTTTCGTTAATTTTTTTATTTTGTTTGACATGAAATCACAAAATGCTTCAGTTGGCTCAAATCTGCATTTTATCAGTAGAAAAAAATGTAAACATTTTTGATTAGCTGTATTAATGAGCTTAACATTAAACACCTGACAAAATATCTTGGTAAATCAGAGCCTAAATAAACAAAAAGGAGGAAAGGTCGGAGGCACATTTAGATTTGATTTCCCCCTTCCTCTTTGCCAAAGTCTCTTGCTCATCAGGGTATGTGGCAAGCGTCCTCATTTTACAGATGAGCAACTGAAGCATAGCGAGAGAAGGTGATATGCCCAAGGTCACTCATCGAGTCTGTGGCAGAGCAGGAACCAGAACCTCATTTCCTGGACCTAAAGTTAGTAACACAGTATGGCAATATAGGGTCACCATATCTGGCAGTCACTTTGTGTCTTCCCCATTATGCCTATGGAAAAAATGGACCCATATTCAAGGATCCTTCTGCCTCTTGGCCAATGTGACAGTCTGAACTTTTTCCATATGTTGCAGTCTAGCATAAAAGCTTCTGCTGTCTGTTGCTTGTGATTATTGCTTGACTTGTATGACGTTTCTCTTCATTTACTGGGGCATGCATCCAGCATAAAAATCATAGACGTTATTTCCCTTCCCCTGGCATCCAGCTTTCCACAGAAACTCCCAAATTAAAAGGTAAATGCTGCATTTGAAAGGTCACGCTTTTGTTGACTGTGCTTAAGGAAGCCAGGGAGCAGAGGAGAGTCACTGATACCTCATTCAAATTCAATAGCCCACTTTTAAATTTAATTTAAAGGAGTTCTCCTGTCATATGATGAGATGATACCGAGAAAAGCAAATATAGCACATTTGCTTCCCTCTCAAGGGAAATCACAGTCAGGCAAATTATTCTGCTCCCCTTAGGAGTGCTATCGTTCCATTCAGGCCTAGGGGGAATTTCTACTCTTGAGACTCATAGCAAGAGAGTAAATAAGGTTCAAAGCCCATGGGGTCTTTTGCCAGACTGCAGGTTTTGTAATGTTGACTGTTGACTAAGAGCTGCTAAATTACTCCGCCAATAAATGCTGTTTTGTGGGGGTTGCATGATTGCTACTTTCTAAATATTTATCTTGCTCATTAACTTGCATTTCCTGCAAGCCCTTGGCATTCACAGGGCCGTGCCCCTCTTCTGCTTCCTGACCTGTTATTTCAGAGTTCTCAAGAAATAATTTGCAGTCTGGTGGCTGATTAAAAGCAGAAGGCTCTGAGAGTGCCGAATTTCACCGAGGTATCCTCAGTAGATCGTGCTCAGCCAGCCTGATTGAATATCACATCCTTCACTTGGGGGAAGACATTTCTCTCATGTTCTATCCAACAGTCATTTTCAAGCAATTGTCAGTTAGTAAATCCCAGTTAGTTCAAAGCTTGGAAGCCCATTACGTTTTTGGTACTTTATTTCCACTCTTAAACTATCAAAGGCCCTTACCCAGCCATGATTTTGGTATATCTATTTGTGTGAGTGCAGAAAGGATGCGTGCTCTCTTTTAGCACTGCTTTGTGGTTGTCATGCTTCTTACACTAACAGAGGGCAACAGAACAAGTTCATATTGTCTCCCAGGATGGAAGAAGTCCCAGAAAGCATTTCTTGTGCTTGGCTGAGATATGCTCTGGCAGTGGTGAAAACAGACTGAAATAGTTGAGGGAGGTCTCAAGGAATCAGTCAAGGAGGAGAGATGGGAGCCTACTTTACGAAGCCAAGTTAGGAAAGGGAGCTCTCCATCTGCTTCAGCCTGCATGGGGGAACTGTGCTTTCCCCTTAAGCTGAGTAGAAACTTGATGATCTGAGTCGTGTCACAGAGAGGGCTGAATGATGGGGCCTTACCATTTTTGTAAAGGCTCTTTCACGAGCCATAGGGACCCACAGGTATTCTCATTGCCCATCCAAAGGCAGGTAGTAAAACGTGCAACAGAAAGTCGAAATTACCAACTCCAGAGCTACAAACTGACCAATCAACCCCACACCTCCTTCGGAGCCAGAAGTACAGAATCAGGAAAAAATAAAAGCAAAGACAGTACAGTGCTGTGTTAAATGTAAGCCACTAAAAAAATAAAAGGAAAGCAGCATTTGTCTTCTGCATGGTAAGGTTTCAAAGCTACATTGAGTTAATGTTCAGTTGTAAATGTTTGAAAGACCAACCATAATGTTTCGTTCTGTTACAAACAACCTCCATTCCTGAGGTCTTTGTAACTGAGGTTCTACTGTACAAAGACCATGTTTGTCTACAGCATTTTGCCTGCTAAAGAGCTAAGTTCTGCTCTCCATCACCCTCCCATAGTCATGGCAGTCTCAGTAAGACGCCTTTTTCTTCATCAGTGCCTGGAAAATCAGAGGCGACCTTCACTTTGAGACATAGGCCTGTGTCTCAAGACAAGAGCGCTTCAGTATCCGCCTGAGGGGCTATTACCCCTCAAGATCTTTTGGAAACAAAAATTAGCACAGAAGGCTGCTTCCTGCCTCAGGCACTGAACATGCGGTGCTGATGCTCCCGGATCCTCACCAGCTTTCAGTCAGATTCTAAGTGGCGTCTAAAACCTTTAGATTTGACCCACAAAGCCCTCTGTGGTTTGGGCTGAGGCTGTCAGAGAGAGAGCTCCTTTCCCTCGAGGTAAGATGGCATTTGCAGTCAGTGGAAATGCTTGAGCTGGTGGCCCCCAGGTGTAAAATAAATGGGTTAACTGGACAGGCTCCCTTCACTCTGAAAGTCTCATTTCCCTTTATTTTTGCCCAACAAAGGCTAGGGTAACAGTAGATGGCTGGTCCAGCGGTTAGGGTTCTTGTCTCTTGGGGACCTGAGTTCAAATCCTTGCTTTGTCACAGATTCCCTCTGTGACGTTGAGCAAATTGCAGTTGCTCTGTATCTCAGTTTCCCTTCTGTAAAATGGGGATGGTAGCACTGCAAGGCCTAACAGTGAGGTGGGGAAGATAAATATATTACAGATTGTGAAGCACTGAAATGCCGTTGTAATGGCCAGAGGTTGACCACAGCAATATTATTATTCAACATTAGTGATCATTGGGGAACCTTCTCTGGGTTCCCACCTTTTGTAGAGAAGAGGAATCATTTTTTTAATATTGGTGAGAGATGCTTTTAATAAATCTGAATGTGTAAACCCTCCTTCACTTCACTTTTCAACTCCTTTTCCCATTTCGGTGGTCCCTGTGCTTCACCACTCCTGGTTCATGGCACAGGTTACAAGAATTGAAGTAGTTTGAGGGTGGCTCAGTGGAGCATGGTGCCCCAAACTGCCAGCCTTGGGCAGTCTTTGAATTCTCCCCCCCACCATGCATGGCCCCATTGGTCTAGCTGGAGCTGCCTTCCCTCCCTCTCACAAATATAGAAATCTATGCCAATTGTTATGAGTCCTGGGTTTCAAGTCCTTTTCTCTTCAGTCTTCTCATGGCAGAGTCTTTCCGTTGTATTTTGTCATCCATTTCAGTCCTCTTCCATCCATGCTTTTTTTGTTGGTCATTTTTTTTCCATGTGCAGCCTTCCTCAAACATCAGCCTCCAGCCTTTCTGTTACTGAGAATCGCATGTTTGTCTTCCCCCTATTTTTTTGGTCTGTTTACCTTCTGCTTGCCTGTCATTCTCCAAAATGTAGCATCTGCTAAATCTAACCACATAAACCTTATCAAAGTAAATTCTTCTGTCAGGGTTGCACAAGGTAACCAAAGACAAATGGGGTCCATTGGCATTTAAAAAAATAATAAGGGCCATCCTATTGACTCTTGTTACATTTGACAGCAAGCAGCCCTTGAACCAATCCTAGACACAAAATAAGGATGACCAATAAAGAAGTAACATCATACCTTAAATTAAGCTGATATAAAATAGGTAGTTAGAGAGACAGTAAGAGGCATATGGGATCCCTTGAGTGGGCCGGGCACTGGATTGGGAGTCAGAAAACCTAATTCTAGGGTGATCACAGCAAGTGTGAAAATCGGGTCAGGGACTAATAGGCACCTATATAGAAAAAGGCCAAATATCAAGACTGCTCCTATGAACTTGGAATATCTGGTCACCCTATTCTATTCCCAGCTCTTCCACTGACCAGTTGTGTGACCCTGGGAAAGCCATTCAACTGCTTTGGGCCTCAGTTTGCCCTCCTGCCCTTTGGCTGTCTTGTGTACGTATATGTTTACTCTTCAGGACAGGGACTTTGTGAGTTTGTACAGTGCCTAGTGCAGTGGGACTGTAATCTCAGTTGTGGCCGCTACATGCTGTATCTAATAAAAATAACTAATAAGAGAAAGCTACAGCATTTATAAAGCCTATTTGTTTATAATTGGTATTGGAAAACCATTTTTGCATCAATTCATAAATTAAAATGAAGCTTGATGGCTTCTGTGCTGACATATTTCATTTATTGGCAGTGCACAAAAACGTGCGGGGAAGGGTCCCGGTACCGTAAAGTTGTGTGTGTGAATCAGAATCGTCAAGCGGAGGACAGCGTGCGTTGTGAAGCGAGCAAGCGACCCCCTGAGAGAGAGAGCTGCAGTTTACCGCCTTGCGAGTACATCTGGATTACAGGAGAATGGTCCGAGGTGAGCACTGTAGGGGATCTCCCACAGCATTCGGCCATGAGCACCGTTCTGTCGGCCTTAACATCTGTAGTCTGATCAGTCTCTGCATGGACAGCACAAACAGCAAGCGCCAAACACTGAGCTGGAGCAAGTCAGTGTTGTTCCACTGACTTTGATGGAGTGATGCTGGTTTGCGCTGGACTGAGGATGCCACCAAAAAACTCGTCTTTACACACAGGGGCATCATCCTGTGCCTTCTCCCCTCAGACAAGCCAGGGTTGCCATACTGGAATGGTAATGAGGGCTGGCAGGGCGCTGGCTAGTTTAATTCTTATTTTACTGGTTTCAGTCTAGTTTCTCTGTTGAGAAGAGAACAAAAGAGAGAAGATACTAAAAAGTAAAGCTCCGTTTTCAGTACAGTGATGGTGGAAAACTAGAAGCACTTTTATTCCCACACTGATTCCACCTAGAGTGTATATTACATACATTTTTATTCCCTTTGTATGCTTAATATAGGTAAACCTGCTTAATATAGGTATGCTTAATATAGGTAAAGCTGCTGTTTACATGGTTTCACCAGAGATGGATCCCATAGCTGGTGTGAATCAATATAACTCCATAAAGTTCAGTGAGGGGATGCTAATTTTACCAGTCTAGACTCTGGCATTCAAAGATCAACGTGGTCTCTGGCTCCTTCCCTTAGTCCTGCCTCCATATTGCAGCAATTGAGACCCCAAACCTCCTTCCTTTCCTAACCCTGTCCAGCTCATTGGCACTCACAGGGCTACTCATGTGGGCAGAGTGAACAGGATTTGCCACTTATAACATGAAGAAGGCGTGCCAAGAGAAATTATCTGCTTTCCTTCACAGCCAGAGCTCACTATGGAAGGAAGCAGACTAATCATGGCTTGTTTCCTTCTGTGTCAAGTGAAGGAGTACTTTCCACTTGGAAGAGCGGCAGAGAAAAATAACTACACTGGTGCTGACCCAGCAAAAATGAGAGGGAGAAAGGAAGAGAGAGAGGGGAAAAAGAAAGTTGGGGTAGGAAAGAGGCCAAGAAAATACCGGGGAGAGAGAGAAAGAGAGAAATTTTCAGATGGAGCAGCCTATGACCCAGCATTTCTTAAGTGCCGTGTGGTTTTGTAGAAAAATATTCCACCAAATATGAGGTGATCCTCCCAAATATGTTTGCCAATGGCCTGCTGCAGCCCCAATCCTGTAAACATGTATGCACATGATTACAATGAGCCATTGCAGTGGTGGGGCTTGCATAAAGATGCTCATATGCATGTTTGCAGAATGCTGGCCGCTGCCATTGCACAGATAAACAACGGGTTCACCCTGACTGCTGTCGAATTCATGGGCTGTAAAGGAACGGTGGCTTTCCTTTTAACTGCAGACAAGCCATTCCCTCCTGTCACCTCCTAGCCTATTTCTGTTCCAAGGTTACACAGCAGATACTTTACTCCCCACTTTAACTGGAAACCCCATGCAGCAGCACACATTCACAGCAGCTTTTCACTGAGCACGGAGGGGCAGGCACTGCTGTTCATCCCTGCTAAAGGAAATGCCCTGTGCCTCAAGGAGGCCTGTTGACATCAGTGGGCTCACACATGCCAACTGAGAGCAGCTGAGGATTGGGAAGAGTGCTCGGGAAGTGAGCTATTATTCTGAGTGAGTGAGGGGCTCAGAGTGTGACCCACAGCTAATCGGAGCATTTGCTCTTTTAGGTTGCCAATGGCCACCACAGTAATTGGCAGCCACTTAAGTCCTGTACTTCCCAATCTACTAGTCATTTATCGATCATTCAGAGCACAGCCCCTGCCCGGCAGCTCCATACAACAAGCATCAGAATAGAAACTAGTCTTTCTCTTCATCAAAGTCATCCTTCGAGTGGCCACAGGGAATGTTAACTGAATTCCTCTGTTTTCCTCAGTGCTCTGTGACCTGCGGCAAGGGCTACAAGCAAAGGCTGGTCTCGTGCAGTGAAATTTACACAGAGAAGGACCATTATGAGTATGGCTACCAGAATATAGACAACTGTCCTGGCACCCAGCCACCAAACGTCCGTACATGCTACCTCGGGGAATGTCCGGTTTTGGCAACATGGCGAGTTGGCAACTGGGGAAGCGTAAGTTGAATGTTGTGTCATCGTGCCTGGAGAGCGGCAGTATCACCAACACATTATAAAGGTCTACACTGAGCTGATGTGTTGAAACTTTGGTTAGTGCATGTTCACTCAAGCGTTGGCCCTAAATTGGTTGGTAGCGCACATTCACTCAAATGTTGGACATAAATTGGATGGTTAATGCACATTCACTCAAACATTGGCCCTAAATTGGTCGGTTATCATATGTTCACTCAAATGTTGGCCCTCAGTTGGTTGGTTAATGCATGTTCACTCAATGGCAGCCTTCGCCTGTGCAGCGGTCCCACACTAGCAGTCAAACAGCTGACGGCTCCTCTGTAACAGCCTTGCTGTGTAAGCCAGTTGGCTGGTAGCTCCAATCACAGAACCATCAATGGGCTGCCTGTGGCTCTTCCTTTTCACTCATCCCTTCCATCTTAGCAAGGCTGCATGCCACAGATCTCTTCCTCCCAGCTCTGCCCCACACTTTGCTTATCTTACGCATACTATTCCAGGTATCTTAGCTAGGGATGGCGAGAAGTCCCACTGAAATCTAGGGGACTGCTTGTGGATTTATATTTCAGCATGCGATCAAGTGCCATGCTGATTGGAGCCTTGGCAGTCATATCTTTGCCGGCCAACCGTCTTGTGTTTTACCCGCCTTGCACCGTAAACACCCATAGGGGCCCAACACTTACTCCATTTTATTTCATAGTGCTCAGTTACTTGTGGCATTGGAGTGATGCACCGCTCAGTGCAATGCTTAACCAACAATGACCAGGAGAGCACTTTGTGCCACGCTGATAGCAGACCTGAAGAGAGGAGAACATGTCGCAATATCCATGACTGTAAGTCTACAGATGGCTGTTTTCCGTTGTTTCTCAGGGTGGGTGTCGGGTGTTGACATCCTTGATGGCTGCAGTGCTCAGCATATCCAGAACCCGGCCCTTCATTCGGCACAGTGCTGAACATGCATGTCATTTCACTGGAACCACTCACACATTTATTTAGATCAGCAGTTCCCAACCCATGGCCCGTGGGTCACTGGTCTGCTGGCTGCAGTAGGGAGCCACTGCCTAACGAACTAGGTGGACCCTCTTGGCACAGGGCTACAAAAGCAGGGCAGTAAAACAAATGAGGAGTCCTGTGGCACTGAAAGCCTAACCAATATATTTATTGCATGAGCTTTTGTGGGAGAACATCCCACTTCATCAAATGCTTTGAAGATGGGGGAAACTGACAAAGTGGGATGTTCTCCCATGAAAGGTCATGCAATAAATAAATTAGTTAGTCTGTAAGTGCCACAGGACTCCTTGTCTAGTTCAGCAGAACAAACTAACACGGCTGCTGCTTTGGAAATTGGCAACATGCAAAACCAGTACAGGCTCCTTGCTGGGGGGGAGCAGGAGATCTGTGCTCCTCTTATCCGGCTGTTGCAGGGAGCACAGCAAACTGCTCTGCTTAGGTCCAGAGAGGGTCTGAGGTCCCTGTTGAAGCCAGAAAGGGAGGAGCATTGATCTCCTGGTCCAGAAGGAAGCTGCTGCCTATGGACCTGGGCGGACACACAGGGCTATGAGATACATGTGGTTTCCCTGCTGCAGACAGTGAATGGGAGATCAGCAAGGAGAGAGGCAGCTTTTTCATTGAACTCATTCCATCTGACTGCAGAGGTAGAGAAGGGGGGACTGGGGCTGGCAGAGGCTGGTGGCCCTTCCGGTTTGTAAAAATGATGCATCTGATGAAGTGGGTTGGAGCCCACGAAAGCTTATGCCCGAAGAAATCTGTTAGTCTAGAAGGTGCCGTGCGACTTGTTAAAAACGATCTCTGTGGGCCTCCAAAAAGATAGGGAACCGCTGGTTTAGATGTTTCCCTAGACTGGAGTCTAAGCATTCCCAGAAGGAACAGTGACCTAACAATGACACTCTTTTCTGTTTCATTTCAGGTGAATTAGCGAGCAGCTGCCAAGATGTTAAAAGACTCAAAGGTGTCACTGAAGATGATGAATATTACCTTAAAGTTACAGGAAGGGTGTTAAAGGTACGTTTTGTCACTATTGTGCACTTCTTCAAGCTGCCATTCCATTGCCCACCGTAGTATTCTAGTCACGTTCTTTCTGTAGCGAGTATCTGACAGAACGGCGGGCTCTCTCGCTTGCAGATATATTGTGCTGGGATGCAGACCGACAGACCAAAAGAGTACGTGACTCTTGTCCGTGGGGAGGCCGAGAATTTTTCTGAAGTGTATGGATACAGGTAAGCAGTCTCTTGTCCTCAGCTTCATGATGCTTTCTTTTCCATGGCAATATTTTCCTGTCATGAGTAGAAAGGGTTTTCTTTTGATTTAGATTACATAACCCGACCGAATGTCCGTATAATGGGAGCAGACGAGAAGACTGCCAGTGTAGGAAAGATTACACAGCAGCTGGGTTTTCTGCCTTCAGCAAAGTAAGGCTGGACCTGAACACTATGCAAATAATAAGTGAGTAAAAACAGGGCCTCTTTTACACAAATGTAGCTGTAAATACAGACCAAGAGAAGGAATTTAGAGAGCAATGCTCTTGGGCCGTCTTGTTAAAGAACATCTTCCTTTTTCAAGCCAGCCATCCCAAATCATGTAAATGTAGAGGTGACCACCTCTTTAGCCTGAAAATTTAGGGGCACTAGGAGTGATTAAACTGTACCGCCGTAAGACTGGAAAACACACAGAACAATTACTATGTGCCCATTACTCTGCATTATTTGCCACCTTTCCTGTGAACTCAGCCTGGCTTGTATTTTGGTTTGGTTTGATCTCATACGAAATTGGAATCCAATGGCAAATATAACCCTGGAGGGCCTGGCCCTGCATCTCTCTCTCCCAAACATGCCATGAGGTCCCAGGGGATAAAGATGCTCAGGCCCGCCTGGAGCCCTAAGGCACATAACTCGTATTAGTGCAATTGGGACCGAATTGAGCGCTATTTAAGGGCCTGATCCAGTGGCCATTGAAGTCAATGAGAGTCTTTACCTTGACTTCAGTAGGCAGCAAGTTAAACCCTTAGGAACTGATCTTACTCCTGTGGAAGGTAATGGGAGCTGTGCTATTGGCTTCCATGGGAACAAGATGGGACTTTCAGCAATCCCACATACCCCTGTGCCTGCCACTGCCATGGACGCTGGGTGAGCTGAGAGCACATGGCTGACGGTGAAGTGACTCCAAGTGAACCCTATACACTTTCCTCTAAGGGCAGAATTTGGTTGGAGTTGTTTCAGGAAAGATTTTCAAAAGCCAACTATTAGTAGTATTGCTGCTAAGGTGGCAAATAGTGCAGAGTTTTAAAACTGTGAGATAAAATAAATCTCACATCCTTGCTACCACTTCATCAGGGTGCCTAGTCATTTGAAAACCAAATGAGAATATCGCCACCATTTGAGCTATAGAAACAATGAAGTTCCAATTTTCAAAGGAGCCTAAGGGAATGAAATGCCCTGGCCCCATCAAAATACAAAAGAAATTAGCTATCCAATTCCCATTCACTTCTCTGAAAGTCCAGTCAATTTGTTGTATATTATATGAAACCAGTCAATCAACTGGAATTTTTCACTGAACCTGTCTAATTTTGAGACCGTAGTTTTGCCCTGATACTGTACCCCTTTTTGTTTAAGGGAAAATCCATGTTTTGGATGTTTACACATTCTTTTTTTTATTACTGCTGGATTCACATTACTGGCAAAATTTCTGCTGCAAGAATATAACCAAAACCATTCCGTCTATGTTAGTTGCTGTTGTTTATGTACCAACAAATTCACCCAGGTACTTGAACACATGCAAAACATCAAACGCATGGGGCGTTCCATTCATCCAGTGGGACTAGTCACGTGCTGAAAATTACGCATGTGCTTGAGCATCTGCTGAATTGGGGCTTTCTTGCTACAAAGCTAATCAGGGAGATCTTGCTGAACTCTCAAGATAAATGTATGAAAGAAAATTGCTGGGTTGTAAATGGTGGCAAATAATGTGTTCAAATTTCTCTCTCCCCCCCACCTGTCCTCTCTGCATTGTTCATCAAATAACTTTCACAGCAACTGATTTACAGTTTGCACGGACACATGATGGACGACCTGTTCCTTATGCCACGGCTGGGGACTGCTACAGTGCGGCCAAATGCCCCCAGGTATTTGACAATAACATTTCTTAGGAAGTGGTCCGTTTATTAAATTCAGACTTTAATTACTCTTGATTGCGTCAGGCAAACTCCAACAACTGTCACATTCTCATCTCAGTGGTCTGAAACTTGCTTTTGTCTGTACAAAGAGTACTTTCTGTTCTGAGAACAGCCACTGGATTATTGGGAGACAACCAGCAGAATTTGAAAAGAGACATTCTGCAATGTCAAGCCTGGTCCAACAGCCCAGCAAGGGGGGAGAGAGTTGACAGTAAAGGAGAAACGAGGGCAAAAAGGAGGATTGGGAGGTGTGGGAGTTTTGCTGCATTCAGTTTGCACTGGCAGGATCTATCCTGGATACTTATCTAGCCTTGTTACCATTGCCTCTATGCATCTTGCTTTTTTATCTTCACTCCACCCCTTTGAAATAGGGCAGCACTTTGAGCCCCACTTTTCATATGGGGCATGAATAGACTAAGTGACTTACCCAGGAAGTCTGTGGCCAAGTAGGGAATTGAACCTGGCTCTCCCAAATCCCTAGTAAGGGCCTTAATCACTGAGCCAGCCTTCCACTTGGTGTCAAGCTATTGGGGGGGGGTAACAGTTTTCATTTGTGGATCCCTAATAAAATGTCAAATTAAGGTGCAGACTCTTCTGGAAATCATAGATATAATCTGCAGACCCCTACGAGTCCAAGGACCATGGGTTGAAAACTACTGTTCTATGGTAATACAATCTTTTATGGATCCCTTAGATCAAAGGCTGAAACCCACTGGTTTAGACACCATAGCTGAATTGCTGGAATGAGGTCAGAGTGGGGCAGTAGATTCGAGAATCATCAGCATAATAGGGATGTTTGCATTTGTTAGAGTTCAGCACACAGGCTGAATGGCTAAGATGAAAAGAGGGAAAGAGCCAGGAAGGGAACCTGCAAGGGACTTCTGCACTCGCAAGGGAGAGCCAGAGGAGGAAGCACTTACGGGCAGCTGGAGAATGAGGAAAGTGACCAAGATGGCACAATCACAGAATGCTAAAGCATAGAGGGAGAAGGCAACTTTACTATAAGTGACAGCCAGGCCCAGAAGAATACGAACAGAGTGGCCAGTAAGAGGCCCATGGTGACAATTTCATTGACTTGGAGGGGTCAGAGTCAACCAGCGAAAGAGCAGGAACAGGCATTATGCACTAGAAGCAAACTGGAGGATGGAGATGGGCTCGTCCCTGAGGTTGCAGGAAGGTTTTTGGAGGCTGTGGGGACTGCGGCATATATGAAAGTTGAGGGAAAGATGGAGAGGAACGAGGTTAAAGAAGATGGAGAGCGAGGGAAAAGGAAGGTTCAGCGTTAAAAGGAAATGGAGATCTAGGATAGAGGAGGAAAAGAGAGACAGCTCATGTTGGAGATCAGTTTACAGGAGATCGTGCTGGGAAAGGTCCAGGAAGGGAATGACTGAGGCAAGTGGGAGGTGGCAGAGACTGGCTTCATTTGATAACACAGATGTTCCCACGGACAGCACAAGCAAGAGAATATTGAGAGTCAGAAGCAGAAAGAGGCCAGTAGGGGCTGTGGGCACAAGTGAAACAAATGAAAGGCTGTTTTGCAAGGGAGACGATGGCACAGAAGGCAGAATCGATTAGTGAGACCCTCTGGCATCCGCCATGGGGAGGGGTGAGCCCATGCTGCAACACAAAGCAGAGGCCGAGGAGAGCAAAGAAGTCAAGAGCAGACAAGCTTGTGCAGCCAGCAGAGGTCAGGGAGGGAAAGACAGACCCAGTGAACTGGAGAGTATGCGCCAGTATGCCACATGGGAATGCTCTAGCATGTAGAAGTTTGTGCCTGACACATGGAGTGAGATGTACTTCACGGAAATGCATTATGCCAGGAGAAGGCTAATTTGTGTTATGTTTCAGGTGCCTCGTTTAGGCTATATCCAGACTGATGGCAGCAAATTAGCCACTATCTGATTGATTTATCTGGATCGATTGAGCAATCAATAAAGACACACTTGATCAATCCAGAAGTCGATCTAGTAAAACCATCTGCTCAGATGGCAGAGCGCTGCGTCAGTGGGAACAGATTTTGCATCAGCGCAGCACAGTGGAAACAGTGCATTGAATAGAAGTTACGAAGTCAACCGAAGTTACTCAAACTATGCAGAGTAGCTTGCATAACTCCCATCGACTGCTGTCAGTGGAGACCTGGCCTCCGTCTCTTAGGTTCAGTGCATTTCCAGTGCAACCAGTGTATAAACTGGTAGGATTGGAGTCAGAATAATGTGTGATCAGTTCTGATAGTAAGAACTTACTTCTGAACCTTAGTCCTAGTGGGAGGGTCTGGGGACAAGGCCAGTTAAGTAGGAAGACCAGCAAGTAGACACCTCGCCTTCCGATTTTGGAGCTGCCATCTTTCTGTACAGCGCGTGACTAAGGGTTTGTCTTGTCTCCTCAGGAATGTTCATGAATGTTGATTTTCAGCCACCTGAGTCAAACTTGATATTTAACTGGAGATTCACATTCCCAGGGCAGCAACTGCATTGAGCAAAATTTGCAGATGTCTGCCTTTCCTAACAGAATGACCATCTCAGACTCCAGCGCCAGCTGTGATTACAGCTGGCCCATGCATGAACTGGGCATTAGGAGAAAAAGGGTGTCTCAAAGTACAAAATCGTGGGGGTGTTTGCTAATGGGAGTTGTGCATGACCATCGAGGGCAGAATTGCCTCTTAATTTTCTGAACTCTTTTTGCTTCTGGTTAAAGAAAAATTAGAGTTAAGGACATATGTAAAAACCACAGAAAACAAGAGTTTGGTTTGTATTTTAAGTAGAAGGAAAAAAGGTAGTACAAAATAAGGACGCGGCTGCCCTCTGCAGGTGAGGAGGGAGGAAAAAGCTATGAAATGAGCCATTTTCTGGGAGCTGATGCAGCCTGCTTTGCTCTGAAGCTTGCAATGTAAAGGCCAAGAGTGCCCTCCGCTGGCAAAGGGTGGGAAAAGCAGCCCCCCCTTTGAAGCCCCAAATGAAAAGAAATTCTTAATCCGAGTCATGCTGTGATTTGTACAATATGTGCTACTCACTATCAGTGCTTAGAGGAGTTGAAAACATTGCCAGCGAGGCCTTGTTAGAAAAATGACACCAATGCATGTTGTTACAGACGGGTGCTTGTGACAGTGAAGGAAACACATAATTTAAATGTGGCTGTGGGGCTGCATTGGGTCTAAGGTTCTTTGTTCATCCCTTTCTGAGCACATTTGGATTGAGCCATTTCAGAGGATGCACCTTTGTGACAATCAACCTGTTTTTCTGTTTTCAGGGTCGCTTTAGCATTGACCTTTATGGAACAGGCCTTTCGCTAGCTGAAACAGCCAAATGGATCTCGCAAGGGAACTACGGCGTGTTGGAAATTCAAAAATCCCCAGTAAGAGAATGAGCCTGTTCACTCTGAATCTGGTTGGACCTGCTAGTGTGGGGTACCTAACTGCCATGTGCCGTGTTATCTTGCATAAATAACTTTCATTTGTCTGTGATTCCTATCTAATGAAAACTAATATACAGCATTAGATATGTGAAGCATAGCTCAGACCTCTGCATGTGGAACAGGAGAGGTGTAGTAAACTTAACTTGATCTGAATTCTCGCAGTTAATTAATGGGTCTGCTGAACTGTGAAGCTAAAAACACTGAGCACTCTGGTGCAGACATGTCTTTAATTAGCTGTCTGAAGCCTTCTGCGGGGAGCCTGCCCCAGACAGGATACAGAACCAGGACCACGTTCTGCGGCCCTGCCCCAGAGAAAGTTCTTGCTGGGAGCTCTGCCTGAGAAAGGCTGCAAAATTTGACCTCATCATAGGCCTTTGCTAGCTGTAATTTCTAAGTTCATGAACGGAGCTGGTTAATGATCAAGAACAATTGGTTAAAATAATAACGGGGGTGTGGCTATGATTATTTACTTGCAATAGCTTTGAGAGGCCCCAGTCAGGACTCAGGGTGCCATTGCACTAGATGCAGTACAGAAATAAAATAAGGCAGGCCTGGCTCCCATGCTCTCTAACGCTTTCGGCTGCTAGAACTGTTAATCTGAAAGACCCACTTAGTCAGTGTTTATGCATCTGTGTTCAGCATCGGTGGATTTCAAGATTAATTGCTGATTTACCTCTGGTACGTATCTGATGCTAGATGTGACAAATGTGGAAATTTCCTGCCATAGGCTTGTAAAACCTTATGGAATTAAGTTTTAAGTGTCTTTGGAACCCAGTGTATTATGTACAAAGGTTCTGTATTACTGTGGGCTGAGATGATCGATGAACTAGCTTGAACAGTGTTGCAGACGAGTGATTGTTTGGGGCAGCGTGTGTGGTGGCGTTCCTGGGGAGTCTCTATAAGGAGGGGAATAGAAATGCCATCTGGTGGTTAGTCAAAAACCCAAACTTCTGAAGCCTTCATGGAGGAAAGGGCCATTGTCTGCTGATTACCTGTTTCCAAAGGCTGGAGATCAAAGGTCTGTGTTAAAAAAAAGTAACGGGGGATCCGGGCAGCCAGTTTCTTGTTCTGAGCTGGAGCTGTTATGAACTTGTAACCATAGTAAAAGCCCCTGGTGAGGTTTAAAGGACCGAATCCTGCTGGAGCCCTTGCTGGAGTTGGGGAGTGATCTCTAGATAGCGTATTAGCATGTGTGTCTCTAGGGAACTATACAGCCAGGAAAAAAAAGCATCAGGAGGGAGAGAGATACAGCCCTCCAGCTGTGCGAAGTGACAGCTGAAGCCTAGAGTGGGTTCCCTTGGTGGACCACAAAGGAGCAAGGCCAGGTTCAGTTGCTGTCAGCTGTGATAGTGGTATTACTTAGGGAGGGAAAGAGGAGAGAGGCGGAAAGGGTGGCAGACAGTGGGAGACAAGGGTGCCAAAGTAGGAGGTGAGAAGAGATGGAGGCAAAAAGGTGAGAAAAGATAAAGACAGAAGCAAGTTGTGAGGATGAGAAGAGCCAGAATAGCATCATTCTTGGACTGATTCCTCTTAGTGTTCAGGGCATCTATCTCCCATAGGCACCTTTCAAGCATCCAGCCTGCAACCAGAATAAGAATGTGAGGATCAGCTCAGGCAAAGTCTGTTTTCTGGTTGTTGGTTCTTATGGGCTCTGTTCTGCTCATTGCGGCCATCACAACTTCATGCAGGTTGGTAGAAAATTGGTGAAGTTCCATGGAATAGCTGTGGATGGGATCCCACCCCATACGTGGAGCTACGTCCAGTGAGACACTGAGTGGTCTGACTATGAGCCAGTAAACCAAGCTTTTCACCATGACAGCAATCTCACTGAAGTCAAAGTTACATGCCTGCAGGATCACGGCTACCGTGCTCAACATCTTGTTGGATGGAGCCTTCCGTTGCTTGCACAGATACTGTGTGAATTGCTGTCAGTGCATGGTCAACAGGATGTGAGAGAACAGCTGCATTCCCATACACGACAATCCCTCATCCCTGTGGACATTCACCTCTGGCTCCTCTCCCCATCGTGCTTTGAACTTTGAAATGCAGCGCTAACATTTTAAAGTGATTTTGGTCATTTGTGTGATATTATCCAGACATACATGCCTCAGAGAGCCTCAATCTACAACTCCATGTCATCAAAAGCACTTAACAAGAAGTGATTTTTATATATTTATATCTTTCATTAGTTTTCTGTTTTGTAGGTTGGTTATCATTCTCACTGTTGCCGCCTGGCCTGAGTGGTTAGCCAATACTTAGGGCTTTGCACGATTGTTTCCCGCAGGAAAAATGGAAGGTGCATGCTGGTATATTCTTTAGTGCAACCCTATTTATTTACAAAGAATTTACACAACATCCTTTTCCCTGAACACAGTAGGAGCAAACAACACCAGACAGTTTCCTTGTTAGTCCTTCGTCAAGGAGGTCTGCGTCTCTGCTCTCTTTCTGAGGGCCATGCTCACAACTGCTTCTCTCTCTCTCACTTCACCCATGCACAGGTGGCTTGTTAAACAAGCCCTTAGCTCCTGCATTTGCTGTCAGTCCCCAGAATACCCTCCTTATTTTCCCTGTCAGTTCTTCCTAGGCTTGCCATGCAGGACAGTGCCTTGGGCAGTGGCTTCCATTGTTTCAGTGCTCCTTATGTAACAGAATTAGTTGCTTCTTCCGGTTACCATTTAACCAGGCCTGTAATGGTCATATGACGGCAGCCATTAACACCTCCCAGCCATGACATCATGTGTTACTTGTATTGTGATAGCACGTAGAAGCCCTGTTTATGAACCAAGCCCCTCTCGTTCCAGGCGCTCAGAAAACTCCCATGCTCCTGGATGAGAATAATGCCAGCTGGTGCCTTCTCTTGACGTGGGTTCAGTTTGGACTCTCGCATCAGTGTTTCTTCATAGAACTTTTTACCTCACTTCACTAAAGGTTATTTCTCTGCAGGGGGAGAGGTTTGGATCCAGCAATCAGATTTGGGCCTGATTATGGACTATGATGAGAGCCAGTCCTACAAGGTGGAGAGGGGCTGTGCTGAACCCGGGCTAGCCCAAGGCGGCGCAGTACCTCCCTGGCACAGGGTGCAAAGGCAGTTACTAATGTACCTGTGCTGACCAGTGTAAGGGACTGGGGTGTCGGGGAAACAGGTGTCTTCTCTTCCCCTCCTGGCTGCTCTGAGGGCACCACACTCCCCTAGAATAATAGGAACAAAGCAAATTCTGCCCTCACCTTAGTGTAGGGGAGCCCAGTCATGGCCATGCCCTTTTCTGCTACTCCCCTTTGCCCCTCTACCCTCTTTCCATGCAAGGTCAGCAGTTCCCATTGGGGAAGCTCATTGTGCTGCACCAGATCGTGCACCCATGGGCAGGGCCAGCGTTAGATCAGTGCTGGTTCTCCATTTCCCCAGCGATGACCAGTCACCTCACTGGTACCTAATGCTGGGGAGGAACAGCTGCTTCTGCTCTGTGCTAGCTGCCAGTGAGCTCAGCCATTACGAGCCCCGGGGCTGCCCCGAGGGCGGGGACAGATCCTTTTAGCTCCCTTTCAGGATGGAGAAACCTCAACAGCAAACCCAAGTTAGGCTCTGGGAGAGGAGGCTGAGGCAATTATAGTTGGCAGAATTAAAACAAGCCCTGAGGGACATGGCGTAGCTTGCTCACCCTTAGCGACCTTCCTGGCACACTTCTTGAGGCGATAGTGTGAGGCAAACAGGAGGAGGGAAGAAATCCCGTTCAGGATAAGTGGTTTGCTACAGTCACCAGTCAACAATACGGAGTGCAGGAGGTCAGCCACTGTACTCTGGGCAGATATGTACTGCAATTACATCCAATTTTCAAGTAGCTTTAGGGGTCATTTCCTTTCTGAGGAGTATCTTTTTGAGGAAATGTCCAAGGGGAGCATGCTCTGTAGACCAGCGGTTCTCAAGCACTGTGTTGGGAAACATTACTGTGTCATTGCACAGCGGTATGTATGTCACAGAGGGCCAGGGAGATGGCGGGATGTGGCCAGCGGGGAGTGGGCTGGTGTGTCCCATAGGGTCACCACACATCACCACGTGTGTCGCGACCCACAGAAGGTTGAGAACCACTGCTGTGGACAATAGGAGGCAGAAAGGGCCAGATTCAAATCTCTGCTGTTTTGGAGTAGGTTCATTGAATCTGATGGGGTCACATTGGTTTAACTGAGGTCAGATACCAGCCCAAGATCTTCTCCTGATTTGCATCTGTCTTATGCCATGTGTCAGTGGTCTACCACATAGAAACAACAGAGCAATACAGGACCATGAGGGAATGGCGGCCTGATATAGTGAACACCACATTCCCACATCATCACTTTCCATCACCTCTGGTGCTGCTGAACCACAACGGGTTTTTCCCCTCCAAATAAATATTTGGATGTCATGTTGGCAAACATCTTTCCTTTTCTTCCAGAAGAATTAGAGGCGCAGTTCCTTTCCAGCTCTCTTGCTTCTGTTGTCTCATCCCGTGTTCCTGTCAAGGGGAGGAGCCAAGTAGTTCATTCATGTGAAAGTTGTCTGGGAAGCACATTGGAGAAAGACCATGCCTAGAGGACTTCAAATGGTCTGCCAGCGTGTGATTTCATTCGCTAATTCACAAATATTCTACTTTCTCTGTATTCAGATGGGACAGGATCTGACCTAATAGCCATAAATGTCATTACATTTTCATCAAAAGAAGAATATAGTGGTTAATTTATAAATCAGTATATATTTTAGGTGGAATTTTTTTCCTTTCCAATAAATTTTTCAGCTTTATAATTAAAACACTCCCAGATGAGGGTATCTGGAAATGGTGGTATTTGATTTCCTTTGGTGTTATGTGGTTTTGAGACATCATTTCTGTGTTTGTTTGTTTGTTCTCCTCGCAGGATGGTACCAAAGTAATAGGGAAATGTGGTGGTTACTGTGGAAAGTGCACCCCATCATCTGGAACAGGCCTCGAGGTTCAAGTGCTATAGCAAATGGTAGGTTCCCATTGTTTCTGCACTAGATAAATCATTCCAGGAACTTATTGCTAAAGAAAAATGATTCTAAGTCCTATTTTCAAACCAGATTAGGTTTTGGATGTTGGCATTTTTTAAAATATCACCCAGAGTCCCTAGGGTTTTTTTTGAAAATGGGAATTGAGCTTTTAAGTCACTTAGATGCTTTTGAAAATGTTACTCCATAGTCAAACTCCCCTGGTATTAAAATGTGACTTGTCCATAAAGCTTTTAACTCCAAAGAGCTTATCCAACAACCATATACACTCATGGGGCTTCACAGATATGCACCCATCACTGGAATAGGGATCGCTGCAAACTGTCATACATCAGGTAATTGTCTTATGGCCTCGGCACCAAGACAAGCTTCTCCACTTAAAGAAAATGTGGGAGATCATATGGACCAAATTTTAAGAGAAAATCCATATGCAAAGAGGCAAGTGTATTTGTAGACCTAGATTTATTGCCTTCATTTTGCATATACAGTTACTGAAATGACATGTGCAGAATGGGGATTTAGTCATCTAAATATTACTTTGCATGTGCAGCAGTTACATATGCCACCATGGTAAGTGCAATGGTAAATCACATGGGGCCATTCTGCAATGCTCAAATTGCCCATTGAAAACTCTAGTCACCCATTTCCATACGGGCCGGGCCTCCCTTTTTAAGGCTCCACATTGGAGACTGGGAAATTTACCTCAGGAGCACAAAAGCCTGCACTTCACCAAGTCTCAGCTAGAGTATGGCCCCTTAGACCAGAGCCATGCTCTAACATACACCAGGCCCTCTGGTCAAAGCAGCTGCAGCTTGGGAATCAAGAATCTGGCTATGCTTTTGTTTGTGGTTCTTTGATGGCTTCATCCACCCTTCGCTGAGTGGATCACAGCATGAAACACTGGCTTCTGCAGCAGTAAACTTGGTGGGATTTTGTCCATTTACTTGAACGGAAGAAGGGTCAAGCTCAGGGAAACAGCAAAACTGACCAGCTCATGCAATTAATAAATTTGTTAATCTTTAAAAGTGCCAGCAGACTCCATGTTTGTTTTAGTGAAACTGACTGCATCTCAAATGCAAACTGAAAGAGGAGTAGAAACATGTTTTCTCTGCTCTTGTCAGCTTCACTAGCCTGAGATGCTACCCTTA
Organism: Podocnemis expansa; assembly: GCA_007922195.1. Lineage (NCBI taxonomy): Eukaryota > Metazoa > Chordata > Testudines > Podocnemididae > Podocnemis > Podocnemis expansa. The sequence goes on along the minus strand of ML681973.1, from coordinate 5,733,787 downwards.
AAAATAGCAGGCATAGCATTTTCAGGTGGATATTTCATTCCTGAGTTGATGTCTCCAGGCGGTTCTGGCTCCAGGTCCTTTTCTGATACAAGAAGTCAACATTTTAAAAGCAAGTTTAACTCTCTTACTAAACCATGCAAATTGTTTGTCTATTTCAGGTTTACTGATAACAGGGAGATGAGATGGATGAAGGATAGCGTTGCAATACCTCCGCCTTCTACTTTTGTACTTGTTTGTGTGTGTGTATGTATGTATATATATTGTATATTCTTAATGATGTAAAGTATAATATTTATGGCTGGAATTATTTATTTTGATTTAATATTTTTGTACGTAAAATGTTTATATTAAGGCTGCCTTTACTGTTTTGTCGTGTTAAACCTTGCAGTCCACACTACTGCATTTTACGTACTCTACATTATATGTAGCATTATGACAAAAGTGATACTTCATTGTCACTGTACTCAGTTGTTTACTTTCAATCAGTAATTTTTCTTCTTCTTACAGGCTGCTTTGTTTGGCCTTTTTAAGGTGCTACACAATTTACATAGAGGTATTTTTGGCATTTCAATATGATCTTTTTGTAAGGAAAATAGAGCAGGGTTGTTTAATTATTAGGTAGGGAACACATGAAAAATGAATATAGCATTTGCTCTATTATCATTCTTTATGTTTTAGATACGTTTTTAATTTCATATAACCTCGGTGGCCAGTGAGAACAGTCGCTGGTTTGGTGCTACCACAATATATTTATTAATTCTCTGTAGCTGTAGGCAATTAGATCCAGTGCCGTCTTAGCTTAAAAGAGGGGAAATGGATGGATGAGCCCTTGAGGATAAACTAAGGTCTGACTCAAACCTAAGATCTCAGCCTGCCAACGAGTCCAGAACTTGAAATCTGCTTTATTAAGAATCACAAAAGCTGTAGCTTTAAAATTAACAGTTTGTAGCTAGGTCTGCTGCAGCATTTCCTGGTTCCATCTGGAAACGGGATGCTGAATTTGGCCAAGACAGTCTGATTGGTCCATATGTCCTCATAGTGTGTGCGCTGAAAAGAACAGCAAAATCTGCCTCATCGTCCTACAGTGCCAAACCCACCTATTTTGCATTAGGCTCCTCCCATCCTGGGACACAAGATTAATGGCCTTGGGAGAGGAGTCTGTGGAAATGAAGGAGGAGTCATGGAACAGCCGGGACACCCTGGAAAAACATCCTCACTTACCACAGATAATGCATAAATTGCTGTTCTAGGCCGAAATGTCACGGTATCAGCAGACATATGCAATGTTTCAGTAGCTTCCTTTGCACAAACCGAGCCATCTGAAAACGAATGGGAAAAGTAAGCTTCATCTCAGACTTACAAGGTGCATCAATCAGATCACTTTGTACTTGTGAACAGCTGGACCCTCGTACCCACTGTGGGTTATGTGTACTAGTGCACTGCTCCCCCAGCCAGACATCTGTGCTCTTTGGATTTCTTCCACCTATGCACAATTGATCCTATAGTCCATATTCAAGATTAACTCCCACTGGAGTCAAAATCTGGCTGAGTGTGGAGTGCAGAAGTGGCCTTTGTTTGTATGTAGCCAAACTACAGCTCATCTACTCAAACTTTGCCATATGTTGTGTGATGGTGACTTGGCCAGGGTATTTTGTAGAAGATGACTGTGTCCCTTAGTTCTTTCCCTACAACTTCACCGCACATGGGAACATATCGGTCATTCTCACTGTGGTTTTGGTTTGACCAGAAGCCAGGAACTCTCAGGAATAAATTACAGGAGGGATCCTGTTATCATGGGACTTTCAGGAATTTGGGAAACCAAAGAGTTTGTCCAAAAATTTGGATAAATATGTACACTTTTGGATGCACAGACTTACCAAGCCATACGTCAGAACCTTTTGGGACCATACTAACCCACATTGTACTTTAGCCATCACTAACAAAAGCAAATTGAATCTATTTGTTATAAAACTGTAGTATGGATAAATTACAATCATTGAAATTTAGGACTGCAAGGGACCTGAATAGGCCATCTTGTCCATTCCCCTGCACTGAGGCAGGACTGTTATCTAGAGCAGTGTTTCTCAATGACCGGCACCGGTCCCTGAGATCTTCCAGAACACAGTATAGGAAGCCTGAAATCTCTCTGACACAATATAGGAAGCCAGTCCCTGGCATCAAAATGGTTGAGAAACACTGAACTAGACCATCTCTCGCAGGTGGTTGCCTAACCTGTTCATGATCATGTCCACCAATTCGTAATTCATGCTCATACTAGGCTGTTATCAACATCTTTATTCAGCCATCTGAACTTGGTTTAGTTTAGATTGAAAATTGCCAGCCAGATCCCTTGTGGCTATAAATTGACGTAGTTCTATAAAAGTTAAGTTAATTTCCACTACTCAGAAAGTCTGGCCGTTGCCTACTTTCTTAACTGTTGCCTGAGAATTCATGCTAATATTTTGACCCACAAAGAGGATGTATTATCCCATATGCATTTAGCAGTTTATATTTCACTAAGTAGTTGGATATGGTCCTGTGCCAGACAGACATACTTTGCCACATGTGGGTTGTATGTTTATGTGGAATTATAGTGAAGTGACTCCCCCGAAATTTTTTGAGAAAATGCCAAAAATACCATTTCAAAATAGATTTTATTTAAAAAATAAATCAGGGGCTGGGGGGAGGGGGAAGAGTAGCTCTGAAATAATGATTCTGTGATTACTACTCATATTAAAGCTTCTGTCCTGTAGGGAAAAAGGGAAAACTGCACTATTAACTTTAGGAGAAAAACAATGGTGCTCAATTAATACTTAGGCAGTGCAGGCTGATTTTATTTGCTGTTATGAAGTGAATGAATATTTATAAAAGAAGTAATATTATTTAGACTTGTATGCATTCCTTTCTAGTTGAATAACTGGTGGCAACAGAGGCAAGATAAACCTAAAATTATTAAATGAAATGTTAAGAGGGTTGTTGATAGATACTTATCTTTAGATTTACTGATCTAAACAAGGTTGAAAAAGTTCTGAGGACCACTGAGCTATCAGACAGTTCCTGTGAAGTAAATATAATTCTATTTTTTGTAGTACCAATGCCATTATTTTTCTAAAAATTGTTTATTCCAAGCACTTTCCTGTTCAAGGTTATTTTTTTTTCTTGCCACCAAGAAGAAATGAAAAGATCTGCAGCATACATATGTGTGGTCTGTCTTTGCCATCATCCTGTGTCACTACCCGGGCCCTATTATCAAGACGAATTACTTTGTACACAAGGGAATAATATAGTGCTGATAAAAGTGATTGTTATACTCGTGTCTTTTTTGAAGCTTTTGATTGATGATGTTCTTGAATGTAAAATGAGTGAAGCACAAATAGGAGATGGAATGCCACTTTATCAACAGTTCCAGAAGGTAGGAATATGGATGAAGATTGTGGGCATCCTCATCTGGTGGAAATAGGGGTAGTAGCACCAGTAAGGCCCATGATGATTTAAAGAGGTCATCAAGATGGATAATTCAGGGGTCCAGGCACTGCTTTTGGGTTTGATAGACTTGGATTTGAGTCTCTGCTCTGCCACAGATTTCCTGTGTGACCTAGGGTGAGTCACGTAGCTTCTCTGTGCCTCAGATCCTCCATCTGCACAACTGCCTCACTGGAGCAGTGTGAGGATAAAGCGGAGACTGGCTGGGAGGGGCGAAGATAGTGGGGATGCATATATACCTTATATAGAAACATGAAAAACTAGATCAAACTTAAATAGTAAGAAGTTCTGAACACAAGATAAAATTGGGTTGAAGGCAGGGAGCTTTCAAAAGAACATCTTGCAGGAAGGTTACCAAGCAAGGATGGGTTCCACCTGGAGGACTGTATTTTACTGCAGACCTGCTGGTCCTCGTTCGTAGTGTTGACGTGGCCATAGATGCAGCCACCTACAGCAGATAGTAATATACCGTAAGTGCACATAACCCAAGACAGTTCCTCTCTCAATAGCATAACACTGCTGAACAAGAGTGTCTCAGCCCTGCTCTATACCAGGGTGTGATTTCAGTGGCAATCACAGGGAGATAAAATACCTCATGTATCGCCCTCCGATTGCCGACCACCTACTTACTGCAGTGTTTTCAGTAACATGAGGCAGAGGGAAACTGCAGGGGTGTCTTTACTGGATCAGCTTCCTGGTCTGTGTTGACCCACTCAGTCGATTAGGAAGATCAGTCTGATCAGTAAAGACAAGCCCATAAATTTCAGTCTATCCAAAGGCTAGTGGTAAAGTCCATGGCAAGGAAGTAGAAGGGTTAAAATCCCACAGACCACACAGTGCCATGTACATTGCTCCATGTTTTTTACTGCATCACCTTCGTTTTGATATTTTTTCAGAAGTTCTCCAAAGTGACAGGCTTCTTCAAAGATACTAGGCTGAACTTTGCTATGAGAAGCCAGCCTGCACTGCCATGAAGATAGCAAAATAGGCCTAGGGCTGAACTGGGCCATATTGGTTGCAGAACTGGAATTCCAGGCTGCTTCCTATTACAGTATGTTAGTTCTTAGAAAAGGAAGTTTACACATGCTCTCTAGGCAAATTAGGAACTAGGACCAGCAGTTCTGAAGCTTGATATATAGAAATGTGCTTGAATATACCCTGAAACGTAGAATTCAGTTTATTTCATCCCAGTGCTAATTTGGCTGTCGTCTGTATTAAAGGAATATTTCCAAAGGGATAGCCGTGTTTAGTCTAGTCTAGTCTAGTCAGCAGTGTGTCTGAATAAAAACCAGGAGTCATGTGGCACTTTAAGACTAACAGATTTATTTTTCGCATGCGCTTTCATGGGAGAAAATCCCACTTCGTCAGATGCTTCGAAGATGGGTGAATTTACAGAATGGAATGAAAATAAATGCAAGGGGGTGTAAAACATAGGATCAGGTCATACAGTAACAGCAAATCAGAGCAATTGTTAGGTTAAAACCCTGTTCTTCAAAACAAGACAACTATTAGGCTCCAGCTTTGGAGTCACACAGTTTTACCAGGTCTGAACTAGCTTGTTCCTTCAAACTACAACCAGACCAGCTGGTTCTGACCTGCACTTCCTTGAAATCAGAACTTCTTGGTGAATGGCAAAAAAAAGTGATTACTGCAGAAATATTTAATGAATGACTTTTAGAAGCCTGCCAGAAAAGTTCAGACTGCAAAGTCACTTGTGCATTCAGGATTAATTGCTGGAGAAACTGAATTGATTGCTTTGTATTATGCAACCCATGTGTTATATACTGGTCCAGTTCCTTTTCTGACCATCTGGAAATAAGGTGCTTTCCTCTAGAAGATGGTCAAAAAATGCACCCCTTGGAGAGTCGTGTGCCAGCGATGATGGGTAGAGCAAAAGGATGTAAAGCTGGTTAGAATGTCAAGTCTTGAATCTGTCTTCCAGGAAATGTTCCTGTATACATTACCATTCCCCATTTCTTTGAGAGATTGCCGTTTGTTTGTTCAGCCAAGGAGTACAAAACAAGACAGAAGGTGGATCTGTTGGAATTTCTCACTCTGAGGCTGTTAGGGCTCAAATCTGATAGGTGCTGAAGACACTGTCTCTAGTCCAACCAAGCGCTTACATGTTTGCATATTTTAAGCACCTGAGTTGTTTTACTGATGTCAGTCGCTTCAAGTGACGCATATGCCTACGGCCTTGGCTGGAATGGAGCTGGAGGGCTCAGCGTCTTGCAGGATTAGGCCCTTGCTACTGGACTGTCCCACTTTTTGTGGGGTCCTGTTGAAGGAGATTGACTTGGCGGCAGTCTGGCATGTGGTGCCAAGGGATAAGATGGGAAGTCTCTTGAGACAAAAGGCTGGTCTACGCTGGTGACAGTGGTCAACAGGAGATATGCGAGCTATATAACACAACATAACTTGGTCTCTCCCGTTGACTTGCTTATGTTGACATAGTTTTCACTGCAGTGCATCAGCAGGAGAAGCCTTTCTGTCAGTGCAGCCTAACGCCTCCAGGGGAGGTGGACTAATGGCATCCACCAGAGCCCATCGACTGAGTAGGTCTACATGACCTGCTTAATTGGTCCTGCTTCATTGAGGACTGTGGAGCCTACAGTGTAGACATCCCCACAGCATAGACCAGAAGCCGCTTGAGATGGAGACTCTTTTGGTGATGGGTCTGCACAGCGCATAGCACAATGGGAAGTTGGTGTATGACTGGGGCTTCAAGATGCTATGGTAATGCAAATAAATAATAACAAAGATGCCTGTGATGGGGCAGATGTTCCCTGTCCCTTTCATCAACAAGTGGATGAAAGTTTTAACAGACTCCCAGAGGAGGCTGTGGCACCCCAAAATGCTGGGCACAAGCTACCAGTCACAGAGGAAGGAGACTTTGCCAGAGACTTCAGTGGAGTCCCAGAGACATCAGGAGGAAGCACCATTCCTGTTGAAGTCAATTAGGGTTTTGCCATTAACTTCTATGCAGCCACGATTTCGTCCCCCAGACTGTACCATGCAAAATCATCTGCCATCTGCTATCACAGAATTGGAGCACAGCTGAAGATTTGTCAACAAGCAGGATGTCTCCGGTACGCCTTCTATCTACCATGTGTTTGACCTAAATATTTTATCCATGCCAAGGGTCTATTGATCTCCTGTGTAACAGAGCTACTTTGCATCTGTTCACTTCCTGTATTCATGTTTTTTTCCTCCTACCTTAAAATGAGAAGAGTATGTTGTATACAGCAGGGAAATCATTTCTTGTAATCCAGAATTCAGGTCTGCTGGATGCACGTAGAACCACGACAAAGAGGTCAAATGTTACAAAGATGATTTGAGGTTGAGTAAATACGTGTTTTAAGGCAAGACTCAAGGAGTCAAAGCTATTTATCTTATTAACATTACTATTTATGTTTATGACAATAGTGTCCACAGCGATGTGAGGGGAAGGGTACCCTGGGACCCCATCTTCCCTCCTCCGTTCAGTGCAGCAGTCCTTGCTTTGGCTGCTTCTACCTCAACAACCTGAACGTCTGCATGGGAGGAGATCTGACATAAGAAAATCCTTTCATGGAGCAAACAACAGCATGGAAATTCAACGTGAAAGTAAGAGTACTTTGAGAGTAATTAACAACGGGGACAACTTACCAAAGGAAGCAATAAATTCTCCATCAGCTGGGGCTGATAAATCAAAACTGCATGTCTGTCTAAAAGATACATTCTAGTCCATCCAGATGTCATTGGACTCGAGTGTTTGGGTGTCGTATGGGACAATGAGTCTCTCCATTGTTGCAGTTAGAATAGAAGAGAATCAGGGTTGGAAGGGACCTCGTGAGATCATTGAGTCTAACCCCCTGGGGCTTGAACCCAGGACCTTCTGCATATTAAGCAGAGGTGCTAGGCAGTTCTCTGGCCTGTGTTATGCAGGAGCTGAGTAGATGATCACTGTCATAGTTCAGCTCAAGGACACATGTATTTCCCTCTTGCAGTCCAACAATGGCACCCGTTTGCAGGATTCCAGCTCCGGAGCCATCATCTTTCTTGGCCTCCTGACGGGTACTTCCAGGCATCACAGCACCCTGCCTATACTGTGATATACTTCCAGTAAGGTAGACTGCCTCAGCAGGCCTGCCTTGCCTTCTGTCCTCAGAGGTTAACATGATTGCTCATGGTTAAGTTACCACATTGTCTTCTCTGAGCAAGCACATTTATTCTTAAGGTGAAAGCAATACAGAAAAAGCACATTAAGAGCCTACATCTATGCTAGCATGTTTCTCAGAGATCACTTCTGTGTCAACAAGGGCCCTGGAAGCTAAACAGTCCTTCGAACCTCACCAGAGGCTTTTGCCCATGATTTCAAGCTGAAAAAATGCCCTAGGTCAGAACGAGCACAATGATGAATCTGTAAGATCTGGTCAATGCCTAAAGCTTTAGTTGACCTAGCTACATTGCTGAGGGGTGGAAAACACTCACTTCTCTGAGAGATGATGTTAAACTGGCTGAAGCCCCAGTATGGATAGTGCTAGGGTGACTTTTTTCCATCATCCCAGATCCGCCTCTCAATGGAAGAACCTCATGCTGTAGGAAGTGTCTGCTCTACAATGCTGCAGCCACGTACCTGAGTCACTCCAGACCTGCTGCTAGTATTTCTAGGATAGATATACCCTCCGTCACTTCTTCATACCATCTGAGTCCTTTGATCCTTCCTCAGCATGGAGCTTCAAAGAGCTGCATCTGAAGGTGAGAAATGTGCATGTCTACCCTCCGTGTCAAGTATTTCCCAGGAAGCCCACAACTTCAAAAGTTCATGTTTGTTCAAACAGGCCTTTGCATAGCGTTTGTTAGTCAGTGCTCCTCCCTAGAGACATTGCACACACGCCCATAATTATATACGTTTTTAATACAGAGCACCCCAAAGATACTTCAGCTTAATTAAGTAAGGGTTCATTTAATTCCATAAGGTTTGTGCAGGATATTGCAGGAACCTGTCGTAACTCACAATCACAATGGTCCAAAGAGTCTATGAAAATGCTTCAGTTTTTCCTGTGAGTGATTAAGGTGAGTGAGCTTATTTATTTTATTGGGCCATCTTCTACCTTTTTGCATAGCTTTAGTAATCTTAGACCTAATTTCAGAGTGGTATGTACATCATGTACTGTTGTTGAAAATTTTCTTACAGAACATTTTCCTCATCAGAAATGTGTAGTTGAAATGGAAACTTTCTGCATTAACATGACAATTTTGGTGAAAACTAAAGCAAAAGAAGATGACATGACTAATTGTGATAAGGAAAGAGTCTTGTAGCATGTAAAGACTAACAAGTTTGTTTATTGCATGAGCTTTCATGGGAGAAAATTCCACTTCATCATTTTCTCCCATGAAAGCTCATGCAATAAATAAACTTGTTAATCTTTAAGTGCCACAAGACTCCATGCTTATTTTGCTGAACTAGACTAACATGGTTACCGTATTGTGATAAGGGTGTTTCAGCCTTGTAGGAATGAAATATTTCACTTTTTCATTTAGAAATTATTTTGTTTTGAAATTGTTTGCAGTGTCCTAGCGGCTGTGTTAATCCTAACATAACAGAGAGACAAGGTGTGCCATGTAATTATTATACCGCCTTCTATTGGTGAGAGAGACAAGCTTTCAGGCTACGCTGAGAAAATTTGATCTGTGTAGCTTGAAAACTTCTCTTTCACCAATAAAAGTTGGTTCAATAAAAAATATTACTTCACCCACCTTGTCTCTTGTTTTAGAAAGTCATTTCATTTTATATTATGTTACAAATTATTGAGTCAAATGTTCAAGTCCAAATCAGAAAAACAAAAGACCATTTTGTTTGAAATTTCAAATTTCTTTGTTTCAAATTTCAAACAAATTTCAAAATTGCAGAATTTCCCAGGACATAGAAATTCTGGTTCCCATACAGTTCAGCTTAGAAGTATCATTTCTAAAATGTTCAGACATATGATAGAAAAGAATGTCTTCCTTTAGGACAAGATCTAAATGGTGCACAGTGCACATACGGAGGCATTGATTAGGCAAGTGTCAAGCTGTGACTTAAGATTGTCCATTTTCACCAGTAAGGTCCAGGTTTAGCAAGGCATTTATGTACATGTGTAACTGTTAACATGTGAAGTCTATTGACAAGCTTAAATCTGTGTCTGGCTTTAAGTACCATGCTAAATCAGGGCCTACAGTGATATCAAACTGCAACGAATTAGACGTTTGTTAGTAGCGGTGTGTAAAAATTTTCTTCCTAAACAAGAAAGCTAGGGGACAAAAAACAGAACTCTAAAACATAATCCTTGAATACAAAGTCCTTGTGTGTGTGTGTGTGTCTGTGATTAGTGCTATATATGCATTCTTCCTTAAATAACAATGATTGGTTGGCTCCATTCATATGCTGCTCATATTCATCATCCTGTAATCTTTAACTACACTTCAAATGAACAATTAAATTAATCATGTTTGTGCCTCATTGTCCTACGCTAATCCAGCCTTGCTAGCTGCTGGCCTTCTTGTCTGAAGCCGTTCGCTGCTCACGGCGGAGCTTTATATTTTGCACTAGACAGAAGGGAATATTTTAAGTTAAACTCATTAATTGCTCGCACTCAGTGGAGCAGAGAATGCTGCTTGATTTGGGTTGTTGGCAACCCAACAGCAAGAACTAACATGTGCCAATGTTCTCCACTTTGCAAGGATGATTGTGTGGGGAATGCTTAGTAACTGCTAACATTCTTGGTGCTAGAGATTGTCTCAGTCTCCAGAAATACTCGTAAATGCATAAATGCATATTGCATTTGTATGGTAAATGCAAGAATGCTGGTGTGACACTTCGGAGATTCTGTACAATTTACAAATACAGTGTGAAACTGTGAACTCTCTGTAGGCAGTGCTTGAACTAGTGGGAGTGAGTGAATTTTCATAGATTCCAAAGCCAGATGGGACCACAGTGATCATCTTGCCTGGCTGCCTATAGAAAACAGGCCATAGACCTTCCCCGCAATAATTCCTGGAGCATATCTTTAGAAAAATCATCCAGCTTTGATTTAAAAATGGTCACGGATGGAGAATTCACCATGACCCTTGGTAAATTGTCCATATGCTTAATCACTCTCATTGGGGTAAGGATGGCAGGATGGGCCCCCTTATTTCTTTTAGTGAGTTCCTCACTGCTGTTTCATGGCCTTTTTACTTCCCACTCTTTTTAAAATTAAAGCAAGACACTTAGGGGCCACGTAATTTACCCCATAATTTAAGCATTGTCTGCATGCATCTTTACCAAACTGCAAATTCCAGGGGGTGGTGATCCATGGCTGATGCCAGAAGACCATTAGATTTCATTTATTCAAACACAAACAACCTAGAGAATATGCTGGTCTACCCCATGGAGCGCCGGTCTGTTAGGAGAGAGGTTGCCCAGCAGCAACATCACCTGGTCTGTGATCACCAGAGTAAGGTAATCTGGGAGTCACCTGATCAAGGTTATGAAGGAAGGAGCCGTTCTATGTGAGATTTTTGCAAGCTCAGAGTTTGAGGTAAGCTGCTGCAATTGCCCAGTGAAGCTATAGGAGACCCTGCCTACCTGAACTCAGGTGGGCCTTCAAGGACTCCCAAGGGAAGGGTGAACTGTAGCTCCCACTTCATTGCATAGGGTTGACCAGAATGGAGTCACAGCTACACGTCACATCTGTTGTACTATAATTCTCGTTATCCGAGCTTTTTCTAGCATGGGCCAGACTTTCAACGTTAGGGCTATGCAACTGAGCACATTCATTTGCATGGACCTGGCTTCTGTGTATTCAATGTGGCCCATCAGCCAGGTACAGCCCCACAAGAGAGAAATTCAGGTGCCATGAAATGTTGCTGATTTGGCAAATGCTTAATTGAACTCGCAATAATAAGTCAAGTGCACTATTCCACAAGTTCTGTCCTGGTATAAATGGGCGCAAATCCACGGGCTTCAGTATGTCAGCAGAGAGCAACAAAAAACATTTGAACTCTGGTGGAGACTATAGTGTCCTTCTCCTACAATGGTCAGCTCCCACAGAGTTTCTTGTTGTTACTGTCACACACATAATAAATCTACCATTGCATCCATGATATTTCCCAAGTATGTGGCTCCCCCAGCTCCGCCTCCCAGAAACATCTTAGCTTTGCCTTCATTGCCTCTTACCTGGTCCCACTGGCTCTTCCTTGTTCACCGATTTTTCTCATCTGTCACAGCTCTGTGAATACAAGCATCTTACAGAACAATAAAAGCTGTACAACAGGATCAGCTAATGACACACTGTCCTGCCGTCTTCCAAGTCATGTAACTCTTCCTTCCCCAGATAAGATGAAGGATTAGTTCATTAGGGGCAACACGCACATGTTTCTGATCCCTTCCTTCAAAATGACACTCACATGTATAAACTCCACTGACTGAATTGTTCCGGCCCCTTTCAATCACTTTTTAAAAAGAGCTTCTAATAACCCTATTGCCTTCTACAGGTTTGTGTTGTTGAATAGAAAACAAATGGTGGGTTGTTTTCAGTGTTAATTCATTTGCATGGTTGTATGTGCAACCTTAATTAATAAGAATGCATGCTAGCGCAGTGGAAGACATCTTAATTATGTGACCGTGGTAGTCTGATAATTGCCTTCTCTTTAATGAATTTAGGCCTGTATTGGAGAAGATTTTACTGTGTGACATAAATTGGGGAACTCTGATTTGATGATTGATTTTTTTTCCTTTTGACTGAATGAGATTTCTGTGACTTTTATTTATGGTCCAGTGCAGTGGTTCTCAACCCAGGGTCCACGTAACGCTAGGAGTATGCAGATATCTTCTAGTTCATTGAGATAGTTGCCTAGTTTTACAACAGATTACATGAAAAGCACTAACGAAGTCAGTACAAACTAAAGTTTCATACAGACAATGTACAGTTCTATATCCTATAAGTGTTTCTCAACCCTGGGGGCGCAATTTATTTGATAATTATATGGTAAAAATGAGAAAGTAAGCATTTTTCAGTAATAGCATGGCATCACCCTTTTGTATTTTTAAGTCTAATTTTGAAAGCGAGTCATTTTTAAGTGATGTAAAACTTGAGGTCACAAGACAACTCAGTCTCCTGATGAGTGCAAGATCCACAGGGGCAGCTGCGTTAGTCTAGCTCAGCAAAATAAGCAAGGAGTCGTGTGGCACTTTTAAAGACTGTTAAAATGCGATAAATGTATTTGTTAGCCTTTAAGTGCAGCCAGATTCCTTGTTTGTTCTGACAGGTACAGTAATCTGGTGTGGAAGTCAGGAAACCACAGGGTTAGTCCCACCTCTGCCCTGCCCGTGAACGCCTGTGTGATCTTAGGCAAGTCACCTGAGCTGCAGTAATCTGTTTCTCCTCCCACCCTTTGGCTGCTTTTCAAGACTGTGGGTGGAAAAGAGAAGAAAGGAAAGAGGAAAAAAGTGTCTCTCACTATATGTATATAGGGCACCTGCCTTTAAGTGCTAATTAAATGTAATCATACTAACCAGGATCTAATGACTATTGTGTTAAACTTATTTTTGAGCAACATTTTTTGTTAGTTCTGATGATTGACAGGTTCCAATTCACAGCCCAGCAGAGACCAAGTGCCCAACTAAGCCACCTGAAATTCTTTATATTTTGCATTTCTGAATTGGGCAGGTGACCCAAATGTATTCCACTTGTCTCACAAAAATGCTAGGTTAAAAACCTGGCAGTGTGCAGCACACCGCCAAACTACAGGCCCAGGGTTCCTAAAATGCGTACCTGAAATTAGGCCCATATGGCCTTATGTAATCAGCTTTCCTGGCCTGCACCTTAAAAGTAGCTCTCACTACAATCAAGTCACTTATTTAGGGGACAGAATAATGATTTCAGAGCTGAGTTTCAGGCTCCCATGCTGTATGCTAAGTACATTTGGGAACTGCCTTGAAAAACATAATGTACTTTTATTTCTAATGGTAGTGGTGTATCTGGGGGTAGGGGGGTGGTACAGCTAAAAGGATGGGAAAGAATGACTTTTCCAGCTGCGGGATGCAAGGCGAGATTAATTTGAGAGACTAAATAAAATGGCTTTGAATCTTCCATTGCACTCACAAGTAAACATCAGAATAACTCTGCTCTTTATAGTTTAAGGTAGTTCCTCTCACCTTTGCTTCCTTCCCTCTGGATTTCCCCAAAGTTTATCTCTTTCTGCTTCTGTAAAGGCCCACAGCTAAGGTAGTATGGAAGGAAACTAACTTTACTCTCTAGGGTAAATTAGGTCCTATTAAAGATTCCTGGGTTCAATTCCCAGGGGGTTGGACTTGATGATCTCATGAGGTCCCTTCCAGCCCTATGATTGGATTTGGATATGGTAAATCATTGTAGGGATGGGAGTGAATTCTGTGCACTGCATTTCCTTTCATTACCACAACATATGGCTAAAGAAGGCTCATTTGGTGACCCATCTCTGTATATTTATTTAACTTTTTCCTTAAAAAAAAAATCTCTTTTTTAAAAAAAAGTATCAAATAGCATAACCCACCCAAAAATGTATGCAAAATTCAGCTGCATTCAGAACGTCCTCTTCTTTATGGCAGAGGGATGCAATTCGCACAGGAGCTGTTCCCTGTGGTTTCTGCTAGTTAGTGAGTAATAGCTTAAAAGGACAAGGAGAGACAAAAACAAGTGGTGGGTGTTTAGGTGGGAGGCGAGGGAGCAGCAGAGTGGTAAACAGGATGCTGTCATACAAAGGTACTGGATACTAAGTTATCCAGGCACTTCTTGGAGTTGGCACCAGAGGGCACCGAAGATTTAATTTAATATCGGTATATTATCGGATCTGTTCAGAAGGGCTGTGCAGATCCTGGGGACCGGGGTGCATTTTCTGTTTTTCTGGTTTTACTTGGTTGTGAACTACGTGAAGTGGGTTTCACGCAAGGTGGTAAAACGGGCTGGGAGGTTTTATTAGGCTTTGTTGTGAAGCTGACTCCCAAACACTATTTCTGGTGAAACTGAAGACAGCCTCTGAAATTCACAATGGATGACTATAAATCTCACTCGGTTACCTAGCAACTAACACACCAAAACCCAAAGGTTAAAAGGAGGGGGCTTGTTTAGAAATACCTTGGTGGGTGCATGATACCAAGTTATACATTCCTGGGTGGGAGGACAAAGAGCAAATTAATGTGATAGTTACAAATGATTGTATTGATCAAGGCAGGGAACTGCTGGAAAATTATTCAAAGCCATTTCCATCAAAATAGCGCAGCAATGTGCCACAAGTGGGAAAGCTATACTCGTACGTTAGTCAGAGGGCTGTGAGAATAATGAGCGTGACAAGCAGATATGGCTTTCTACCACGGTCAGGATGAAGCATGGTGTTCTTTATGAGCTGCCAGGCTGACTTTGCAGTTGTGTCAGACAGGCAGAGTGTGTGCATTGAAGAGTAACTGTGCAGTAAATGTTCCAAGTAAATTGCATCAGTTTGAGGATGCTAATGGACTATGTGCAGAAAACCTGCACAGTGCAATACATAAATACATTACATTCAAGGGAGCAATAAGGCATGATTTACCTCGTTTCGAGTTGTCATTATCCACAGCATAGCCTGAAACTCCCTATTCTTGCCTTGAACGAAGGCTTGATGCATAATCATCTCTGCTGTCAGCAACTGTAAGGTCTTCAGGCCAGAGTGGAAGCATCACATTGTCTCCCTAAGAAAGGACCAAGTGAGGACACATTTATCCACGACAAGGTCTGGGTAAATAAGCAGAAGACAATACAGTAAAATAGATTCCTGGTTTTGTAGCATTATCCTTCAGTGGCACAGCTTTTAAAGACGCATGCTTGGTTTTCTAACTCTGCTTTCCTTACTGAAAGGACTTAGATGACACCAGTCACAGGGTTATCATCTGTGGATAGCAAATGGCTGAGGAATTACTAAAGGGCTGCGACTCTCCTGAGTTGAACCTGCTGGTGTCAAGAAGCGAAAGAGGGCTAACTGAGCGATTTATGAACAGCTGCAGCAGATCCCACCATTGTCGTCTGGGATGACAACTATGGCAGAGGGCCAGTTCCATTGCTGGTGTAAACCAGAGCCATCTCAGGACATACAAAGGGGGCAATGCTGATTTTTACCCCAATCCTGTCTTTTAATTTGTTCTCATGTAAGCAGCTGAGTTAAAATAGTCTCTCAAGAAGCCACACTTGGCTTGCTTTGCTCATACAATGTATTTGATTTCAGTGGGGCTGCTGACAGGATGCAGGTGGGCAGGGATTCAGTTCATATATGGATGCACAGCATGGTAAAGGGTGGGCAATAGAATGGAATAAGCAACCTGTCTTTCCTTGCATTGCCCTGAAAAGGCCAGACGGGCTTACGTCAGCGGGTTCAGCAATTACACCCGAACTGTTCCCTACTGTGTTGCCAGATATCCTAACGGGGGCATGGAAAGGTGCTGTATAGACGGAGCTATGATTCTGCCTGCCTGCCACCCACACGCTGGTGCTGAACAGCAGTGTAGCATGGTAGCACGTTGTCCCACTTAAACAGGTGTCACATCACGTATTGTATGCCCCACCGGCACACAGGGAGACAGTGTGTCTCGGACGCAGCGTGAGGTGGCTCTGAGGGCCGAGCGGAAGCCATTGCAGAATTGAGTCCTAAACAAATAAGCCATATTCTCACCCCTCATGTGTGGCTGCTGTCCTAGACCCTTCAAGTCATTGCCTTCTGCTGCCAGAAATGTTTGCAGGGACCGAGTTTTAAATCTGCACTGCAGGAATTTATACAAGAAATGTGCTCGGCCAGGCAGAGACTAGAGCAATGCCATGATTTATCTGACCAGTCAGCACTAAGAAATGTTGAAATGCAGAGAAAAAGAAAACTTCTCAATTAATTCCAGTTTATCCTGGATAAAAGTGATAAATAATAGTGTGTACTGCAAATTAATGAAGGTGCAGCTTGACAGAGTCCTGACTGGTGTGATTTAGTGGGGCTTGGTCCTGCTTTGAGCAGGGGCATTGGACTAGATACCTCCGGAGGCCCCTTCCAACCCTAATCTTCTGTGACTGGTACACAAAAGCCATTTCAGTAATGTTTGCAGTGTAACTAAAAGCCGCCCGGCCTGCTGATACAAGTTTAGATGGAAACTGCCCCTTCCCTTGAGCTCGGTAATTGTATGCAGCAGGTATAATGTGTGTGTTGGGGAGGAGGGTGGTCAAAAGAACATTCCTGTCACTTTGCTCCTCCCAGCAGTTTGAAACATCACCAGGAAAAAGGGCTCCGCTCACTGGGAAAATGGGGACCAGCCTTAAAAACGAGATGGGAAGTAATCAAGAGTTGTCGTCTTGGCACAGAGCTGGTTGAATGAGGTGGGCAAGAACTGTGCTGAATGATTTACATAACAAAAATATGCCAATGATAATTTCTATTGTCTCTGATAAATCTTATTCTACCAGCTCTGTTTCTGTGCCTGTGCCTGGAGGGGTCTGTCTTCTAGACAAAAAGCAATACCGTTTCCAACTTCCATTGCTTTCTGTGGAATAACACACTGGAAGATTAACCTTCTGTAGCTAGCTTTGAGGAGTTTTCCTTTGGCAGGCGAGGGTTTAAGGTGTCATGGGAGAGGCGAGAGGGAGTGGCCCCTAACTACACGAAGGCTCAGAAATGTGAAGAAACCACAGAGGAAAGAAGAGCTTCAGTTCTGCTCCAAGGTTTCAGCCCCACCATGGTAGGACTGGAGCTGTGCTTCCCCCCTGCCTTCAAAGCGGTAGAAACCATGGCCTGGGCGTTCATGCCCTGAGAAGTGTTAACTCGCAGTGAATTTCCTCTGTTGGGGGCTGCCTCCTCGCTCTCCCTCCCTCCCAATACGCATGGCACGCCAACACAGCAATGATCTTCTAGACGTTCTTTCGTCCCATCTTTCTATTTATGAGGAGGCCCTTTGCACTGTAGTATCTAAACATCCACCAGCTTTAATGGATTCCTCCTCAAAACTGTCTTTTGAGGTAGGGAAGGAGGGTCATGGCCATTCCTTTGATTGGGAACTGAGACAGCGGTTAAATGACTGCTCAGGTTCACACAGGAACCACTGGGGCAAAGCCAAGAATCAGTTTCTAGATCTTTCCTTCCCCCATGCTGGTCTTTCATGCCCTCTCAAGTGGGCAAGTCCCACTTTTTGAGAAATGCTGGTGTAAATCTGGATCATATGCTTCTTCCTCTCATCTAACCAGAAAATATGTACAGGTCAAAGCATCACCACTGACATCTGAGTTAGCATCCACCAAAATGAAGAGGGCAGTTCACAGTTCAGCATTATTGGTCCAGCCTCTTGGCAAAGACAGGTAGAAAAGTCTGCACTGGCTTTACTCAATTCACATTCTGAAGATTTTCTTTGCAGCCATAAGATCTAGCGACTGACCGTCTCAATGAAAGTTGGGACTTTGGTGAACAATTAAGAGAGCTGTCTGTGCCCCCTTCCCCACGTGATAGGAAATCTTGCCCTAGCACCACTGGAAGTAGCCACAATGTGATTTTTTTGTTGTTGTTGCAGAAGGGAGCTGACAATGTGTATCATGCAGTCTATATCAGGCGTGGCCAAACTGTGGCTTGGGAGCCACATGTGGCTCTTGAATGAAAAAGTGTGGCTCGCAGAAGAGCACCAGCAAATCAAATTAGTAGGTAAAAGTATATGGCTGTATGCCTCAGTGTGGCTCTTGAAGGTTTAATAATCAACTTGTGTGGTTCTTGAGTTCCATAAGTTTGGCCACCCCTGGTTATATGTTGCTAGCTCCTTTCAGCTCAGGAGCCCAAAAATGCTTTGAAAACCCTACAACATTGCATACAATAGTGTCCAGATCGGGGCTAGCTCAGAGGAGCAAGGATGGTGAGGTCCTAGCTTTTCCTGGACCAATTTCCATGGGTGAGAGGGAAAGGCTTTTGAATATACAGAGCTCTTCTTCAGATCTCAAAACACTCATCACTTAAGGCCATATGAGGGAAGCAGGCATAATTGTCCCCACTTTACAGGTGGGAAAACAGAGGGCCAGTAAAGTTGTGTCACTTGTCCACTATTGCACAAGAATCAGTAACAGGGCCTAGTTTATTAAAAAAAACCAAACAAAACAACAGCAATCCAGGACTCCTTAATTCTTATTGTGATCCTTGTGTGGTGCAGAGCACTCGTAGAAGGTAACACAACTTGACAGACCTCAGCCATTTGAAAGAGCAGACTCAGTGTGTTGGGCCACTGGAAGAATCCAGCTCCATCGAATGCCCTGGAGGCCGACTTCGGAAGACTTACTAGTGGGATTTCATTGATTATTTGGTTGGTTGGTTGGTAAGCAGGTCCTCAGGACCATGGGGCAGGTTCTCTGTCCTGTTCCACTGCCTCTTATAGAAACGCAGCACTGAGCGGGACCTCGAGAGGTCATCTATTCCAGCCCGCCGAACTGAGGTAGGACTGAACAAATTTAAATCATCCATGACAGGTGTTTGCCCAACCTGTTCTTAAAAATCTCCCACGATGGGGATTCCACATCTTCCACCGGAAGCCTATTACCATTTTACTGCCCTTACAGGTGGAAAGTTTTCCCACATAGTTACCCTAACCCTCATTTACTGTAGATTAAGGCCTTTACTACTTGTCCTAGCTTCAGTGAAGAGCACAATTGATCACCATCCTCTTTACAACAGCCCTTAACATATCTGAAGACTGTTATCAGAGCCTCACTCTGTCTCTTTTCTTCAGACCAAACACGCTGAGGTTGTTTTTATCCTTTCCTCATTGATCAGAGTTTCTAAACCTTTTTATTATTATTGTTGCTTTCCACCTTAGCAACTGCATCACGTTGTTGGCTCATATTCAGATCGTGATCCACTATAACCACCAGACTATTTTCAGCAGCATACTGCCTCTCCAGTTATTCCCCATTTTGTAGCTGCGCATTTGATTTTTTTCTTTCTTTCTGAAGTGTTTTGTACTTGTCTTTACTGAATTTCATCTCGTGGAATTCAGGGCAGTTTTCTAAACTGTCAAGGCCATTTTGGATTATAAACCTGTCAGCCCAAGAGTTTTGTGCCATGCACGCGGTGTAAAAAGCTGTAGAAGCCACCCATGTGGCCCTGATGGGGATTCTCTGGTCACGGAGGATTCTGTAGCAAGGAGGAAAGTCAGCAGAAAAAGCTTGTCCATCTCCATCCTGGTAGCCCGCTCCTGCAGGGCACGTGTTGGTGGCAGGAAGGGGTGTATTGACCAGGAAGGAAGCATAGTGTCAGCATAGCGTGTCCTGATGATCTCCAGTTGGCACCGGGACCTTTGGAGACCATAACTAGCTGGTACAAGTTAGAGCAGCCTCCAGATCGGGGCTAGCTCAGAGGATCAGGGAGACAGCATTGCGTCCCTGTTCTGCTGCTTCCAGTGAGGTGTAGCAAAGAATCTGGCCCAATGTCATTTTAAATCAAGAGTGAATGGCACAGTTTTTAAAAGCAACCATCTGTAGCAATTCCTGCCGTATGCTCCCAGTAACTGAGCCAAGAGGGACAGCCTGTACGTTGGGGCTAAAATCACCCTGGCTTCAGTGGGTCCAGCTTCACTAGTAGACGTCAGTGCAGCTATGCCAGCAGAGAATTTAGCCCCCCTAAATCTAGATTAGTTTCTATAAAAATGTTTTAAATCTATTGTGGAAGTCCTTATCAGCTAGAATATTGAGGGAATTCAATACCTATTGCTTTAGCAAAAGCAATTAAACCAAAAAAGACCTGCAGGTAACCTGGAAAGCATCTCCCGCACATTGATTCTGGTTTTAAATCATTTATCTGATCCTGATTTACTCTTGCCAGGTTTTAATTGACATTTTAGGTGTTCTGCACCTCATGCTGGGAACTGAACTGCCGTAAGCGAGGGCCAGATCTTGCCAGGTTCTTAGTGCCATGAACACCCCCGACTTTGCCTGGAGGTGAAAAAACTCAGTGCCTTGCAGCATTTGATTCATCTATCACTATATTATTTTCCATTTCCCACTATTAATTATTTATTTGTACTATAATATTAACTTGAAGTCTATTCAGAAAGCAGGGCTCCATTGTACATTTACATATGCAAAGGACAGTCCCGGCCTCAAAAGCTTATAGGTCATCCACACGAGACGTTCTCACAGCTCCCAGGAGATGTGAAGAAGCCAGGAGGACAAAGAAGAGCGATAAAAGCCAGAAAAGAATGGCCAAGGGAGAAAGGCAGGCTGGAGAACAGGAGGTAGCAAGGTAAAGGAAACATAGAAAGGGAGACAGGGAAGGGAGTGGAGTGGTCAACGTTATCAATTAAAATGTAATTTTGTGCAAAAAAATTTGTTTTTGATAAAGCATTTTGGCTGTCAATAAAAACTAGAAGCTGACGCTTTCAGGTTGAAAATGAACATTTGCTGGGCTTCAAAAATAAACCATTTGACCTAAAAACTGCACATTTTAACTCAAATACATTAAAAAAAAAAAAAAAGAAACCCTGGAAATAAGGTTTTCAGCTTCATTTCCTTCATCAAAAAAAAAAATGTTCACGGGAAATTTGGATCAATGTTAAAAGTGGTTGGGTTTTTTAAATTTTACATTTCAAGCCGAAGAAAAAAAAAGTTCAATTTTCACTGAAAAGGCTGAACAGATTTTTGACCCGCTCTGAACCAGAGATCCTAAAGCAAGCAAGAAGTGAAGGAGCTGAGCTGATGCTGTGAGGGACAAGAACTGGGAGGGGTGAATCTATAATATTGGAGCCGCTGCTTCATCATGTGGTGATCCGCCCTCTCTCTGGCCTTTCTATAGGGCCCCTGCCCCTGTGTTCTTGCCCTACAACATTGTCTCGCATCTCATTTTGTTCTGCATTGTGCCAGATAAACCAGTCCTTTGGTCAGGTGCTGCTGGTTTAGGTTGATGCTCCTACTCCATTGCACTGCAGAACAATAACAAGCTAATAAATAGGTGACTCCAGGCCCCATGCAGCACCCAGCCACTCCACCACGTTGGTAATGGTAATTCTGCAGGAACGTCAAATGTGCACATTTTTACAGAAGTTTGATGTGTCTTTTCCTGGGGTGCCCATTGAATATTTATTCCATCTGATTAAACTCCTACTGCCCTGCACCAGTATTTCTGAAGACTATTTCTTCATTGAGCAGTGATGCAGCTGGACGACTTGTTCTCTGTCTGTCTTGGCCTCAGGCCCTGGATCCTGGGAGGATTTACGTGAGAAAGTGATGTGGCCAGAGCACTGGCTGATTTGAGCAGAGCTGAGCGTGTTTCTTGACTACCAAAGTCAATCCTTGTCCCAGAACTGGACTTTGGCATCTCAATTCTTTCTAACAAGTTGTTTCTAGGTCTCCTATTTGTAGAGACAACCCTGTTTTGAGGGGCCAAGCTGTATGGTGATATCTCCCTGTGTCCGCTGGCTGGCTGCCTGAAGCAATAGTTTAGGGGTGGGAATTACCTCTTGAGTATTAACCAATTGTTAATTGTGAAAGGTAATGATGGCTGCCTGGGAACTGGAACTGTGAGGAGAGTGTAAAATAAACTGAATCCCTGCATAAAGATACAAGGGCTATGGTACTGAGCGCATGGTTTATTCCCATATTGCATTCGAGAAAATACTCAGAAAAACCCAACTCTACCTGCAGCTGCTGGCATTTCCACCAGCATAATGCCATCCGAGGCCTTGGCGCTGGCTCTGCTTTGCTGAGCAGCAGGAAGACTCTGAAGAGGCAGGAGACCCATGGGGCGGGCAGGAGCCGCAGTGGCCTTTGGGTGTGGGGTGGGAGGCAGGGAGCGCGGCTGGACAGCGGAGCCAGGGGGAGACGGTGGAGGCTGGGGAGAAGGGCTGGGGGAGCGGAAGGGGGTGCCTGGGAAGGAGGGGGTGGTGGGGCAGGGGTGGGAGGGAAGAGCAGGGGGCAGGAGGGATGGGGGTGGAGGAGGGAGTTGGGGGGCAGGGGTGTGAGGGATGGGGGTGGAGGAGGAATTGGGGGGAGCTGGGAGGAGTGGGATGGGGGGCGGAGGAGGAGGGATGGGGGTGGAGGGATGGGGGTGGAGGAGGGATCGGGGGGAGCTGGGAGGAGTGGGATGGGGGG
>ML681973.1:5477522-5711191 GCA_007922195.1 Podocnemis expansa | reverse complement strand
TCGGGGGGAGCTGGGAGGAGTGGGATGGGGGGCGGAGGAGGAGGGATCGGGGGGCAGGGGTTGGGGCGTCGGGGGCGGAGGAGGAGGGATGGGGGGGGCAGGACGCGGGGCGGGGCGGGATGCGGGGGGCGGTGCTCGGCGCTGCCCGTCTCGGTCTCTCGCTCTCGGTGCCTGTGGCCGGGCGGCGGCGGCGGCGGCGGGGCGATGCTGTCCCGGGGCTGCGGGAAGCGGCTGTCCGGCCGGTCGGTGAGTGCCCGGGGCCGGGAGGGGAGCGGGGCTGGGACCCGGGGCTGGGGCTGGGGCTGGACGCGGGGCGGGCCCGCAGACCCCAGACCCCAGACCCCGGCCCCGAGGCGCGGGGCGGCGACGAGGCTCCCGGTGTTTTTGTCTCGGCAGCAGCGGGGCGGCGCGGGGACGGGGACGGGGGCGGCGGCGGCGGCGGCGCGGGACGGGCCGTGCGGCGCCTGCGGGGAGCGGTGTCCGGGGCTGGCCCTGCACCGCTGGAGGTAAGACCCCCCCCGTTCCGGCGCGAGGGGTGTGAGGCCGGCCGGCCCGGGTGGGATCGGGGTGTGAAGCCTCCCCCCGCCAGCCCCCTTGGCCGCCCGCCCCGGCTCCGGGTGCAGGTGCCCCCCACCGCCCCGGGGGTTTTGAGGCTGGGTGAGGAGCGGCCACCGGCCGGGCTCCCTGTGACCCTCCGGCCGCTGGCCCAGGGGGCCGGGGATGCTCCGCCCCAGGATGCCGCCTGCACCCACCGGCGGGGAAACACCGGCTGCTCGGCGCCTCTCCCGGGGACCCTGGCGGCCCGTCCTCGGCTGCCCCTCGCTTGCCCCCACCGGCCACCCCCCAGCAGGTTCCTGCCCCTCTTCATGGCTGGGGCGCAGCAGGTTGCAGTGCAAACACCGCAGGAGAGATGTGAGCGAAATGATGCTGGAAGAGGCATTTGGGGAGAAGGAAGCGGATGCTCTCAGGTGAAGAGTGTCATTCACTGGTGGCAGAAGAAGTCGGGTGCGGCAAAGTCTGGGTAAGACCAAGCCAAACTGGGTCTAACCAGAAGGACGCCCCGTCTAAGGACATGGCAGTAACACATCAGGCCCTTCCCTTACTCTTCACGCTGCCCCTGCTGTGCATCTCCCCGCACAGAAAGGACCAATCATGCTCCATGTCACCGTGCCCTGAACTGCAGGTTTCAGGGCCGTGGGCAGCCGTTTCCCGTGGTGCCTGCGCTCGCTGGCTGCACACCCCAACCTTAGGCGGAAACAGTCTGCCCAGCACTTGCCCCTCTTCCCTGCAGGTAGCCGCGGCCTCCTGCCACTTCACTGTCTATGCTTCATAATATATCTGTGCTGCTTTTTTTAAGGCTTATAAAACGCTTTTGTGATGTATCAAAGGCATCCCAGGTTTGCGATACTTGATATTGTCCCGAAAGCTTGCAGAGGTGCTTTATGACATCTGAAAGAGACGTTGAAATATGTACTATGAAGATCCGAGCAACCTTCGAGGTTATTGCCCACCTGTCTCTAACCATCACAAATAGCCATGCACCATACAGGTTTGGTCTTCATTAGGTAAAAATCCACCACTCTGCGGGCCGTTTTTCTTAATGTCACAATTTGGTGATGCTGTTTCACAACCACTAATGGTCTTGCATGGATTGCTGCGGGATGAATTGTTTGCCATGAACTTGGAGTAGCATGGCAGCAGGTGCCCACTCTCGCAGTTTCCAAACTGTAATGAAGGTTTCTGACAGGCTTTGGAGTGAGTGGGTGGTGGCCCTGAAGGAAACACTGTCTGTCTTGTCAGTGGAGTGAGTTATTGCCTACGTCTTAACTGAAGGCCTGATTCTGAGGGCTCTTTCATCAGCATATGCCAAGAATAAAATCTGCTGAAATCGGTGGGCTGAGTGCTGACCCCTTGCTTTTGGCTGCTTTCTAATCTTCTGCAAAGCAGCTGGCTACCTGGGGCTTCATGGAGTTTAAAAGTGAAGTTGGCACGCTGCCTCAAGTGCTCAGATATTTCCAGGGACAAGGCACGTGTAGCTTTTGCCCTGTTCACTCTGGCTGTGCCTTGCTGCTGGAATACCCCATGCGCATTAGCTAGAACTTGCTGTAGCTGTTTTATTATACTGGTGACTGTACCAGCTCCCATGTAACTTTCAATTGGCTAAATATAGGAATATATAATCAATTAAAATAAAGCTGACTAATTTACATACTTAAATATACACAGTGGTTATACATTCATTTTTACTTCTGAGAGCTCTGTTTTCCCAGGCCATATAAGTAGGCAAATATTAATAGCAGCTACTTTTGTAGGTCACACACACACACAAGAGACTAGATATGCTGAATATGAAAAAAGTATATTTAACTAGTGCTGGGGATGTTCGTGAACTTATTAAACTGTGCTGTGAAATTGAAAGAAAACAATAGTTTTCAAGGGACGAAGGGATTAAGGTTGCAAGTCCATATCAATTAACCACTAGAGATTCATAAGCCTTTTTATAATCCTTTAACAGTGCACTTTTGCTGATAAATGTAAATTGGACTTGGGCTTCAAAGCTGGGAATTTACAGCATACATCAGGGAGCGAGGAATTTATGAACTTGCGAACATGGAAAGTAGAATTCGTCCCAGTTGCTGATGCAAGCTTTGTGTAGTCTGTGTAATTATGTGGAATCGTGCATTAGTGCTAATTAACTGCCGTTCTGAGCATGATCTATATGACTGTGTTAACAAACAAGCCACGTTGTGGTTCGGTCAGATTGCGGTGCTTTTACTTTCTTTTGGAAGTTGCTTTTTTTCCAGGTATGAAGTTGATTTTCACTATTTATTGACAGCATCATTCTTGGAAGCATATACATGGCTCCTGTTTGAAGGAAAGCATTCAAAAATAAATTGTAATCTACCAAACTATTTACTCCTTCAGAATAAAACCACGAAACCTAATTTAGAGAAAGTGACACAATAATTTAAAAGGAAAGTGGTTTTTTCAAAAAAATTTTGCATTGTGGTAATGAATGAATTATAATGAATAGTTTTAATCACCTCTTTAACTTGCAATGCCACATTCACATAAGCGTGTGAATTTTCTGTGTTAATGTGCCAGCATTTTTAGTATTTAGTTCAATGAACGTAAGAAAGAATAAAATATAAGCAACATAACTTTTAAATTTGGGCCCTTACGTATGTACAACAGCCATATGAAGTCCATAGAAAGCTGTGCATGACTGATCACACACCTACTGTAAGGCAGCACTGAAACTTTCAGTTTGTAGTGATTTAGCAAAAAGAGGAGAAAAAATAACTTTCCTATGTAAAAGAATCAAGATTGAATTTAGTCATTCCTAGACATTGGCTCTGCACTGCAGTCCTCCGCAGACATGACTATCAAACAGTAGCTAGTGGAACTAGTATTTTCCTGGTGGTTTTGAGCAGTAAAGTAACTCTTTACTTTAATAGCACGTCGTTTTTTTTTTTTTTATTACAGTAGACTGTAAATTAGATGTGTAAAAAGGCACAGTCATTTCTATATGGCTGTGTTCTTGAAAATGACAAATAATGTAAATAACAGATTCTTCATTTGGTATGAAACGTAGGCTTGTACTTGTAAGGCGGTGGTGTGTGAGAAAGTGTATTCAAATTCAGTAAAATCTGCAGCTTCTTAGGAGGCTGGCTGCTGTTTCCTAATCAGATCTGCATTACATTAAACTCCATGGCATTCAGCTTGTTAGTAAGCTTTGCATTAAATAAAGCTGTCACAGGAGTTGGATGAATGAATAGCCATTAGAAGTGTCTTGTGCATAATGTCTTGCTGAAGAAAAGCCTGCAGAAGAGGTGGTCAGAGGAGAGAAAAGGGAAGGGAATTTACAGCCTGCTCCTAATGCAATTAGTACGAATATGCAAACCTTAAAGCTGACAGATGGGTACCAATCAGGACAAGGATCATGCTGCTTTTGCCACCCTGAAGTTTTTGATAGCCCTTTCACATGGGCACAGGAGAAAGTAAAACTTCAAATCGCTTTTACAATACACTGTTGAATACAGTCACGCATACTGCAGCGTGCTGGCTGACTTTTGGGGTATCAGCTCCAGCCGGGGATTGTTTGTCTTCTTCCTCTTTGAGAGAGTCTTTGGGTCATCAGTGTTTCTCAAAACTGAAATATCCCTTTCATTCCCAGCCCCCCCACACCGAGTCTTCCTACACACCCAAAACTCCCTGTTCCAAGCAGTGCGTTAACCTTGTAATTTCCCCTGTGTATTAACTTTACTGGAAGCCTGTTAGTAAAGAATTGATGGGGCTAAATTAGTTGTTACAACTCAAGAAAGCAGTCGTTGCATCTTTGTAATTAGAGCTCTGAAAACATCTGCTCAAGGTGCGGCAGCAGTCAAATAAGCTAACTGAATGTTAGGAACCGTTAGTAAAGAAAGAAAATTTCATAATCCCTCCATATAAATCCATGGTACTCCCACATCTTGAATACTGCCTGCCGTTCTGGCTGCTCCATCTCAAAAAAAAGATGTATTACAATTGCTACAGAGAAGGGAAATAAAACCGATGAGGGGTATGGAACAGCTTCCATATGAGGAGAGATTAAAAAGACTGGGGCTGTTCAGTTTGGAAAAGAGACAAAAGAGGGGATGTGACAGGTCTAGGAAAGTGTGATTGGTGTGTAGAAAAGCAATAGGAAAGCATTACTTACTCCCTTTACATAACACACAAACTAGGGGTCAGGGCATCCAACAAAATAGGTCGCAGCTTTAAAATAAACATGTGGAAGTACTTCACACAGTCAACCTATAAGACTGGTTACCAGGAGATGTGAAGGCCAAAATTATAACTGGGTGCAAGCAAGCACTAGCCAAATTCATGAAGGATAGGCGCATCTTGACTGTCAGGGATGCGAGCCCATGCAATGGGTGTCCCCAGGCTTCTGACTGCCAGGAGCTGGGATTGGAAGATGGGCTGGATCGCTCAGGAATTGTCCTGTTTTGTTTCTAGCCTCTGAAGCATCCAGCATCAGCCACTTCCAGAAGACAGGATACTGGCTAGCTGGACCATTAGTCTAAGCCAGCGTATAACCACTTTTATGTTCTGCCAGAGACGCCATGAAATCCACTAGGGAGTTCAGCACTGTTGTTCATTTGAATCTAAGGTGCCGGGGTACCATGTTGATGAGTGGCAGTATAAAGGAAAAGATAGATGGTATTTTTAAAATTACCCAAACTTTTGCAGAAAATCCTCGTTGCCATAGTTATGCTTCTCATTTGCAATGGCTTTAGATACTAGTTATAAATATGGCATAAAAATAATGCAAGTGCTTTTGACTGGCATTGTAAAATCACATTTCTATTCTGGTTCTTGAATTCTTGTTCCTGTAACATAAGTTGCAGCATTTGTCCCCAAAGCCATATTGTGATGGTCAGGAGTTCCACTTCTCCGCATGTAGTCTGTTAAAATTGTTTTACAGTCTTCATAATTTTGGCCCATGTAACAAGCATCATCCAGTACTTTAAAAGACTCTTTAAAGCAGAATCTGAAGGGAAACTGTTGGTTCAACTGCCTTCTGAGTTTGGTAACATTAATGAATGAAATCCTCAGGAAAGCACTGTTGAAAGCTTTCACTGGGCTTAATAAAGCGTGAAGTACCTCAAGGAGAGAGGACACGAGGTTTAGCTAGAGACGGTGTGGGCTAGTGGATAGAGTACTGGCTTCAGAGTCGAGAGACCTGGGTGGTGTGTGATTTTTGGGAAGATTATTTCATCTCTGTGTGGTGACATACCAAGTCTTTTCATGGTTGGTTCTTTGAGAGGAAGGACTGTCTGTTAGTTTATGTTTGCACGGTGTCCAGTCCATTGGGACCTCGACCTCAGCTGAGTCCTCTAGGACTAAAATATCCCTAACAATTAATGAAATAACTAGTCATTCTATATTTGTACTTAACCCAAACCTGCATCTATTGAGAGTCAAGTCCTTCTCTTAGGATGCACTCGGAGGACTCTGTTGGCCTGCAAATACATCTCTGGTCAGGGCTGGTCCTCAGTTCGATTACTCCAGCAGCTTCCAAAGGGCAGAAACAACAATATTTTCAGTGCCACACGTGAATGAATAACATGGAATTCCGAAGCATTTGTCTCTGGTTTAAAAAAAAAATAAAGGAAAGAAAATACAGATTATTGCTTCCATATGTTTCCAGCCTTTTTACAGGGCTTGCGGGTGTTTTCTTTCATGAATAACCTGCTTTGTGTGTCTCTCTCCTGTAGGATTCAGATATTCTACACATCTTTGCATATTTATTTCTAAGGCTTTTAGCTTGGAGACATGAGCATGCCTTACCCTGAATGAGCTTCCGTTCACATCGCTTCCATTGCAGTAACTTAAGGCTTTGGTGTCTTATTTGGTATTTGCAGTGGGCTGATGATGAGAGTGGAGAACCTGCCAAAATAGACAAAACTGCACCAGTAGGAAGGATGTGTAACCTAATGACCATGAATCCCTTTCCTTGCCCATCTCCAGAAGCCATTCCCTAGAATTGATGTGCGTTTGGGGCTCTACAGGAGCGAGTCAAGGAACGTGTGTCTCTTGGAGAGCTGTCCTACATGCCAGTGTATCTTCCGCAGTTAACGTAGAGCCCATCAGCTTTAGTTTCTCCATCTTCTTGCCCATACCTTAAATGCCTTGGGAGGTGGCTGCATGCAGGCTGGTTGGCTATAACAGTGTCTCCTGAGGAGGCCATAATGATGGAGAAGCACAAGACTGTCAGGTTTTTCTGTGGGAGCTCCAAGATTTGTGGGATTTAGTTGAAGGTGGTAGGCCATCCGGTGGGCTGGGGTGTTCATGCACTACCGTGATGAGAGGGGTAGGAGAACGTGAGTGGACCATGGAGCAACGTGAGCAGCTGAGTAGAACAGAATAGAGGGCTGCTCTTGCTTTTGCTCTTTTGTAAGCTGTCAAACCCCATTCTGCGGTAGTTCTGCTGAATCTCCACAGCTCATAGCCATCCAGTTGCCAGTTTAACGCGGAACTTCCTGCCATTGTTTGCTTTACGCAGGACGGTGTGAGGTGGCCTTTAAGTCGTATGATGTTATAAACATGGCTTACTGGAAAACACAACACACACGGGCAGTCATTAGAAATGCCAGAGAGACTATGAGGTTTGTGTGCAGGTCCTAACCAAAAAAGTAGTTGAATTATTTATTTGCATTTACTGCTCTAGCTACACAAGGTTAAAAACTTAGAGCTGGCCTGTGCAAGCTGGGCTCGCAGCTGTTTAATTGTAGTGTAGATGTTTGAGCTTGGGCTGGAGCCTGGCTCTAGGACTCTGTGAGGTGGGAGGGTCCCAGAGCCAAGTCCAGAAGTCCACGTCACAATTGAAACAGCCCTGCAACAGGAGTGCTGAGAGCCCAAGGCTATGTCCACACATACATCATTATTTTGAAATAACCCATTTCAAAATGAGTTATTTTGAAATAAGTTAATTTGAATTAACAGTTTGTTAATTCGAATTAAGGGAAAGCCTGCTTTTGAAATAGCCCTTGTTTCGAAATGGTTATTTCAAAACAAGGCCGTTCGGACATGGTGTTTTGAAACAGTTGTTTCAAAACAATGGTGTTGTTTCGAAACAACGGCTATTTTGATTAGATGCAAGGTTTAACTGTTTCCAAATAACGGCCATTATTTCAAAACAACGGGTCCCGTTGTTTCGAAATAACGGTGTGTCGTGTGGACATGCTGCTTATTTCAAAACAACCTCTGTTGTTTCAAAATAAGCCTGTGTGGACATACCCCAAGTCTGCTGGCATGGGCCAGCAGGAGGGTCTAATTGTAGAGTAGACGTTCCAATAGATATGTTGGAGTCGCTGTGTTTGATGTTTGACTTTACATCAGGACTTACAATTAACCCTAATAGGACATTTTATCTCCATGTAGCTGTGAAATTTTATACTTGGAATTTTTTTTTAACTATATGAGTGTATTATAAAGTCCTGAAAGAAAGCTAAAGTGCTGATGTACAGTAGTAATTGCCTCCAACTCAAAGGGCAGATCAGATCCAAAGTGATGTATTTTTTATTGAACACTGTAAAATGACTCTGGGTTTACTTTTAATATACCTTTGGCTTATGTTGTTGTAAAATTTATCAATTGCTGAGCCTTAAGAAAAGGAGAGGAAAAAATGAGGTATTGCCAGAGTTGATGTTCTTCAGCCTGTCTGCTTTGTGTGCACTGCTATACGTGATGCTTTGTTAACATTTTACTATTTACCAGTGGCTGACTTTTGATTTTCACCACTGGCAGTCATATGGGTTAACTGTTGAGGGCCATCCTGCACAATAACGCTTGATTTCTTTGCCTCTGTTTCCATAATGTAGTTTGTTTTTTCACAGGACAGGGTTGTTAGTCCTGTGCCTAAGTCCAACCTGGGAGGCCAGGATGTCGGTTTTTGTTTGGCCCCCTTCCCTCATAGACCAACCTATTGTGGTTGAAGCGACCGGGAGCAAAAAAGCGCCCTCTGACACAGATTTTGGGGACTGTGAGAGTGCAGGAGCTGTTCGGCCACAATAAGGCACAGACACCAAGGGGCAGCGAGGGATGTGGGATGGAGGGAATGAAATGCCAGCTGCTTTGTGTGAGCTTCCATACATGCTGCCTTATTAACATTTTACTGTTTGCCACCCCAACTATGGCATGATGACAGAAAGTCCCGTTTTAAAATACAGAACTGGAACCTCAGGTGGTATGAATTAGAATTGCTCACATTTGAAGACCTTGGGGGATGCTGATTTACACCAGCTGCGGATCTAGCCCATGCATCTTATTTGGAAACAGTTGGAAGGAAAACCCTCCTGAAGTCTATTAGCATGCTGTGCGTAATTGCCCAAGAGCAATGTAGATTCGGTTGTAGGGGGACTCTACAGAGCTGGAACTTTTTGTCCTACCTTGGTGTCTAGAAATAGCACCAAATGCAGAGAACAGATTTCAGAGCAGCCTGTATTCCCCCTCCGTAAGATCAAGGGGTCTATTCATGCCTGTGGTTCTGGTTATCTCTGTTTGCACTGTAAGCGCTTTGGAATGGGCACTGTCTTTTGCTTTATGTTTGTACAACGAAGTCTTGCTGCATGGCTGAGGTCTTAGCTGCCTCTACAATACAAATAATAAATGCTGTTAATAATCTTAGGCGAGCAGTTTGTTGTTTTGCTGGTAGAAAATAGTGTTCCTTGTCACACGCCTCATCGAGCTCTACCTTTTGAAACACGGTATTAATGTAAGTTTTATAACAATAATGCTTTTCCCCCAGGATCTCACATTCATGACTCCTGGCTTCTCTCCTTTACTGGGGTCACAGGAAAAAAAAAAGGTAGTCAATATGTTTTGTTTCATGGGGTTTGTTTGCACAGTGATGCTGATATTTCATGTAATCCGGATACCAAGCCACATGCTCAAGGGACTGAAAAAAATAGGCAGTCAGTTTTCTTCTTTCTCCTAGCCCCTGCAGAAGAAAGGTTTTTACTGTCCTCTGTAGGCATTGCCTCCTATGACTAACAGACAATACAAAGTTTTACCCATTAGTAATATTGATGCTTATTTATATTGCTTAGAAGCCACAATCAGGAATCAAAGCCTTTTTGTGGAGGTACATGTAAAAATAAAATAATGCTTGGCATGACGAGAGCCAGCAGCAGTTAGAGAACTTGTGAATTGGGGGAAGCCGTGTTTCCATTTTTGTTTGGGTTTTTTTGGTGGGTGTTGGCTTTGATCAGACCTTGATCTGAATTCCACAATATTCTCTTGTGCAGTTGTTGAGAGGCTTCAGTGTGAATGGAAATGAAGGTGTGTCACATATTTCTTCGTAAGATCCTCTTTGGTGACGACCTGGTACTCTCCATTTCTGAAGATATAATTGCAATGCTGTTCTAATTTTCAAGTCATGTTTCCCATTTCCAGAATAACGATGTGTACTTGGCCACCATTTCTTTTCTGGCAGGGCCTGAGTCGAGTATTTATTGTCAGGGCTTTGCATGCAGTGTCGCTCAATGACTAATGAATGATTAATCCTGGGCCCAGTCATGCAAGGTGCTGAATATCCTGAACGGCAGCAGTCTCGCCAGACATGCCCAACACTTCAGAAGCAGAGAGGCAGCCTAAATAGTGGCAGTGAGTACATTCACCACTTACTGCCTGACTGGGTGATCAAATAGACTTTCTTTCATTCAGATCACTTGAACGTTGGCTGTAGCTGACCTTATTTATTTAAAGGTTCAGATTGTTATGGTTTGATGGGTTTCATACCTCATTGTTCGCTGGAACGTTTTTACAGCGACATTTTTAGCTTGCTGAGAAGAGAGGCTTTTTGTCAAGAGAGCTGTTCCTTTAGGATAAGAAAGTGGTTTTTAAACCAGCA
This sequence comes from Podocnemis expansa, assembly GCA_007922195.1. Classification (NCBI taxonomy): domain Eukaryota; kingdom Metazoa; phylum Chordata; order Testudines; family Podocnemididae; genus Podocnemis; species Podocnemis expansa. Next base: position 5,700,795 of record ML681973.1, on the reverse strand, counting down.
ATGCAAGATCCCCCCATGAAAAGATTTAGAGTAACGCCAGTGGGCGAGTGAGCTAAATACCTAGGCACAAAGAAGAGAAATACCTCTAAAAATCAAAAGCGCGTAGAGAGACATGTAATGAATGTAGTTTATTGAAGCAGTGTTTCCTTGCATTTGATGGAGGTCTCTCAAGAGTTGTCTGCTCATGTGGTGCTGGTTATTTTTTGTTTCTAGGTGCCAAAGTCAGCTACAAATATACATTAAACATTTTCCCACTATTATGTTTACTTGGAAATAACGTCCATAGTTGCCATCAGGATGTATTGTGATAACAAATCAGGAGGAGAAGTTGTTTATGACATGTTATTGGGAGCTATCCATTGGACAACTTTTCTGTTTGTTGAGATATGGTTCACATTGCAAAGATATTTAAAAGTCTGATTCTCTTCCCACTTACGCTGAAGTAAATTGGGAAGTGCTCCTGTGAAGTTTCAAAAGTGAGGGTGTGACTGATATAAAACTGTTGTACCCGAGAGGAGAACTGGGTCCTGAGTCTCTCTTCCTGGTTGGTAGAAGCAGTTGATCTTGTCTCAAGTGTTCTTGTTACCAGTTCCCAGGAGTGAATTTTCCAGGGTAAAGGCCTTCGCCATAGACATGAAGGTCTTTCAGTGTGGACCTCACTTCCATGAAGAAGGATGATCTTGTGGTTAAGCCACAGGACTGGTAGTGGAAAGATCTGGATTCAGTTCCATATTTCCTCTGTGACAGCCCAGCTCCCCGTCTGGACAGTGGGGATCATACTGTTGCCTTTCTCCCACTCTCTTTTCTCTTTAGATTGCAAGCTGCTGGGAAAGGGACTCCATCTCCATGTGTGTATGCATAGATGGATGTATACACACGTGTACAGTGCCAAGCACAAAGAGGACTCTTACGTAATTGTCTGTAATGCTATAATAATTAATAACTTTCGACAGAGCCCAGGTCTAGTTGTCCTTAACATGTGGTGAAAGGCATACCACTTTTTTAGTTGATTGCTACAGATGCCATTTGGCTGCGTGGCTCGCAGTAGGGCAGGCCTGGTTGATTGATTTATCTGTACAAGTACATTATGGCTTTTTTAATCATTCATTTCTCTTTTCTTATTCTGTACATGGACTCTGTGCCTCAGGGTGCATCTACACTGCAAATGAGGGTGTGCTTGCAGTGTGCCTTGGCATACCCGAGATTTCGTGGAGCTGGTGTGAGTAACAGAGCTGGGGAGGGTGTGTCACAAGCAGGCTTCGGGGCATGTTCACAGCCCCACTGCAAGCCTGCTGGGGACATTGAGTAAGGACTCAGTTGCTGGCCTGCTCCAGTTTCTGCATTGCCTCATCTTCGTTGCCCATGCTGGCTAGATGAAAACTAGTGGGTGGCGAGGGTTGCCTACCCATGCTGCTGTAGGACTTTATTTGCAGTGTAGACCTATTCTTGGAAGTTGTGTGTCTGGTGGAGAGAGCACAGGATAGGGAACAGGAAACGCTTGGAGTCTAATGCTGTTGACTCACCGTCAGCTTCTGAAGGCACCCAGAATCGCATATCATGAGCTTTGTGTGTCCAGAGGGGAGTCTAGCTGGGTTGGATTGTGATGAGTGGTCAGGGGTCTGGGACCGTGGTGGGAGAGAGTGTACAGTGGACAAAAAGTGTGTTCTCACTTTGTACCCCATAGTACCTCCGACACTCAGCCCCTCTGGAAGGAGAATCGCTCTGGAAGCCCCTGGAACACAGGTGAGGCAGGTAACGCTACCCTGCAACCCTGTCTATCTGTTTCCCTGCCCAGGAAAATGACGATCATCACACTTGCCTGTTGGGCTGTTGAGGGAGCTAATGAATGTTTGTGCAGCACTTTAATATGCAAGGCCCAATCAAAAGGACTCAGGATTTGTCTACACTGGGTGTGGGATTGTAATTTGATCTTCAGCGATCACATTACAGAAGGTGAGCTCGTGAACTTAGGGTCTTGTGTCCCCACGGCTCACGTTATTCCTGAAATACATTGCACTGTGGGTAGTAGGCGCAAGGGCTTGTGGGAAGGCAGTCGTCCTCTGCTCTTTCCCTCCCTGATCTTCTCTAAAGAGAAAGCAGGAAAAGCTTTCCTTGCTGTTTCTCTGTCCTACACAACAGAGAGGCACAGTGCTGCATGCAGAGAGAGGAGTTAATTGAAAACTTCTGAGAATTACAGGCAGGGGAGGAGCTATGTTGCTACTGTGAAAGATACCAGAGAAACTGGAAAAGCAAGATTAGAGCCACTCTCTGACTGTAGGGACCTAAATTCAAATAGTAGACTTCTACCTCAGTGCTATGCCACTTGCAGGGTTGGTGTTAACAGGTCAAATTACAGCTCCATTTTTTAAAATTTACTGCTCTGATCATGGAGACATTAGCTGCAGAAGGTCAAGATAAAGCAGCATTTTGTTGAACTTCACTGTCAGCACAGACCAGAGCTCAGCCTGTGTGTGGGGATTGTAGCCCAACTATTTTGAGAGAATTTCTTTTGCCTTCAACAGAGGGCTGATAGTCTGGGAGAGGTGAAACTTTAAAAATTGACAGGTGCTAGTTTAGAAGAGGTCACCTTTTTCCGGACTAGTGTTTCATTTTGTAGCCTTTCATGCAGAATTGAGATTTATTTTTCTTCATACATAAACATTCTGCGACCAGATCCTGCTGTAAACTGGTACAGTCTCTACATTACAATGAGTTCCCCCAGCAGAAGCCAAACTTGCCTTTAATTTATTCTTTGTCATATAGAGTTGTTCTTACTTCTTCACAGAGATTTTCTTTCCTATTCTACTGTTTATCTTTAAATATCTTTCCACATTCTTTAGTTTTCTAAAGGTTATGTTTCTAATCCATTAATGATTGTATCAGTGACTCACTTCTAATAATGGATTAAATTCTGATTGACTGCAATCTCCTTATGGAAATCTGTCTTGTAAGTATATTGAAAAACTTAAGTAAGGGCAAGTAGCATCAGCTCAGATTTTTGCCTGATGGTCTCATACTAGCTTGTTTGTGATTTTCAGTTGAACATTTAATTTTTCTACCATGCGCAACCTTGAAATGATCATGCAGTAAATCAGGGGTGATGGTTCTAAAAACAGCACACCCAAAATGGTGCTGATTTGTGGTCATGAGCAAACATTTACATAATGCTATTTGTAATTTGTCTGATACAAGGAAAACAAATCTCTGGGTAGGCCATACAAGTATGGCTGCTGCTACACAGACGATCTTTCCAATGAATCGTTGGTATGTCTAGATGTTTTAAACATAGCATTGCATGTGTCTTAAAATGTGTCTTGATGTTTATAGGCACGCTGCACTATTTTTACACCAGTCTATAGTCTGCCATTTGTTTCAGTGGAGCTGCTTCTCATTGAAATCCATGGAGGGCAGATGATCTCTCGGTTGAAAATCACTCCTGTTGCTCCCCTGTAGTCCTATCAGTGCCGAACAGGGTCTTCTGCGTCTTTGGTGATCATACCTACTGCAAGGTGCTGATCACTTCCGCATGTTTAAAGGAAGCTGAGGACATCTTAAGCTTGGACTCTAAGCCTGTGTCTACGCTAGCCGCTTAGTCCAGACTAATTTGGCTCATGTCTACACTAACTTTTCGGTAGTCTGAACTAAGATGTTTCTTAGTTCAAACTAGCCAAAGCTTAGTCTGGACTAATAAATTTGAGTGATTAGTCTGGACTAAGTGTTTAGTTCGAACTTTAAGTTCAAACCAGTGCAATGTAGTCACGGACTAATGGCTTAGTTCAAACTAGCTGCACTGATTAGTTTGAATTAACTTTTTAGTTCAAACTAAGCCATGCAGCGAGTTTTAACTAAAAAGCGGCGGTTAGGCCTAACTAGCCCATCCGAACTAAAAAAGCAAATGCAGACATAGTGTAAGACCTTCCCCCAGAGCTAAGTGTCTACATGGAGCCCCATTGGAGTCAGTGTAAACATGGAGACGTCCATGACAATTGAGATCCTTGTGGGATTAGGCTGAACAGAGGGGTAACCAAAGAGGTTACGCTGGAGCTGCACAAATCACAGTGTGTTTTTTATTAAGCAGAAAGAGCATGGCTATCACTTCCTCTGTGTGTGATCCTTATGCTCTGCAGAGATCTGACTCCAAAGCATAGCACTTAAAAGTGCTAAGCATCACTACTATTATTATCAATAATATTATTATCATTACAAAGGAGGGTGATGCTTCGTACTCGGTCATCACGGCAAATATTTCATCTGGTAGCAGATGCCCTTGTGCAGATGCTCCTGCTACAATGATAAAAGACATAATGGCTGCTCTTGGAGATAAGGGAACTATATAAATATAATTACTGAAGTCCCCCTGCGGTAGGGAGGAGGGAAAGCCTGTAGATAGATGAGTCCCTCTGCTTCTCTGTCTGCAAGGGATGCTTGTGAGGCAATTTGCTATGCCCTAGAGAAGGGATAAAACTCCACTCAACCAGCATGCTAACCACTCGCCACAGCGCACTTTCCAGATGGTTGCAGTTTCTGGCATACTAAATTTGGTAAGTTTGGTCGCAGCTGTGAGCAATTAGCTACTCACCCAACCACCACTTTCTTTCCTCCTTTTATTTCTTGCCTTGGAATTCAGGAGTGAGGAAAGGGAAGCCCATAGCAATGTGGAGCGAGCCCATGAGAGATTTGAACAATTCATGCGTAATTAGTGAAACTAGTTGCATCAGGCACTGTGGCTAACACATTTGCAAAGGGCTTGCGCAGGAACAAATTCAGCCTCATCATAAACTGTTGGGGGATACACTCAATTGTCCAGGGCCGCCTGAGTCTCAACACACTTAAAAGTTCAGTCATTCCTAAGACTTTTTCTGCACTAGGGATTTTTGCCCTTGGTAGGTGAGATAATGCAAACTCCTAGCACTGCCTTGGTTTGCACCAGGCCAGCCTAGTTCAGCTCACTCTGGCTAGGAACCAGAATTAGCCTACTGCCTATTGCACTGTTTTGGCGTATGTCATATGCGTGCTATGGGCAGCTTTGCCGACGGCTAAAGTCTTAGCGTAGACTATGGAGTCAAGTTTGTTTTTCTTCTTTCTTTTCCATTTCTTCTTATAGGTCCCTTTTTTTCTTTTAATTCGGGCAGAAGCACATTTTCTAGTTGTGTAGCCAGATATTTCTGAGACCCTACTGATGAAAATGATTTCCATGGCAGCAGTAACCATAGGAAACCTTCAAAAAGTGTCTTGTTTGGTTCCTGGCTCCTTTATTTTAACTGTTTACTCTGCAAATGGAACAGCGGGTGTCACCGATATTTTGTTCACATCGTAACAGTGCAAATGGCTGAGAACATTTGTTGTGCCCCTTGTCTGCTGAGCACCTCAAATCTGTCATTCCTTCAAGGAGACAGGAATGTTTTTGCACAGCTGTACAGGTTGGGAGGTGGGGGAGGAGAGGAGTCAAAATGTGGTGACTCATTTTCTTTGGCTGGTTAGGAAAGCTTTTGTAGAAGGATTTGTTAGAAGAAATGAAGTTGCACAGCTATCATCTGACTCCCCTGCATTCTGAAATGGTGCAAAGGACAAATGTATATTTGATGCTAATTATTCTAGAAAGAAAAGAGAATCAGTTCCCAGTATCTAGTTCCTTTTTCAGGATCTTTCTCTGTTCTTTCTGATCATGTTTTCAAAAGCTGTTGTATTTCTGATACAGTAAGGAGTTACTGTAATTATTACTTTGTGTAGCACTGGGGCCTAGAGTCCACCCAAAACAATGTAGTCCCTGCCCTGGAGAGCTGACAGTCACACAGGGTGGGCAAAAGAGATGGACTGTTCGCCTTCAGTAGGCTGGTTAAAAATATCCCTCAAAACTCTTTCTGGAAATATTTACATTTGGACACTCCGCCACAGTGCCTCACGGGAGTTGTATTTTATTTGCCGCATGTGCCTGTTCTTCTCTGGGTGCCAGGCTTCCTGGCTGAACTACAGCTCACATGATGCCCTGTGGTCAGAGATTTCCTGTGATATGCCACCTCCCCTCTCCAGGAGGGAGATCATAGCTCATCTTCAGATAAGTAGTCTCACCTCTAAGTCCATCCTGGAGAGGAGAGTGGGACCACAAGGCACCTAAAATACAATTTCCATAAGGAACTGTAGTGGCTTTTCCATAATGAAACATTTTTAAGGCTCTGAATTTTGCTCCACCAAATTAAATTTTCCTTAGAAAGTTTAGACAAAAAATGAACCTTTTGGTTTTAATCTTCCCCCCTGTGACGGGAAAAGCTCTCATTTTTTGACTATTACCGTCGTGTGGAATAGGAGATAGCAAGGACCTTTTTGGAGTGTAAGTGTGAAGGGGAATATGAAAGAATGTAGTTGATTCCCTAATTAAATAGATGAGACCCCTGTTTTGTTATGACAAGTTTCAGGTTTGCATAAACCTGAAACTCAAGGTAAAACCTGGGTGTTGCAAAACCTCAGCGAATTAAATCTGGCTACATTTGAGTAGCTGGGAATTTCTGTTAGTTGTGCACACTATGCACAATAGAAAATAATCTCTTATAGAGTGATAAACACAGGGAAAATGGAGCAACTGGGCATACTTCTTTGCAGTGTAGACTGTTGTGTATATGTACTGTGCTCAACACATTCTTAGTTCCTAAATCATAAAAAAATAATATACAAAACAAAAGATTTCTAGAGGAAATGACCTGAAGGGAACTCACTAAAAGGAAAAGACCAAATGCTTTACATTGGTAAGACTTTTTATATGAGGAATTTTAAAACACTTAAATGCATTTGTTTGCAAAAGATTGTCTGGCCAGTGTAGAGAGTGTAATGCCATGGGCACAATTATAATAGTCCTCCAATCTTCTGCAAACAAATGCATATGCGTGTTCTAAAAGTCCTCATATAAGAAGTCTTACCAATGTGAAGAACTTGTTTTTTCCTTTTTAGTGCTTTCCCTTCAGGTCACTTCATCTGGAAAACTTTTGTTTTTTTGTATACATTTTTTTTGACCAAAAACTGAGGCAGCATCACATTGCCATTGAAACCTATGAATGAAACCTATGAACGGCACCTGCCATTTAAGCCTATGATCATTGCACCATCTGCTGGAGAAAGGTGGGAAAGCACAGGGAATACAAACGGACAGAAGCAAAGTTAATATAAAGGTCATCAAATAACAGTAACTGTTTATGGCAATGAACCTTTTTGAGCAAGTGCATTTGAAAGGGAATGTGTCAGGTTGCAAAGACTAGAGGCCTTGCCTGTGCTGAACGTAATCGTATCTTGCCCATTGTATCCCATTCCACCAGGTTTGTAACTATTGTATGTCTCCTAGATAGAAGGCACAAATCAGATGGTGTCTGTGTCATGTGCTTGGTGATGAAAATAGGCCAGCTTTACCAGACCCCAACCTACCTGAGTACTAATAACCAAGTTTTTGCTTTCTACAGTTATTTAATGATTGCAACTCTAAAACCCACAACAGCAGAAAAGCAAGTTTTACTTAAAAATGCATGATAATTAAAGAACAAGCTATTAAATCAGGAACAATGCAAGAAACAGAATTGCTTTTTCTTCTCACATGCAAAATTAATTGTAACGTTTGTAAAAAAGCTGTATTAAATCTGTATTCAGTGCCATAAAGTTAATGTTCTTGAACTGTATCTCCTTTAAATGTCAAATTTAAGGAGAGAAGAGAAATGTGAATAAAGTTGTTAATATTCGTTGCAGTTGTACAGAGTGGTAATATTATACAAGTAAGGCTTTAAATAGATGCATTTGAATTTGTTTTTCTAATGGTGATTTTTCTTCCTAATACCAGGAATAGTGAGGTTCTTGTAGAAGGAAAATGGTTCCACATTGTCCTATGATGTATTCAGTTTGTACCTGTAATAGATGTGAAATTTGGCGAAGTATGCGGACTATCCAGTACATGCTGGAATAATGAAGCCACATAATTTGCTCTGATTTTTCTTTGTTATTTTCAGAGATTGAAATTAACATGTCCAAAGTGAATATCAGGAAATTCCAACAGAGACTATATTTCTCTCTCTAATGTATGAACATGAGTCTTTGAAAGTGTCTAATAGGAGAAATCTCCAGGCGTTAGTATTGTGCTCAACAGCTTCATTGCATAAAATTTTAATTTTAATAAACATTCTACTGAAAGAAAAGATATAAATAAAATTGCACATTGGTTCCTCATTTGAAATAAAGGAGCATTTTTGTCAGTGCACAGCAGAGGGCACCATCTAATCCTTAGTTGAGTATTTTGCTGTTTGAAATCATTATAAAGGAGAAAAACTGCTTAAATCGTATTTTTCAGAAATTAATTACGGTGTGGCTGTGTATATATGTAGCTGGTTCAGTAGCTTGTCAGCTTGATTAGTGTTCAGCCAGTGAGTACACCAAGCTCCAGGGTTTGCAGGCTAAGAAAGATACATTTTGAGAGATGAAGGTTTCTGTTCGATTCAGAGTAGTGATGAAGGCTAGCGTTACAGGGATATGTCTGAAGGAGTCTTTCACCACCAGTGGGGAGAGCTGTGGACAGTCCTGCAAATCAGGGATGTCTTGAAACATCTAGACAACATTAGATTATGTGTTTTGCCTAAAAATATCATAAGTGCTTCAGAGCAGGAAAGTGAGACACGGTCCTGGCCATGAAGATTTAACAATCCAGCATCTGGAGTCTACTACCTTTCTCATGGTGAAAGTACTGTACTCTGCCAATACTCCCATAGATTTCAGTGGTACTACTGGTAGATAGAGAGCTACTTGCTGGTAAGGATGAGAAGACTAGACCTTGATTAGGTGGTTTACAGTCTTGACACTTCACTCACATGAGTAGTGACTCTGAAGCTCCTGAGGCTCTTTATGTTAGTAAAGTTACTCTTGTGCAAATTCATCAGAACACAAGCATGTTAGTAAGGTCCCCAATCCTGCAAAGACCCAGGCTTCAGCTTTACTGTACATGCCAAGTATTCTTGCTGAAATCAAAATCAAGGCTGTAGCATGCTTAATGCAGTTCCATAGACAGACCCACACCGTTTTAAATAGTAAATCTGACACTGTTTCTCATTGCACTACTTCATGTATCTTAAGTGTTTCTTTTAAGGGTGAGGGGAAGAAATAACCCTGCTTGGATCTTCTGTATTTCATACTGTGCATTACTGGAGAAGTGAAATCTGTTGGCATTTATTCAGCAAGTAGTTGCATGATTGTGAAAATGCCAAGCCTGTGTTCAATTTAAACTTTAAATTGTTTTACTTCACAGTGGCATATTACAATATTCAAGACAGCTGCATTTCTGATACTGCCCTTTAGGCCGGGTACTTTATGATGGACCCATAGAATTCCATACCAAATTTTAGAATTTAGCCATTAATCTAAAAGGAATTCATTATTCCTCCTTGGCAGCCAGCCCTTTTCTATTCACATAGCATACTCAAAGCTGTCTCAAAGAGCTTTACACTGACTGTATGCAGAAAGCATGAACATCATTGTACTGAACTATAGTGATATGATAGCTCTTCCAGTCAAAGATAACCAAAATTTCATGCCATGTGAATCTTGTCATCAAATGTCTAAGAAACAGTTAGAGAGGAAATGTTGGAGAGGTTTTACTGTAATAGGCACCAGTAGCTATGGTTCAACTGTAATAACATGGTATCAGCATCATCAAGGAGTCAACCCCCCCTAAGTTTGGAAGGGGTATAGATTTTCAGGCTTTTGGACTTAAGCCAACCTCTGAGTGTGTTAGAAAGGGACTTTCTCCATAGGCAGATTATTCTGGAAGGTCTTGAAGCTGCAAAGTATTTAAGCACAATGCATAATTTGAGGGATATAAGTTGTCCCATTCACTTTAATGGAGCTGCTCACAGGCAGAAAGATATGGAGGAGCTTATGGACTTTGGTAGACTGATGCCGATGGCTCACTTGAGAATTTCTTGGGACTTTTCCTCACCATGGTTGACAGTAGGATCCTGGGTGAGGTGGTCCTGTGTTCTGACCCTACATCTCTGTGTCCCAGTTTTGTTTAGAGAAGATGATAGGTCATGCAGGAACTGTGACAATAGATTAGTTTTCCTTCTGGAATCGTGGAGGTGAGCGCTGAGTTACCAGTGCCGTGCTATAAGGAGTTTAGCAACAGGAAACCAGTGCCAGCAACAGCAGCTGGTATGCAGAAGCAAAAATGAATTCTGTGACTCATTTCCTCCCGTGCTGATACGTAGCAGGGAGCAGAGGAAGAATCCGTTTGGAGGAAGAGGAGGGCCAATGTTCTATTGCTCATGTTTCAAGTATGGGGATTTGACATTGGAAAACACCTTCTATTCAAAATATTTGCAATAATAACAGTTTAGTAAACCTTGCACAGTCTTTCATATTCTCACCTTTATCCTGACATGAGGGCTAAGTTCTGTTATGGGAGCAGTCACCAGATGTTGCTGTTACAGTTAAGGCTTTAAAAAGAAAAATCAAGTTCTTATTGCAGCATGAGTAATTCAAGTCTTTTAAGGCAGTGGTTGCACACTGGTGAGCTGCAGCAACTCATCTAGCGTGCCGCGAGAATCCCCAAAGCTGAAGCTGCAGCTGCGGGTGGCAGTCCCAGCTGGGGGGGGAAGGTTCCCTGCAGTCCTGTGGTCCCAGCCAGAGATTCCCCCGAGCCAAGACTGAGCCACGGGGTGGTGGCCCCATGCAGCCCTAGCTGGTGGGTTCCCTGGAGCTGCAGATGGAGGCCCCACGTGGCCATGATTGGGAGGTTCCCCTGAGCTGGAGCCAAAGGCAGTGGCCCCAGCCAGTGGGTTTCACAGAGCCAGAGCAGCAGGCAGCAGTCCCATGTGGCCGCGGCCAGGGATTCCCCCAGGCTGGAGTCTAAGCCTCGGGCGGTGGCCACGTGCGGCCCTGGCCGTGTGTTCCTGGAGCCGGGTGTGGTGGCTCCAAGCAGCCCCAACTGGTGGGTTTCCCAGATCCAGAGCCGTGGGTAGCAGCCCCATGTGGCCCCAGCTGGAGAGTTCGTAGTGTGCCACGGCTCATGAATGTTCATAAGGTAATTTGACTAGCTATGAATTTATAAAGGCGGTTTGCCATGGCATAATGGAAGGCCCCAAGGTGTGCCACAGCAGAGGAAAGTTTGGGAACCACTGTTCTAAGAAATGCTTATAGTGTTGTTAGTTTTGCAGTCCAGCATGTTTTGGCATGGAGCAGTGGCTTGGTAGGGGAATTGGTGTCTGAAGTTTTCTACCTAGAGTTAGTTCTGGAGACAGGGCGCTTCCTGGAAATCAGTTGTTGGCTTATTTGGTTGAGATTCTTACAACAGGGGCTTGTTTGCATGCTGTTTGCCACCACCTTTGTTCCAGGACTAGTGTTTATAGTATAAACTAAGTGTAGTCAATGGGTGGGCCTTAGGCCACATCTGGACTAGCAGACACTTTTAAATGGATCCCAAAATCTTTTTTAACTTATTTTCTTTTTCTTATTATTTTCTCTGGAGAGTGAACCTTGACCAAGATCTTTGGACCTTGACAAAAAAATAATTGACTACTGCTGGTGTAAACTGAGTTGTATTAAGAATATACTCTGATTCAATGCTGCTGATTTCACTTCTGACAGGAGAAAGACTTGCTAAGCCCTGATACCTGCTATCACTTAGCAGAGGAGCAAAAGTATTATCCTGGGAATGGCATAAACAGGAAAAAATGCAAAGCTGATTAGAAAAATATCTGCATATGTGTACTCAGTATTCTCTGTATTTTTGTTTGTAAAACTTTACAGTAGATTGTCTTACCCCAGAGGATGATGATATTACAGTTTGTAGCCCCAGTTATGGGGCTTGTGTTAAGTGCTGTATAAATACAGAACAAAAATAAGTCTCTCGTTGTCTCTTCTGCCATTCAGGATTCCCCACCATTGTATGAGCTGTGTGAGACATCATGCTTAGCAAAATAAGAGTGCGTCAGAATATTTGCCAATCAAGAGGGTAGGATTTATAATAGTTTCACAGGGGTTTTTCACCGTGGATGTGAATTTATCAACACAACATTAAAACGATTGTGCTGGTGAGAGCCCAGCGTTGTAAAAGACACCTCTGAATCTAAAGACTCACCTTTGCCAGTGTCAATAGAAGTGAAACTACTTGAACACACCATTAAAATATTTTGTTATATTAGCATGTGGACCTCCATGCAAGATTACTGTTTAACTGTAATCATTTAAAGGACCCTGATGCAAGTCATACAAAAGGCTTTTGAAACCTCACTGTATTAACCAGTTAAGTGCTGCTGAGTGTACTTGATGTGTACAAAGAGCACATCAGTTTTGTTCCCAAGTACCAAGTTCATACCTACAGCACCTCGGTGTCCCAGTGACAGGATTAAGAAAATGCCACATCGTTTTCTTTGTGCAATGAAGTCTAGCTATATAGCCTATCACTTTTTTTGTTACTGGGCTTTTCTGTGTGGTAGCCTAAACTTTTGTGATAGATAATCTTCCATCCAGGTTTTGGCACGTTTATTTTGGGCTGATATGCTAATCTTTCAGGGGTCTTTTTCTGGATGTTGCTGAAATGTGGGCAGTGAGCAAAAAAATGAAGTAGATAAATGAGCCAGTGGAACATACTCTGATAGTAAAACTAGCAAGGTGTCCTGTAGCACTTAAAGACTAACAGATTTATGTATTGCATGAGCTTTCGTGGGAGAAAAATCCCGCTTCGTCAGATGCTTTGAAGATTGTTCGTAGATTGATAGAATAGACTCTTCATGCAGCATTACATAAAGAGAAAAGGGGATTCCCCAATCTTAGCGTTCTATAATGAACCATTTATCAGGGTGTTGGTGACTATTGCAAAACGATTTTATGATGTCTCTCATTTTGATCACTCATCATAGCTTTTTATGGTTTTACCTCTTTAGTCCTGAAGTAGTCCAGGTGTGATTGCAGATGCTGGCCCCACTGAAATCAACAGGAGTTTTGCCACTGACATAAATGGGACCTGTATTTTATCCTCTGTCTTTGTCTTCAGACAAAGTTGAGTGTTTGGAGAAGGATGAGGGCTTAAAAACCCCTCTGCATGACTTTTAGAAGAGGAAGCCTCGCTGCATTTGACAGCTCTTCAGTAGCAAAGAGTCGGGGGAGAAAGCTGAAACTGGCCTGAAAATAGCCCTCACGGGGGGATGCCTTGGTGTGGTTCAAGGAAAACTAGTTTAAACTGACCCATAGGACTTTGACATTTGCAGACAGTCTATGCACAGTGCTTTTTTAACCAAAGTGTAACAACATTCACCCCTGTGCAGATGGCAAGCTCAAAGGCTGTGGATGATGCTTCCTATCTAAGCCCTGTTTTAAGAACTTTAATGGGACAAGGCTGTTCCTTCTTCATATGTGAGAATTTCATTCAGGATTCACTGTAAGGATAGTCATGCTCCCCTTTCCTGAATGGCCACCTTAGCTATTCTTTGGAAAATTTAGCTCAGGGGGCTGAGAGTGAGACTGACTTTATCGAAAGCCTTTTTCCGTTCACAGTTTGTAAAGATTGTTCAGGGAGTTGTTTGATAATAGGTATAAAATTAGACCAGTAGTATGCTGTGTGATCAGATAGCATCATCAGCTCTGTGATTAGGTAGCATTGTGGTCAGGCTGACAAGACAGCAAATGTGAAAAATTGGGACAGAGTATGGGGGTAATAGGCACCTATCTAAGAAAAAGTCCCAGGTATTGGGACCGCCCCTACAAAACCATGCCATCTGGTCACACTGAGTGCAATACGTGGAGTGTGTGCAGCCCTAATCTGGATGTCACCTGGCTTCGAGGTCTTCACTGCAAATCTTTAACATTCTCCTAGCAAAGGTTGGGTTTGTTTTGTTGTGGTGGACTTCACAGATGATACAGATTGCTCTTGAATTTGGTAACTGATACTGGATTCCTTATACTTGAGTCCGTGTTGTAGCAGAGTGGAGGGGGTCAGGCCCTTGGCTCCTCCGCCAAGCTCCCTGCTCCCTTTGGCTGCGAGGGTCAGAGCAAGCTGGACTAGGGTAACAGCCGACGATGCTGATTAGCCCACGCCAGGGTGCGTGGGGACAGCTTTCCCTTGTATAAACAAGCCAAGGAGAAACCAGGGCAGGAGGTGTGGCCAGAGAGGGGGGTACAAACTTGGCTCCTAGCTCATCTCCGGACCAGAAAGGGTGAGCAGCCCAGAGCCTTGGAGTAAGCGGGTGTGATTCAGGAACAGGAACTGTATCGGTGACCTGTAAATAAAGAAACATGGGTGGTTGCACTGGGTGATACCTGCACGTCGAGTTATTGCAGAGGGTGGGGTGTGGAGGCCGTCCCAGAAGGGCAGGGGGCCCATGGCAATCCACTAAACCTCCACGTCAGGTCAAGCCTGGAGCCAGAACAGGCTTGGGCCTGAGTAATCTAGTGCAAACCCTCATCCTTCAATTTGAAGTGGTCCATAGTCGAAATGTTGCCATTTCTCTGCCACTACAGTATAGAAATGATTGTGTGTTTGGTATAAATCTTTGTGTTTGGGATGGCTGTAACTCACACATGGTTCCTATAAACTATTAGAATTAGAGTTGCGGTCATTGATAACAATAGAGTTAATTTTCTCTTAGGATTTCTGTAATGAAGCAGTGTAACTTTGTGAAAAATCTTTGAGCTGAAACAGTGCCAGTTACCAGAACGTGACCTGATATGGTCCAATCCATCTTTTTCTTTTTTGGAATCAGATCCCATTTAAAATAAATCTCATTAAATTTACAACACTAGCAAATCTCCAAACTCACCTCTGGGGATCTTTACTTCGGAGCTCAGTCTGATTATTCATTTTTAACTCACTCACTTGTGCCTAACTAGTGTGAGGGTTTCTGTAGTGGTATAATCTTGCAATCCATTGTATACGTTTCTCATTTTCTGTACATGCAAGTCCCATTAATTTTAATGGGTGGTATGCTGGTACTTTGAGACTATCTGCAGCATCTTATGTATTGCAGAGCCCCAAGTCAGACCTCTACAGCACTTCCTCAGGGATCTACAGCCTATTCTCCAAGACAATCTCTCTCTCTCTCAAGTCTTGGGAGACAGACCTCTCCTCGCTTACAGACAGCCCCCAACCTTAAACAGATACTTAACGAGCAACTACAGACCTAACAACAGAACCATTAAAGCAGGCACATAACCCTGCAACAAACTACACTGCCAACTTTGCCCTGCAACAAACTACACTGCCCCAACTTTGCACTAAAGACACCATTACAGGACCTAATAAAACCAGCTACTCCATTCAAGGCTCATTCACCTGCTCATCCACCAATGGGATTTATGCCATCATGTGCAAGAGATGCCCCTCTGCCTTATATACTGGGCAAACAGGACAGTCCCTGAGCAAAAGAATAAATGGGCACAAATCTGACATCAGAAATCACAACATTACAACCAGTGGGTCAGCATTTCAATCTTCATGATGACTCTGTTAACGATTTGCTAATTGCAGTATTCAGACAGATGAATACCAGATTAAGGCTTCAAAAAGAAGCTCTTGAGATTGAATTTATTTGCAAATTTGATTGTATTGCTTCAGGGCTTAATTAGGGACTTCTGATTTTTCTCTCATTACAAACAGGCGATTTGACCTCATCTTCTCTGTATGCTGTTCCCCATTGTTTAAATCTTTACAACTGTTTTGATTTGCTGTTACAGTGTGACCTGTTCCCATGACGCAGACTCCCCTGTATTTATTTCCTCTCATTCTGTAAGTTCCCCCATCTTCAAAGAGTCTGAGTGGGATTTTCTCCCATGAAAGCTCATGCAATAAACAAATTTTTTAGTCTTTAAGTACCATGGGACTCCTTGTTTGATTTTATGTAGTACAGTATTTAACTAGAACCTGATGGGGTTGAACTGAGCCTTAAGTCTGAATTTCCATGCTTCTGTGCTTGAGAGGCAAACTCTTAAGGTTTCTTCAATGTGATAGTTTGTGGTTCTGTGCATACATGCATATCTTACCATGTTTGACTGACATTCTTACTTTACAGATTGCTATCTTCTGAGGGTTTTTTATTTTTATTGTATCTTTTTAGGTTGGACACTATTTTTCCACCCTATTTTCTGAATGTAAGGATCTCAGATGTCTGTTGGTCTCTAAGGTTAATATTATGAATGCTTTGAAGTCTATACTGCTTTATCTTTAACCTGATTTTATACAGTTGCCCCCAGGTGCTTGCGCACAAGTGTGCTTTAGAGGTGTAAATTTTGTCTGAGAAATTATTTTTGCTGCAGCTCTCTCTCTCTCCAACTCTATGTGGTGGAAAAATAGCCTTGACTTGAAGTTGGTAAAGCTTTGGAAATGAGTTGCTATAAACATAAAGAAGATAATCAAGTGCCAGTTACTTTCCAGCTTAAGTGTGCATTTAATGTAGAAAAAATGTAGGAGACTTTTCAGATTGAAAATGATGAGCATTATGGGAGAAATCTGTCTTTTACAGCCGTGGCTTTCAAACTATTACTTCACATTTAGGGATTTAAATATAAACCTATTAAAGCAGGGATGTCAGACTCATGGCCCATGGGCCAGATCTGGCCCGCGGAGCTGCTGTCTGGGCTGTGCCTGGGAGCTCTCTGCAGCAACAGTGAACAACAAAGACAAGCTGCCACCCACAGGCGGGGTAAGCATCCTGGTGACTCGGATCATGTGAGTGAGTCAGAGCACAGAGGAACAAATGGAAGACTCCAGCCAATCCCAGCTCAGCTCTGTTGTGGTCTGTCAACCAATCAGAGTCTCATCATAGCAGGCTGGGCTAGGCTCCCAGAGAGCCACCACACCGCCCCAACTGTTCCCAGTCAGTCAACATGCTAATCTGATTGACCGCCCATTGCACAAATCACAAATAAGAAAGGAAAAAGTGGCTGATGCCCATGTGGGAAGGAGCCAATCAATGGCCAGCTGGGACTGAGCCAACCAAAGGTCAGCATGTTGAGTGATTTACAGTGAGTGGGTGGGGAGGCAGGAGCCCAGCCTGCCTGTGGCTGGGACTGAGACTGATTGCCGGCCACCATGCGGCAGGGGATGGGGAAGGCAAAGGGGGGTCTGGGAGCTGCCCAGCTGGTGTTGGGGGTGGGGTTTGGGAGCCAGTGTGGGGTAGGGCAGGGAAAAGGGAAGGTTTTGATGATCCTGCAGGGGAGGGGAGGGGAAGGGGGAGCCCGTGCTGCTCTGAACCTGGCATGGGAAAGAGTTGGGGAGCCTGTGCAGACACATGGCCCATGACAGGTGTCCTGCCCTCCAGTGTGACCCCACCACATTAAATGGGTTTGGCATCTTTGTAGTAAAGGTACAGCTAAAAGGACATAGTTCTTAAGTGGGGTGAATCAGCTTAGTTTCTCTGTCATATATCTCTGTATAGTCATAATATCTACATGTTGGTCTTGGAGGGCATGATATCTTAGAGGGATTAATCCTGCCAGTATGTGATGAGAATCAACCCTCGGTCAGTCCAAACTGTGGTGCCAAGCTTCTGTCAAGGCCTTTCCCCAGAGTCATTTAGCAGTTACTTAGACAAAAACACCTGCTAAATTTGGTTTATGAGAATAAAAGTGGGCAGATATTTTCAGGCAGGCAAGCTTTTGGCAGGCCCTTTGTGCCCATCCTGTGATTCCTGGGCTATGGAACTGCACTCCAGAATTTCCACTGCAATTAAAAAACTAAAATTATTTTTGTATCCCTAATGATGGTTAGAAAACGTTTTACATAGAGGAACTGGGTGTAAATTGAATATATCGTTGTCTTCCCGAGGCTGAAGAGGACCTGAAACAAAAGTTCCCAAAGAACATGATCTGCGCTGTTACAGTTTATCCTACAGTCCCAAAGGCATTCCCGAGTGCTAGAGCATCCTTCTGTCCAATTGCCAAAGCCTCTGGCTTTCCCCAACTGTTTCTTTTCCGCAGTTGTGTGTTGTCAGGGCTGCAGTCTTTTCTGCACAGCAGACAGAAAATAGAACAATGGATGCAGGAGTTTGCATTATTGCTTTAGTGATTGCATTATTACTTAGTAAAAATCTCTACCTTTTAATTTCAAGGCTTCTGCCCAAAGACTGAAGACTCTCCCATTTGCCACGTGAGAATGCCAGGAACTGTGCCAGCAAATTAGGCTCAGCTTACTGCGGAATACATGGAGGTCTTGTGCACAGTTCACTAATACAAGACAACAGAAGGGAAAAATTTGTGAGACTACAGTGACAGTCGGTTTGCCTTTCTAATTGTTTGAGAATTCAGGGAGGCGCTCATTCGTAGGTTGATAAATGCCTCGGGATTCCTTGTTTGTTTTAAAGACTAACAAATTTATTTATTGCATGAGCTTTCATGGGAGAAAAATCCCACGTGTCTGACAAAGCAGGATATTCTCCCATGAAAGCTCATGCAATAAATAAATTTGCTAGTCTTTAAGTGCCACAGGCTTTCTTGTTTGTTTTACTGAACTAGACTAACACGGCTGCCCCTTTGGAATTTGTGGGTTGGTTTCACAATAAAATAAGGTCACAGTGGGTCAAAAAAGGTGGAAAATGTATCTAAAGTTCTTTAATTAACCATTTTGGCCCCTTCAGACTGCTTTACCTGCTTAGGGGAACAAGGTATCCCTCCAAAGCTTTCTACATGGATCCAGATTGTGTTTGCTAACATGTTCCCTGTTGACAGACCCGATCCTGCAACTGATTCCATGCCAGACCTCTTCCCCTGCACAGAGCCACGTTGCATTGAATGAGGCATCGTATAGGCTCCAGGCTGTTCAGGGGGCCTTGGTTTGTCAGTGTAGTTTGTGTGAATGGCTGTGTTTAAAGGCCAGTATTTATGTGTTATGACAGACCATGTTGTGGTGCTGTGCATACAGACTGGTATTTAGCTTTGTTTGGATAGATCTGGGTTAGAAACCATGCTGTGTTATGTGGTCTAGCTTTTGGGAATGGGGGAGTTAGACGTGCGTGCATGCGTCAGTCGGGAGAGAAGCAGATTCTATTTACAACCCCAATGGCTTCTGTTTTGGTGTCAGTGGTAGAAATGTGGGAGCCATGCATGGGAGCCTTAGTATAATCAGAGACGTGCAGTATAACGTGTGTGAACACCAGCAATCGGAAAAGGAAGGAGATGGATTTTGAGCTCAGTGCAGGTCCCACTGAAGTTAATGGAAACAGTTACATGAATGTCGGTGAAAACTGAATGAGGCATTTAGATAGTTGGGACTCGTGTGACAGTCTGGCCCTGTTAATGTCAATGGCAAAACGCCAATTGGCTTCAGCTGAGCCAGGATTTTGTTCACTTATACTGGTGTAAATCTGGAACAACTGTACTGCCAGTCCTCTGCAGTTCCAGGGGTTTCAAATTATTGAGAGCGTTTGGAATCAGACAATAAGGTTTCCAATACTTGGAGCAAGAAGAGCAGTGTGAGGAATTTTCTTCGCTGCTAACATTTTAAAGGTGGACTTGGAACAACAATGGGTTAAATCATCCACTAAATGACAAGAGGAAGAAAAGGGCTAAAGAAAAGGGGAAAGGAGGACTAAACAAATACTTGACTAAGGATGAAGTGGACCCAATTAAAGCAAAAATGTGCCCTGCTTCCGCACTGCGGAACCCCATGAAAACTGGAAAGGGCTTTTTTTTTTCTTTAAATCTCTCTGTTGAATTGGGCTCTAAGCCAGGTGAAGGAAAACATTTTCCCAACACCAAATGGAAAAATGCAACACAGCTCTCTTAAATGGACTGTTAAAGGAATAGAGCTGTGAAAAGAATACGTTGCTGTGCACGAAGGTTATGCCTTTAACAGATTTTGACTGTACTTGACCTTTGCAGTGTGTAGGCAGAGAAATATGTTGCTGAAACTTGAGAAAGTACTGAGCGTTGGAGACAAATACTCAGCATCTCATCAACAGTGAAGGATTGATAGTTGGTTAAGAAGAATGTAAAATATCATTCCATATTAAAAGATCTTGCTAACTTCCTTCTAGTCCCTCCCATCCTTTCTATCCCTTGTCCTCTTTTCTTTTGCATATCACTGGCAATTCTGCTCATGCTTTAAAATAATCCAGGCTAAAAAGTGTGATTTGCGTTTCAGTGATTTTGATTACACCCACGTACTATATTTATTGCCATTTAAATCATTTGTGTTAGCTTGAGATTTTTCTTTTTTAAAAGACTGACTCTGCACTGTTGCTAAGGAAAAGAAGATTTTATTTATTTATTTAAATCTGGGCACTGCTTTAGTATTAGAAGGCTGATAGTCATGGGAGGGGAGCATCGGGAAAAAACAACGATTACTCATTTAGGCCTTCTTTGGAACATCACTATATTTGCTGATGGTTAACGAATATAATTTTTTCAACATTGTGCATGTTGGCTTAGAGATGCAACCTCCATTCGAGTTCATAGCAGTTATTTTTGTTTAGAGTGATATCTAATACCTATTAAAGTCAATCGAAGGCAGAGGGGGCATATTCACTTAAGTGGGCTTTGGATCAGGCCCCTAATTCACCAGAGCTGTAAGTTTGAGTTGTGTGTCCTGTTTTGTTCAGGAGATGTGCCAGGCCTTCCATTCAAAAATTTAACTGACCTTCTTTTTTTTCTTGTCTTTTCTAAAGCTACTAAGGTTAAGGTTCCAAAATGTCTTAGCGTCTTACAACTTTGTATTCCCCTCTTGCAACCATTCGCAGACCTTTCTGAAGAGAGAGGTGTTTTTTTGAATGATTTCTAATCTTATGGTCTATAGGGGCTCTCCCATCCACTCCTTCCTTTGTATCATATCTGTTTGAATTAGCATTCTTCTCGATTAGGAAATGTAGATGAATTTAGGATGGGTTTAGTTAAACCATCTTAGCGAAAGCCAGGGTAAACCATGCCGCCCACCGCCACAGCGTGGATTCAAGACAATGTCTTTAGCTTGTTTGCAGCTGCTCAAGTTGTAGCTTAGGTTGCTTCTGTTCCTGAATGACACAGAGGCTATGTCTACACTGACAGTGGAAAATTCACCATCATTGGATCGAGGCCTTTTTTTTGTTCAAATGAGAGACAATGAAGACGTGCTCAATTGATCTGGAAGTCGATCTAATAAAACCACCTCCAACAAAACCAGAGTGCTATGTTGACAGGAATGCACTTCCCGTTGGTGCAGCACTGTGGAGACAGTGCACTAGAGAGAAGTTATGAAGTCGATGCTAGTTAAGCAGGCTTCTCTGTGTGACTTGCATAACTCTCATCAATTCCTGCCAAATTTTGCCTGCAGTGTAGATGAGGCTGTAGTGGTACCATGGATTCATAGATTCCAAGGCCTGAAAGGACCATTGTGATTCTAATCTATATAACACAGGCCAATGAATTGCCTCAAAATCATTTCTAGAGGAGAGCTTTTAGAAAAACTCCCAATTTTAATTTGAATATTGTCAGTGATAGTAAATCTATCATGACCCTTGGTAAATTGTTCCAATGGCTAATTACTTTCATCATTAAAAATTCATCCCTTATTTCCAGTCTGAATTTGCCTAGCATCAGCATCGAGCCATAGGATCAGGCAATGCCTTTCTTTGAAGAGCCTGCTACTAAATATTTGTTTCTCCTGTAGATATTTACATGCTGTATTATGTGAGTAGCCAGTTTGTAACCGAGTTCTTTAAAGGCACGTCAGATTAAAAGCACAGAGAGCCAGGAGTATTGCTTCTAAGGAAGGGTTCAGCAATCCTATTAGGTAGTTGTAGATAAGCTTTCTTTTAGCTGTCATAGCAACAAGAAAGTATAGCTTCTCCTGAAAACTTATGAAAATTTTCTCCTTTTTGATAAACAAATTGGTAACTTGGAAAAAAAATTAGTGGTGCTTTGGTCACGGTAGGTGTCCTAGGGAGAAGGCACCTCTACATGCTTACGAAATGAATTTTTTTAAACCAATCACATTACATTCTTTCCTCACTGGATTCATTCAAGAAATTCCCCAGGAATACAGTCATTATTTAATTTTAGTCTTAAAAGAAAAATATTTATTGGCATTGGTTTACTGGAATGGCTAAAACTTGGGGAAAAAACAAAATTTGTTTAGATTATTTGACGCAAAGTGAGTGTACATTGATTCTTCAGATTTATACATTTCTAGCTGCTATAATTGTAAAACAATTTATTTTTCATTGACCCCCCCCCAGCTTTTTCTTAACATGTTTCTTTAACCTTAGAGGGTTAAATATTTAACAGACTCCTGAAATGCCCTTGTCAAGTGTAAAGACTGATTCATTGGTATATACAAGCCCTCAAATTTTTGTACAAATGGATATTTATGTATTCGAATTGGGCAGTTAGAAGTGCAAATATTGACTCATGTGTCCAGTTATAGAGCCCATCAGATTTTTTTTTTTTTTTTAGCTTAGCCTGCTTGATAGGGTGTCTCATACAAACTAACTGACTCTTTGATCAATGTAGATACTCTTATCACAGTTAGGACTGTGATAGGGTATTTATCATGTTGACAGGAAAAGTCACTGGGCGTGGATATGGTGAATAGCAAAGTAATGAAAATGTTGTTTAATAAAAGAATCCATCAACAGTTAAAAACACAAATAAAAAACCAGTGATCTACCTTCTGTGCAAATAACAAGAGCAATATATATTTGAGAACTGTCATACCAGAGTAAACTTGCCTGGACTTTTAAAAATATAATTTTAGCATGACATCTGGAAGTGTGAGGTTTTGTGTCAGATACATTTTGCAAAGGTACTTAAAATAATAAAAAGGTTTGCTTTCAATAAACCTGGCTGTTAGGTGCTCTAATCCAAGTATGAACTTTCTTTGTGTTTAGATTCACCAGAAACAGGGTAGAATTAGTGGCGATGTTAGAAAACAGCCTGGCCTACAATTTCAAAAGTAACTAGTGTTTTTGGTACCCAGCTTGACTCCTTGAAAGGCAAGACTCCCATCTCTGAAAATCAAGCCTTTTTAAAGTGCCTCCAGTTGGGCCATCAAACAACCAGGCAGGCGAATTGATAGTGTCTTTTGTAAACTTAGGTCTTGTGTGTATCTTTCCCCATTTGACCTAACCGACAAAGCCCCAATGCAGCTCTCAAGACATTGTGATCAACGGCTTAAAAAATTGTCATACTTCCCAATGGAGAAGAAAAGCAGACCAAAAAAGTGTTGCTGGACAAACTATGGTCACAAGTAGGACTGGGTGAAAATGTTCTTTCTTTTGATTTAAAATTGGGTTTTCAGCTAAATGATATTTTTTTCACACAAGAAGTATCTGCATTCCAGACAAAATATAATTTTGTCACAAACAAAAGTCTCAAAATGGCAGTATTTCAATTTGGAAATGCCATGTTGTCTCATTTCCCCATTGTTGTTTGGGTTTCTTATGTCCCCATTCTTCTCTACGGGCCAGGCTTTCCATCTGGACTACATCTCCCATGACCTGGCACTCTCTTGATTCCATTTTCCAGGAATGGAGACTGTGACGTATCATGAGAGACATAGCGTAACCAGTGAGCTCAGCCTAACGAGGGAAATGGCAGCTTGAGGAATCTGAACTACAACAGCCATCAAATTAAAAGTTTTAGAGTTTGGCTGAAATTTTTTAGTATCAAAATTTCTGTCAAGAATCCAAATTATCCATGGGGAACATCTCCTTTTTAAAACTAGCTCTACTGGCAAGCTACTAAAACCCACCATTGGTTGACAAAATCAAGTTGTGTAGAACCCAAGTCATGTTTTGAATGTCTCCCCTCCCATCTTTTTGAGGGATCCATGGGGCCTTTCGAGTGCCTAGAGTGGTGTTTGTGAGCTTCTGCTCACTATTAGATTTCCGTGCAACCCAGAATTTAACTTTGAATCGTTGACTCTGCTTTTCAGCTTTGAAAATGGGTACAGAATTTTCCCAGCGGTATACTGGCAGTGCTGAAGGAGAGGTTTCACCTACTTTTAGAGTACAAATATTTCTCATGGTTCAGATTGAGATTTGGACTACTCATGAGGACAGGGGAGGAATGGGGACAAAGAACTTCTTTTTCAGCTTCAGTGTGCCACCAAAGCCTATGTGGAATGGCGTCTTTAAGATTATCTTGAGGTGCAGTATCTCTCCGGAAGAGTTTAAACTTTCATTTGCTAGCTTTAATGATTCATCCGTTCTTTTTAGTTCCTGGAGGAGCTGTGGTAACCCCCTGCCCTAGGTGGATATAATCCCTGACTCTCAATGATACATTAACCATTCATAAACTGCATGCAGTATGGTTCCCCAAAGATATTTCATCTAGTTGCAATATCTGTTACAAAGTCCATTAAGGATTTTGATGTGCTCAGGTACCACAGGGATGGTGGCCGTCTTAACATAGATAGGAATGAGGGCCATAATGCTTGTCTTCTGTGAATCAGTGCTGTTTCTAGAGCAAGTTAGTACTCTCTGACATGAGTGCTGGATGTCTGTTATAGATTTCCTAATGTTCAGTCAGGAAAATATATATTTTCTGGAAATGAATACATATATGAATTTCTTTTACACATGAACATTATGAAATCCACAAGAGAATTCCAGCTTTCCTAACAAGGACTTAAATACCAAGGCCGCATCTATGTGGTTAGTTTGACATGTTGTTCAAATAATACCCCAAACCCACCCCCTGCTTGATCCTCATCAAGCTGAGCAAGGATGCTAGAGTACGACTTGCATTTTTGCATTTTACATATTTGCTCTCAGTTGTTACTTACTTAAATCTATAGGGAAAAGTCTTGGTTTGCTGTGTGAGCATGCTAATTCGTATTGGTTGCTTTTCCCTACAATCTGACTTTTTGATACACTCTAACGCCTGTTACGGAAGCCTAGCTCAAAGAAATGACGACTTTAGAAACTGAACATAGATGCGTATATGAGCTTTCACCTGGTTCCCAGAGACCTGTCACACCCGTAGTGCTGTATTCCGTGAAGGTGGGTGTGTCTCCTTCACACCCATAGCAGATTCTTAGAATGGGGTTCCCAACCTTTTTAAGGCTGGGCACCCCTTTGTAGTTAAAAAAAAAAAATGAAGCTCACTGGAGGGTGCTTGGTGCCACTGCACAAGGCAGAATTGGGCCTGCGCCACTCTCCTCTGGGGGCGTTGGAGCTGCCACGGCCATGGCCGCCTCCCCCAGCCCAGGAGCCACTGCAGCCATAGCCCCCTCCTCTGGCTGGGCAGCTGGAAACGGCCATGGCCCCGGCCCCTTCCCTGTGTTCCCACCTGCCAGCCTGTTCTTCGCCTCCCCGCCCCGCTGGTTCCCCACCCCTGACCCCCCACTTTACCTGGCCACCCCCCAGGCTGCTCTCCCTGAGCATGTTCTACATGCTCAGGCAGGGT
Source organism: Podocnemis expansa (assembly GCA_007922195.1). Taxonomy (NCBI): domain Eukaryota; kingdom Metazoa; phylum Chordata; order Testudines; family Podocnemididae; genus Podocnemis; species Podocnemis expansa. Next base: position 5,675,466 of record ML681973.1, on the reverse strand, counting down.
AGGGGTTTTAAAAACTCCCTGCCTGGGGGAACCGGAGACCCTGGCGATGCCCAGCCCCAGCTCCCAGTCTGTCTGTGGACCCCTGCAGCCACTCTGTGCCCACCAAGGGTCTGCAGACCACAGGTTGGGAACCACTGTATTAGACTAAAAGAGCCCAGTCAAAATAGAATCATATGAGTGTATTTTCCTCTGGACTTCGTAGTGTCTTTTACAGGTTGTTCTTACAGGTTAAATCATCATAGAAGAGACATGCTTAATCATTGGCTGAGGGTGTGCCCTATTTTGTTCCTCTAGAGCATGCTCACACTGCTGTCCAAGGTGTGACTCCACATCAAGTAGACACACCTGCACTAGCATGGCTGAATGAAGTATAGCAGGTGTGGGAAACTTCAACCCAGATTGCAAACCTGTCTGGAACAGCGGGTATATCTCTGAAGCCTGAAGCACCACGACTATTCTGCTGTTTTAAACCCCACTCGTAGGGGGGTGTCTGCCATCTCCAGCTTCTGCGTGTAGGCACACCTTTAGATGGAGTGCTCTCAATGGTCGGCTGGAAATCTACTGAGGTTGGAAGCCATCACCGTTAAGAAGGATGGAGTATTAGAAGCTGGGGAAAGGAGAAAGTAACTCTCTCAGTGAAATTTCATGTGCATGTTACTGGGCAAGAGTAACAATGAAATTTCATGGATGTGTTACTGAGCGAGAGTAACACCCAAACTCCTCTTCTGGTGCCTTGACACCAGAGGCAGTTTGTATGTGACCTAAATAATATCTGGCTGTACCAAACGAGCAAGGAAATCTCATCATTAGCTTTCAGTGCCCAGACCACACCAACAGCTGTAGGGGAGCTCTACAGTATTCTTTCTTTTTCTTTTTCACATAAAATGGAGTTGGCTCCTTGTTGCTATAGAAACCTGCAACCCTAATTACAAGGAGTCTGATTCACTGGATGTAGAAAGCCATAATTCTTTCTTTCTATAAAAAAGCAGAGCCAGGTCACAGAAATGACAACCCAGAGCTGGCACGGGATCAATCTTGAGAGCTTCCCATGTGAATAGGGCGTACTCAGAGAGCCCAAAAAGCACTGCATGAGACGAGACCACCCTTAGTGTGAGACCAGAAGTGGTGGCTTTCTCCGGGAGCGCAGCCTTGTTTGGAGACCCGTCCCTTGGACTGCAGCGTAGCTGTTTCCACATGGATACTCCAAACCAAATCAAACAGATTATGTACCCAGCATCTAGATTTGATTGTTCTGTCACTGCATCATGTGTAGCAGCCTAGCCCATCAAAGACCAGCGATCCCCGGCTCTCATGCCAGATGGAGCATGAGTGCTTATTCTGAGCGGCACACGGGGCAACTGGCCCTTTGACACCGCTCTCAGCCTTTCTGCAGCTGAAGTCGTGCCACTTGCATCCAAGGCTACATGACCACAGCTACTCCTCCTGCTGGCCCAACCCCTAGCCCTTATGGGGGCCCAGCAGAGCTCTGGGGCCCGAGCTGCTACCCAGGGCTGAAGCCATAATGCCATGCACAGCAGCTGCTCCCCGTCCGCCCACTGCCTCCACCCCTCGCGGGGGCTCTGTTGGGTTCTGGGAGTGGAGGGGTTGCTCGTGGCCAAAGCCAAACTGCCACATGTGGCAGCTGCTCCGCCTGCTAGCCCCAGCTCGGCCCCCATGTGCCCAGCGCAGCCCAGGGCTGCCAGAGCTGCGTGCGACAGCTCCTCCTCTGCTGGCCCTGCCACCTAACGTGGACGCCCCAGCTGTGGCTGCTGCCAAATTTCCAGGCGGTGTCCGTTTTTGTCAGCAGAGTGGGGAGCCGGCATCTGCTGAGAGTGAGGAAGGAGGGGCTGGCTTGGTGTTTGGCAAAGGCTGCCAAATTCTGGCTCGCTTAATGTGACTGATCTGATGGCTAACGGGGCACAGTTTTAAATATATTCTCACAGGCTTAGTTCCTGCAAGGAGCTAAGAATTCCTACTAAGGTGAGGATGCTCAGCACCTTACAGGATTGGGGCTTAGCCATCTGCAGGTCCCAATCCACCAAAGCAATGAGGCATGTGTGTGTTGCCTTGTTGACTTCCGAGGGGCTACTCATAAACACAGGCTTAAGGGCTTTCCTGGATCAGCCTTAGAATTTGCCAGATTTGCAAACTGCAGTTAAATAACATCATGACTAAATCAAAACAGGATGTGAATCAGAATGTAAATAATGCACAAAGAAATGCAGTGCATGCATAAAACAGATGGCTCAAGTGTCCTCCAAGTTCATCTTTCCACTGTCTATTTTCTGACAAAAACCTACGAAGTTGGAAAATGTTTTTGTCTTAACCTCTTAGCTCATTTTCTCCAGGCAGTAAGCTGTCAGAGTGTTCGGTGGCTTTAACTAGCCATGGTGTCAGTCTTTTTTGGTGTCAATAAGGTTACTAGGAAGCCAGAAATTTGCATATGGAATTGATTATTTTATTCCATTTTTAGAATGTGCTGACTGCAGTTTAAAATGTGCCTTGCAAATTCATCATGTAGCTATTTAATCCTGGGCCTGGAACCTTTGACTCAGACGATTGAATCAAAGGTTTCAGGCCCTGGAGTCTTTAGTTCAATCCCTATTTCAAATATATGGGTAAGAGAGAGTCATCCTCTGGTTTGCCTGTCAAGAAGCAAAGTGGATATTTCAAAATACATTCCATTAAACAATTTAATATGAGGACAATGCATGTAAGGCTTGCTTCCTGACACCCTGAAAAGCAAGAAACTTTCAGAAGCCCAACATAGGCAACTCTGTTGGCTATGATAAATTGTGTGATCAGCTCCTGGCATCTAGGGATTTTTCCAGTAGGTCCAATTAGTTATTAAGCAGCACTTCATACTCCAGCTGGCCATTGGGAACAGAGGGTGTGGTGGTGGCTTACATTTTATAAGGCATCAAAGTGCTAAAGCAATGGGCAGTGTTTGAGTGTCTCACAATACACATCTGAGACTGGAAAATACTGTCCCCATTTTCCTGATGGGGAACTAAGGCACAGAGAGATTAAGTGATTTGCCTGGTATCGCACAAGAAACCTGTGGCTAAGTAGGAAACTGAACACGGATCTTCCAAGTCCCTGTTCATTGCATTGACCACAAAGCAGGTCTTCTTGGAGTCTATTTCAGGAGCATTGCTGGGGTGCAACCAGCAAGTCTGTTTAACAAGGAATCTTTTAATGATGGTTTAGTGAACAACTTTTAGTGATAAATGTAAGACCCTCATCTGCCCATGCTGTCAAAATGTGGCAGGGACCTTCAAAATGAGACACATCACAGGCACATGGAAATTCCAGTGTTTAAAGTGGTATTTATTCTGCAGTTTGCCAAGAAATGTGGACTCTAGTTTTTAGTAGCTGTACAGAATTAGCAAACAATTTTTATGGATGATTATCAGTGAAACTAGGAGGTCTAGTTATTCTGTCTAATAACATGTCAAACATTTTGGGATGGCAATTGGCTGCAGGAAAGCAGTTTGGAAAAATACAGTTTTCTCTAGCTGTGGAGCATTCAGCAGCCTCTGATCAGATTGATGATTTGTGATCCCATCACCTCCAGATTGGAAAGATGACATGTCATTCCTACAGGTGCTCCCTGCAAGGCAGTATTGTACGAATGAAACTACAGCACTGGAAAAAAGATGCTGGTTGGAGGATGTTTCTTAAGAGAATTTAACTCCGAAAATGATAACCAGTTACTTGTGGCCCAATCTGTGGGTATACAGCACAGTATTTAATCATGTGTGTAGGTTTAAGCACACATCTAGACCAACCAGTGTCAATGAAATTACTCTCATGCTTAAAGTTAGGCATGTGCTTTAGTTCCTCACTGAATTGTAACCCTTAATCCTGAATGGGTTATCATCTGGGTCTTTTCTGAGCTGAAATCATTTATCTGGATTTTACATTCTTCATGATTTCTGTGAGCGATCTGTTTCTGGCTTAAAAGTCCCTCAGTGTAGTAAACTGTGTCTGCCTCTGACAGCTGTTACAATGTAAGAATTATGATGATGTGAACAGAATTTATGAAACCACAATCACCCTTTGTATATTGAAAATTAAAACAGCAGTAACATTTTTGCATGAATGCAAAGGTAATATAGTATTTTTTCACTTAGCAAATAACCATATGACTTGTATAATTTTTTTTACTTGCCCCCCCATGTTTGGATTGTGTATATGGGATGTAAGAAAATTATGAAACCCATTAGGCAAGAGTAACAGGATTTAAATGTATTTTACGTGTTTTTCTTAGGCTGAGTTAACCATATGTTAAAATAAACTTCACCAACGGCAGTGGTTCTCATTTGAGGCTGATTATGTCTTAATAAAATAGTATGTGGGTGGCAAACATAAGCAGATATGTTACTGCACAGAAATCAGGATTGCGATATTTTATATTATGTTTATCTAGACACCCTCACTGACGCTAAACAATCCCTTGTACTGCAAGTCATTCCACTGAAGTCAAAGGGATGACTTGTGGTGTTCAGATATGATTCAGGAAGGGTATGGCCATCTGGGCTATTGTGCAGAATGGGATGTCAAAGTTAGGAAATTCCGGTATGTGTTTTAGCCGATCTGTGTTTATGTATAAACTCCAAGCTCCTTGCTACACCCTTTAATCTACTGTGGGTCTTTCAGTGTAGAAACATTCCCCCACTGGTTTAAAGCAAGTCGAGTTGCCCAGATAATCCTGACGTACTTTGGGATAATGGCAGTGAAGGGAAAAGCACAGGCGCACGTAATGATTTTTGTGTCTGGCTGATGGTGTCACCGTGTCTGTTATTCTTTCAGAAGACATTTTTGCACCTATCAATATCCCCAGAAGATTATCTATTTTGAGAGCGTGTAGAGAAATGTAGAACCTCCAAGACTGGTGAATAAATCATTCCTTCAACAGTCTGTCAGCATACCTATTGTGGAAATAGTGATGTTAACTTTTTGTCCTTGGTGTGTGTGCACTGAACAGCGTCGCTTGCTCTAAAGCGCTTCATCAGTTCTGTGACCGGAAGGATAGTTTCGAAGTTGAGGCCTCAGCTCTGTTTCTCACCTATGCAGGTAAACACACTTCAAATCATGTATTGACAGAATCAGAGAAACTGGAAGGGACCCTGAGAGGTCATTGAGTCCACTCTCCTGCACTCATGGCAGGACCAAGTACCCTCTTAAACCATCCCCGACAGGTGTTTGTCTGACCTGCTCTTAAACACTTGGATGGATGGAAATTCCACAACCTGCCCAGGTAACTTAGTCCACTGATTAATCACCCTGGCAGTTAAGAATTTTTTCCTAATGTCCAACCTAAACCTCCCTTGCCATAATATAAGCCCATTGCTTCTTGTCCAGTTGTCAGCAGTTAAGGAGATCGATTTTTCTCCCTCTTCCTTATGACAAGCTCTTAGGTACTTGAAAACTGTTACCATGTCCCCTCTCTGTCTCCTCTTTTCCAGACTAAAGAAACCAGCTCTTTCAGTCTGCCCTCATAAGTCAAGTGTTCCAGACCTTTAATCATTCATGTTGCTCTTCTCTGGACTGTCTCCAATTTGTCCACATCTTTCCTGAAATGAGGCACCCTGAACTGGACACAGTACTCTGGTTGAGGCCTGATCAAGGCTGAGGAGAGCAGAAGAATTACTTCTCATGTCTCATTTACAATTCTCCAGTTAATACATCCCAAAATGGTGTTTGGTTGTTTTTTTTTGCAACAGCATTACACTATTGACTCATATTTAGCTTGTGGTCCACTATGGCACCCAGATCCCAGTCCACAGTGCTTCTTCCTAGGCAGTCATTGCCCATTTTGTATATGTGCAATTGATTGTTCTTTCCTAAGTGGTGTACTTTGCACTTGTCCTTGCTGAACTTCATTCTGTTTACGTCAGACCACTTTACCACTTTGTCCAAACCCAAACCCTAACCCTAACCCTATGCCGGCCTTGCCCACTGCACCCTCAGTCGGTGCTGGGGGGTGGGTCTCCAGTTCAGGGCTGGGGTCGGCTCCTGCCCTCGCTGGTGGGTAGCTTCTGGGTCCCCGCAGGGGCTGCCTCTATCCCTGCAGCCTCTGGGTCCCCCCTGGTGGGTGGCTGCCTCTCTCCTCCTCTCGCAGGCGGCCTTGGGGGCCACCTCTCTCCCTCGCCAGTGGGCAGCTTCTGGCTCTGCGGTCGGATCTGGAAGTGGGGGGAGGACCCTTCCTACTCCCTTCCAGCCCTGCTCAGCAGGGGGCTGGGAGCCACACACGGCGGTTTCTGCTCACCTGGAGCCATGGCGCGCAGCTCATTCCACCCAACCGCGCAGCGCTGGGGGAGCAGGGCCAGCACCGAAGCCTGAGCGGCACCATGTGCTGCTCAGGCTTGGCCCCTGTGCCATTTTTGGCATGGGTGCCAGGGGTTGCCAACCCCTGCTCTATGCCATCATGAAAATACTGAAGAGAACCAGATCCAGAACCAATCCTTGTGGTACCCTGCTCATTAATGCCCCTTCAGCATGACTGTGAACCATTCATGATTACTTTCTTAGAGCGGTTATCCAATCAGTTTTCACCCAGCGTATAGTAGCTCTATCCAGGCTTTACTTCCCTAGTTTGTTAATGAGAAGGTGATGTGAGACCATATCTAAAGCCTTACTAAAGTCTAGATATTCCACATCTACTGCTTCCCCTCTGTCCACAAGGCTTGTTACCCTGTCACAGAAAGCTGTCAGGTTGGTTTGACAGGATTTGTTCCTAAAGACACTGGAGCCATATGCCTCTGTCAGGGAAACTGTTGTGGCTTTCATCTGTTTGTTGTATAAACTGCAGGGACTATAGAATAGAATCATAGGGTTGGAAGGGACCTCATGAGATCATCAAGTCTAAATAAGTAGGAACAAAACGTTCAAAATCCCAGTTGTATACATCTGCAAAGAGGGTCACTGTGGAATTATCACAAGAAACCAAAGGCAAGGGCTGGCCACATTCCAAACATTTTAATTCACATTAAAAACGCCAGGACACCAACTTCAACTTGGTTCACTTCCCCACCCCAGCCATCATTGGCTAAGAAATCCAATAGCCACTGAAAGTTAAGTGATGAGTTTCTAGTGGGCAAAGTAAAAGTCAGTGCATTTGGTGCGTTTGTGAGGCATTTGGCCAGTATAATTTGCTTTCTGGTTGTCCTTTGCTTTTGTTCATCTTCATTTGCTTTTTGTTCTTCAAACCTCTGCAGCACATCTAACTCCAGCAGCCTTTTCTCTGCTCTTACTGAAAAACTCTATTGGTTCCCAGCTTTGGTCTCAATGTGGGTTTTCTTGAGAAAAGATGAGGATTTGTCCCATTCTTGGTTCAATTACAGTGGTCTGGAACTGCTCCCTTTATGTTTCAGCAAGTTTGTTCCTTCCCAGCGGCTGGTTCAGGATTTTTCATTCCTTACAGAGCATGTGAACTATTCACACAGATTGTTCATGTTACCACGGATATATTTCCAAGTGCTAAGCCTCTTGCAGTGCACAGGAAGGCCATTGTTCAGCAAGTGTAAACAGTGTTTAAAGGTAGAGGTGCAGTGTGCATGTTGAGGAGGGTGTGTAGTAACCAATCAATCAATCAATCAAATCATAGGGCCGGAAGGGACCTCATGAGATCATCAAGTCCAACCCCCTGGGAATTGAACCCAGGACCTTCTGCATGTTAAGCAGAGGTGCTAGCCACTACCTCCGATACTGGACAAGTCTTACTAACATCATTGCTGGATGCACAGAATCCAAGGTGTGGAGAGTAGGCCATGAGCTAGCTGACATTTGATTTCCTGCAGCATACTGAGTTCAGTGTGGTCTTTTTCAACACACATGGGTTCATATTTCCAGACGACAGTTTGAAGGAGTTGAGTAAAGTAGTTCAGAGCCGGCAGCCTGGAATGGGATGGAAATGGCAGTTACTGCATTGTATATCTACGGCTGCATAAATCTGACCCACCCTCTGCTTACTTCAATCATGCTTTACTTTTCTACACATAACTTGCTAAAGCTGTGGAACAGGCTGTCCCTCCCCTCTTTTTCTAGTAGAATATACAAGAAAAAATGAATAGAGGTTAGCTTTAGCCATGGATCCAACTAAAGGTTTTATGGAAACCACATCAAATGGTAACATGAGTCCAGAGATGAGCCTGACTCTGCAATTCTTGTATTCCAGGCTGGTACAGATGGTTCCTTGTGATTTTGGATTTCATGGCTATTATTCCAAATTACATCACCCGGACAAAGGTTAATGCCTCAGAAGGCCAAGGCTGTACTTTTATCCTTTCCCAACATTTTTTTTTTAATTCTTCTCTTTTCCTTCTCAGAAGTATGCAGGGGGAATATAGGGGAAAACATGGATGCTTCTTGAGAAATCTGGAATTCTATCAGTTAAACATGCTCCTCCTTTTAACTCTTGGGCTTAGCCTGGCAAACCTGTGCCTTAACCTTCATGGCCAATTTCCACTATCACTGGGCTTTGTCAGTCAGTTGGATTTCTAGAGTGATGTCTTACTGCTCATCCTCTCTCTTTTGACTGATGCTTGTTCTGAAATGAAATGAAACGAAAAGGAGTTGTTGTGCTCATTAGAGCTTCAGTTTTCTTCTAAAGCCGGTCTCCTGACTTCATTGGCATTGGATCTTGCAATACTAATAGCTGTGGTGAGGAGATGGTTGTACCCAATGTCGTTTTGCTTTGGGGATTTTTGGGAGTGTTTGGAACATGTCTGTCTTTTGATCCTTACCATTGTTCCTCCATCCCTTAGAAATTTAGGGTTTGGATCGTCTCTCACCCTGGCATTAAATCGAGACTAAGCACTGTGGAAACAAATGGTTTATAAAGTGGCGTAAGTGTATGGGGAATTAATTTCTGTGTGTCTTGGATGTCATGGGCTTTTGCACATTCTCCCAGTCTCCGATCAGAGAAGCTCTTAGTTATTATCTTGGACTTGCTCCAAGTCAGTTGTAAAGGTTTGCTTTCTTTTCAGCTTTTTTAAGATAGGTGGTCATACCATGTTCTGGAAAGCCACTGTGTTCATATCTGGGATGCAAACGGGCAGCTGACCTTCAGAAGGGACAGCAGGCCCTGAGCTCTTGCAGCCAGTAGGGTTTGGAAATCTGATTGGGATTTTGACATGCTTTGTTTTTAATCTGCGTGTTTGACTGTAGAGCTAGTATAGTCGCACATATTGTTATGAAAACTACTTCTCCAAGTCTCCAGCTCAATCACAAGAACCACAGCCACTGTCTAGGAGCACTGGTGTGGGGTTTTGTGTTGTCGATCTGCCACATATTTCAAGAGGCAGCTATGCAAGTACCCTAATAATGGAAGGTAGCCAAAATATTTCTCAGCTGTGTTAGCGCATTGCTGTTGGTTGTATAATACATTCTGTCACTTCAGAATTCTAGCTCTATTTATCTTTACCTCTGATCATTTACTTAACTTTGCATTCATGTAGGATTTGACTCGAGCAGCTTGTTTTAATTGCTTATACTGCAGTGTTGTTGTGCTAAACTCAAGACAGATGGCGCTTAAATACAGACCACACATGGAGACCTGTAACAATTGTGCTTCCTTGCTCTGCTGGTTCAGTGGAAGGCAAAAACGACCGGCTTCTTTTTGATGGGACGAGACCAAACGGAAGATACAAAGGCTGGGAGCTGGCAGAAAATTCAGCAGAGTCTTCTCTGAACAGAGTGAGGAGCAGCATTTAGTATCGGGAAGAGAGAAAGGAAAGGGATGATACTGAACATGAGCAATTTCATGGTGTTCAACTCAATGTGTCTGTTTGTGCATGTTTCCAAAGACAGTATCTGGAACATTGCAGAACGTTAATCAGCAGTGTTGAGATATTAAATTCTGGCAGGAGATGGGGGCCACACTGGGACACTAGGGGTTAAGGAGCAGTTCAGGGCCCAGTTGACTCTGCCCCTGCAGAGCTTCTCCAGCTGGACCAAGGAGTGTAGAAGGGAGCCCGAGAGGTGTGAGGTGGATCCACAGGATCGGAGACAGATCTATCTCAACAGCCTCTGAGAAAGTGCATCCCTTCAGTTCCTTCTCCTTGCCAGCTAGAGTCATCCTGCTGTCCCCTTACTTTGATGGTAAGACCTCCAGGCAGGGACTGGATCCATGTCATGTGCTTGTTCAGGGCTAGCGCAGTGTGCCCTGATCCATACCTGGAATTTCCAGGCACTGATATCATACAAATAATACATAATTCAGCATCGGCATTAGCTCAGTCTCTGTTGTTGTCCAGGTGCTTGTGTCCAGGCAGAATGGAGCAGCGGAGTTAAGTGGTATCATCAGGTTGCTACTTCTGCAGCCTGAAATACTTCCCGGTCACCTGAAGTGACTTCACGCTGAACAAGAGACTATGGCTCAATGAAGATCTCAGAGTAGATTAACTATAGTCCAACACTAATCTCTAGGTCTTCTTGGAAAGGAAAAAAGGGAGCCGCCTAAGAAGAACCCTCTCCGTTCCCGCCAGGTTCTACAGGCAAAACAGTAAATCTAGTTGGTGGTGGTCTCATGACCTACCTAGACAATAAGAAGGTTCGTGCATTGTACAAAGGCTTTCCTGATGATTTTATCATCCCTGCATGGAAATTCTGCTGCAAATGGAAGAACGAAAACTGAGAGTGACACTCTGGATTATAAACTCAGCTGTCTTCCTTTCAGATAAATGCAGCTATTTCGAGTCATGCCTGTGGCTAGATGATGACTAATGATAAAATGGTGATTAACAAATGCTCGGGATCTCAGTGGAACAAAAAATAATCTTAAAAATTGGAACTGGACTAGAATCATGAGGCCATATTGTCCATCTTCCTAATAACTGTGTGTTCTCAAATGTTTTGTCTAGCCTAGTTAAAATTGACTCATGCAGTGGTTTTTTTTGTCCAGTCCGGTATTAAATGACTCAAACCTTCTATCATTTCCCTTGCACGCTACTCTAATAGACCTCTCTGTTTAAGAAATTTTTTTCTGATAGTCAATCTAAATTTTCCCCTAGTCAGTTTCATCTTGTGAATTCTGCACTTCTGCCACCCAAAGTAACTAATTGCCATTATTGGTTTACATTTCTTGAGTACTGAGAGGTTATATTATCCTGTGTTGCAAGCAATGGTCAAGCAATATGTACTCCTTTCATTTTACCTTCCCTCTTTTATCACCCAATAATTTTGTAGTACTTTTCCGGATTTCCTGTAGTTTAACATCATCACCACACTGAGGTGCCAAAAACACTGCACAGCATTCTAAAAATTAGGATTAGAAATGTATAGGCTTCATCACTTGAGCATATGAAAAGAATTTGTCATCTTTGGATGCGATCTTAAACAAAGGCCTCTTCTGCCTTGTCTCTAGAGGCTGAACGATGGAAATAGAAGAACCCTAGCGCTTCTTGCAAAGCATGGAGTGACAGCTACTCTGTCGCTCTAAATGATAGATTCTAATAGCCAGAGCTGTTGCTGAGCTATTACTCAGCACAAAATGGAAGGAGGCTGCATGCACAAAGCTCTCTGCAGGGTCCATTCTTTGTTGCTATGCTCTTAACACACAGTGTTGCTGTGTAATGCAATTTGAGATGAGTATCAATTGCCCAGTACGAAATGAAATCCTTTTCTAGGATGTTTACTCTGCTGCAGTCAAGATGCTATTAAGTAATTTTTTTCTGAAGCATTTTATCAAGAAGCGTATTTTCCCTCAAGGATATTTTTCCAAGTCAGCTTATTTTTTATAGTTGCATCGTGTTTGCTGATTCTGGCTCAAGCATTTGTAATATCTGACTGCTGTGACTGCCTTTTGTTGCACTAAATAAATACAGTAGAGAGGAAGGAATCTAGTCAGTTAATTGGCTTGGGATCAAACTAAGGCTTGCTCTAGGCGTACACTTTAGGTCAACATAGATACACACCTCACCAACATAACTGTGCTGAGCTAATCCCTGCAGTAGATACAGTTATGTCAATGGAAGAATGCTTCTGTCTCTGTCGGTACTGTCATTTGGGGAGGCAGTTTTCATGCACCAGTGGAAAATCTCTTCTGTCAGTATAGGCTGTTTCTACACTGCAAAGTTTGCTGGCTTAATGGTGGGGACGTACCTATTCTGGTGTAGTCACTGTAGAGGAGAAATACCCTTAGTAACAGAGGAATTGATGGTATGTTTATCTCTGGAGCTTCCTCAGCCACTCTGGGCATTGGCCAGAGACTGGTAGAAAACAGGTTTAAATTATTTCGTGAGTTCTCAGTCAGCTTGTATAGAACAGAAAGACAGACACACGCACGCACCCACCCACCCACCCACCCACACACACACACACAAGTGCGTGGGGGGGAGCAGTGAAGTGTAATCAATGTTTGACTAAGTTTGGAAATCTCCCAACATTTTCCATGGGTTGAAAGTTGTCTGCTTTAGTGCTAAGTTCCAAAGGGGCGGCCGTGTTAGTCTAGTTCAGTAAAACAAGGAGTCCTATTGCTGGGAAGCATTTGGTGTAACTAATTACAGTACCAGGGTCATGTGTTGGCAAGGTTGTTCTTTTAATCTCTAAAGTGGGTGTGATTTTGATTTTGTTAACTTCTCTGCAAAACCAGGCAAAACCAAATGAAACCAAAATCAAGCCTAGAGAGTTTATGTTAGACTGAACTGGATGTGGAAATCAAGCTCTTGTGTCTGAGCTAGAGAAGCGAGCCTTATTCAGAGGAAACATTGCAGTTCACATTTTGTAAAAGTGACGTATTTTATGCCAGTATTAGGAATCATCAGGAAAAGATCAGATTTTCTCATCTGCTTTAAGACAGATGTTCAATTGCTCAAGCTCTGTTTGACTCAGTGTCCGTTGGTCAATAAGGAAATTTTATGATTTCACAAAAGCAGTTATCAGATATTGTCTTTTCAAAAGAAAAAAACTTTTAATAAAGCTCCAAGTCCTAGCATACCACCAGCAGCTTTCCACCGATGAGCAGGGCGCGGGAAGCCGGGAGGGCTGTTGTGGCTGAGAACAGTCCTGGCAACAGCTGCTGTGCCCCTGGGGTTGCAGCTGCCCAGAATTGGAAGCACAGGGCTGCAGCCACGGTGCTGGGACGCCACAAGGGAGGTGGAGATGGCAGCAGAGAGCCTCTGGGCTGCTTGCCGGGAACTAAGAGATTGGTCCTTGTTTCCCCACATTGCCAGCTCAGTGGAAGTTGTTTCAGTGAGGATGCCTTCCACTGATCAAATGATAGCAGTGTGGATGTAAGCCACCACTATTGTTATAGCCTTAGTCCTGTCTTCCCATCCCGGGGGCAGGACATGCCAGGCTTCGAATCATGCCATCCTGTAGGAAGCCCATTCCCAGAGATGACCCACACTCCTCTTGCCTCAGGTGTTTGGGTGAGGCTCATCTTTAAGAGTGATGCAAAATCTGCAAAACTTTTAAACCGCAGACCCAGAAAGAAGTCAGCATCTCAAATTCCTGATGATGGAGGAAGCACTTCGTCCTCCAAGAACATTCAATCAGAGCCCAAGCAAAGTCGCTTTGTCAAAGAAAAACAGCTGAACCCAACCTGGGTGCAAAAACCAAACAGCTAATTGCTTATTCTAAAATAAACACACTGCAGCGGGGAGAGCAGATAAGATGCTGGTCTCTGCCCCTGAGATGCATTACAGAAACTTTTATAGCTTAACAGCAACATTAACATACATGCATATACATAAGCAACAGTAATAAAAGCTAACATTCTGTAATTGGTGCAAACTAATATTATTTCCTCAAAAGGAACGAAGGTCAAAGGGAAAAGAATCTCACATAACAACTTAACAGTGTCAGAGTTAATGCCATCTAAGCAGGTTTGATAGGAGAATGTTTAGTATAAGTCAAGGATGTCAGCAAAACTATTGAAGAATAACAATTTCTGGAGCAGGCAGGCACAGAGAAACACTAACTAAAGTCCTGAAGGCCGGCAGTATTTTCACATTATCTCTAATGGCATTTTGGGTGCATTCTTTTACAATTTTCTCCCTCAGGCCTACTGAGCTATCTGTGTCTTCAGACTGTCAGGCCTCAGCTACAGAATTCTTCCACAGCTTCAGTGCGGCGTTCGCCAGAAAAGGTGAAAACCCATGTACTACAGACTCTGCTGAAGAGACACAACACCGTTGCTCCCCGACAGCGTCATCGACATGTGGGTCTCAGCAGCACTGATCATATTCACTGGTACAGCCCAAGAAAAAGAGGTCTCAGAGAGAGTGCTCTCCAACCCCTAAGTCCAGAAAAGACATGGGCTCTGCTGAACCTGGGGTGGCCGCTCTAGTCTCAGGCCACAAGGCCTGGTGCCATTGACTCCTGCCCCAGGCAGGCCGGCATTGAGTCCGGCATGGTTGGCATTGCCTGCACGGCAAATTCTGAAAAGAGAATCTGCAGCTCCCTTCTACCCCAGCGTCTTTTGAGGTGGCAAGGGAGCTCACAGCTGACCTTATATGTACTCCTGGGGAAAATCTTTCCAATGGATTGCACATGATCCCATGTCTTACACTCCCCGCATTTATTTTCATCCCATTCTGTAAGTTCCCCCTCTTCAAAGCATCTGATGAAGTGGGATTTTCTCCCGTAAAAGCTCATGTGATAAATAAATCTGTTAGTCTTTAAGTTACAGGTAAGCAACTGTCTTTTCCTGCTCCTGGTTTGGTGGATGTCCCTCCCAAGGTGGATGATGATGAGGTGTTTCCATCGCTTTGTGGGGCCATGGACGGGGTCTGCTAAGATCATGGGGTGCTGGAAGGTGTGTGGCCAGGGGTTCTGGTAGTTGCTTTTTGTAAGGTAGCTAGTCATAAATGCTGACCTGCTGATATTTTTTGTGAGGAAAATATTTTTTAAATAACATAGATAAATATCTGGACTTGGCAAACAGACACAGGAAAAAAGAAAGGTAGGTCAGATATTAGGCTTTCTAACCCTACCAAGCAAAATCAAATTCTGCTCTTTTAGTGTTTTAGTGCTGATTTCAGTCAAAGCAGGCTCGAGCCCTAAGGATATCCTCACTGCAGAGATAACGCAGGGTACTAGACCATCCACATATAGAAATCTGTGCCTGCCGGTGATTTTGGCTTGGACTAGCTGGCTGACTGCGGCTGTGGATTGGAACCTAGGCTCTGCTTTAACTTGAGTGGAACCTACCCACTTTGCATTGGGAGGGGCAGTTGAAATCACCTGAGTGCCAATAGTCCTCCATTGCCCTTTCCATAATTCCACCTTCTTACCACCCAAAGAGCAGACAAGTTCTCCCGCAATGGATTTGGAAAGCATCCTAAAGCATCTCAGCGCAAGGAACAGTGGGATATGTGCCTGAGCACACATGGGCAAGTGCAGAAGCAGTAAGAAAGTACTACGACAAGATTGGGTTTTGCTGTGGGAACTCTTGCACCTGAATAAAGACCAGCCCAAGGTGCCGGTCACCAGGTTATCACCACCATGAAAACATGCATAGCCTATATGACTTTCAGTAGCAACTCTGAATCATATTGAAAATAGCTTTAAAATTCATCAGTAAGTGGGGAGACTTTGAATGGCAATATACACTGTATGTCAAGAGCAACTAAACAGGTTTTAATAACTTCTTCATTATGTTTTTGATTGATGTTTATCTGCAGTTCCCAGACTTCCCAAAACACAAGTGCTGCTGTTAGTTACTCTTCTCTTCTAGGATTAGTTGTCTGAAGGATCTTTATCGTGTGGCCTCACTATTATGACCTTTCATTAGTTTTAGGAGTTTGACTGGGAAGTGGCAAATACGTTTCACATTCTAATAGTTGGAAACATTTAAATAAATCCACACACATTTGATTATTTTATCATCATGCTCAGTGTTGATGTTGTTTACATGGAGTAAATATTTATAGATGCACATAGGAATGTCATAAAATTAAGAAATTATAGGTTTTAGACACAGAGCATCTAAGCATCAGTCTTTGAATGCATCTGTGCTGTCTGGAGAGTTATCAGAATTGGCAGTCTGTGCACAGTTGAGTAATTTTCTTTCATCTGAGTTAAAAAAACTTGTTCTACAGAGCTGCATCTCCCCCCAAAAAGCATACAACTAACTATTTGCTTGGTGAAAACAAAATTCTTAATCACAATGAAGCTGCTACAAATTTTTCTTATGAATTGTGAAAGAGCAAAAGGTACAGTTGAACATGTGTATTAAAGAATAGCCTCCTTCAACTGCTGTCTTTGAGTGGTGTGGTACCATCTGGAAATCATTCATTCAAATACACATCCTACACAATAGATTATTTTCCAGTTGAGTATGAGTTTTACTCTCCAGGGCATCTGTTATATCCAGGCACTGGATGTATTTCTTATCATCTATATTGTTTCATTAATGATGCATGATCTGGCCTTCCAAGAGTACGTGTCACTTTTGTATGGTAGAGTGTCATCCATTGTACCAAAAAAGAAATGCGTGCCAAAGGATTGGGCTAGTAAACCACATATACACACTTATGGGACTATTGACTGATGTCTCCTGCTTAGATTGAGATTAAATTTGGACTAAATTATCTAAAATATGGACCTGACTGATCTCATTTTTACTCAGAATAATCCTGTTGATTAAAACACATTGAGAGAGAGAGAGAGAGAGAGAGAGAAATCTTCTAGAACGATGGCTGAAAATTGCTATGAACGTCCACCGTATCTCATTTCTCATGTTGTTCAATGTTCATATGGAAGTTACAGTTTAAGCAAGTTCCCTATAGAGAGCTTAATGATCATGTTGTGCTCCAAGATTTCAAAACAATTTTTTTTCCCAAGTGGACAAAAACTGTTTCATTAAAAAAAATTCATTGTGAAGTGTTTCCATTGGTAGGGGAGAAAAAAAGGGGAATGTCAAACAATAAAAACTGTTGCTTTTTTCCTACTTTCCAAAAGAAAATAAAACTGAATCTATAAAGATCAACATTGCTAAAAGTGTATATCAACGTTTTCCTGTTTACTGAATCTCAATCTCCTTCCCTTTCCTCGGGACTTACTTGCAGAAGTAAAATTGCTCACATACATGAATGCTTGTAGAACCAGGCTTTTTTCTAAGCTAACCAGGGCAAGGACTGTGCATGACATCTTGGCTCCATTTAAGTCAATGACAGTTCTGCCAGTGATGTCGTTGCTGGAGCCAAGATTTCACCCTTTATCTTTACAATTGTCTGTAAAGCGCTGCTCACTACTCTAGAACCATAGAAGCAGCAAATGATAACAGTAACCCTAAACAGTTTCCTCTAATGTGAAGCAGACTTTTGTGGTTATTTTATGATTTGAGTACTGCCATTGCAAGAAAACTCCATAATGGGAACTTTCTGTCCATATCAATTAGGTTTTGTATATTAATGCTAACTGCCTGTCATAGAACCAAGGCTATTTACAAATTGGACAGTGCAGTTTAAATCCTTTGGGGAAATTTTCAGTTTCTATTTAAATCACCTTAGACAATTATGTTGGGCAGATTGTTAAAGGAAACACAAGCTGCTTGGGAAAAAAATGCATGCACATTACTGCACATAAATAGTATATAATTTTATCCCTTTAGAGACCTGGAATGTTGCCGTTCATGTCCTGGATTATTGGATTGCATTCACAATGTGAAATGCTTGTAGCATCTGAGAAGGTAAAAGCTTAGTGTTCTTGCACGAGGGAAAAAACCAAACAAACAGGCTACATAATTGTGGGGGTTTTTTTGTTGTTTTTTCTCCTGATTTGATGATGCTCTCCTCCCTTCTTACTGTGTGATACATTGTTTACCAGGAACTGATAATATGCTCTTAGGTGGGGCTTATTCATGGAGTGAAAATTTTTTAATTGTAATGTAAGTTACCAAAAATGTCATTGTTAATCCTTTAAAAAAAAAAAAAAGATCCACTTCAAAGCCCTGTATAAATGTTAACCTTCTATACAACATTGAGAAGACAAATTTGTTTGAAGAAGTGTAGATAAACTGAAATGTTCTTTCTGGCTTGGTTTTAAGAATTTTATTGTTATCACTGTGCTGTTTGAGATAACATTGATCTAATTAGTAAACAGATTATATCTAGTGATGATTAACATTTCAGATGGGTACACCCCACCCATCCAGCATCTTAAACACACAGGCATAAGTTAAGGGGGAAGACTTATGTGGCCTTTTCCACTTTCTTATTGCTCAGATTTGGTACATAAGGTTTTGACTTCCATCTCTAGCAGATATCCTTAAGCAAATACATATTCATCCAGCCATAGAGCCTTCATGCCCATACTTCATCTGACTTGCATTCTAATGCAAACCCTTTACAGTGACCTCTTAAGCTTGTATAGCAGTTATATTAACAGATCAGCCCAGCTGACTCATGCAGTTGGGAAGTTATTTTCCTTAACACTGCTGAGGTCACTGTTAAGGTTTCACATTACATGCCTTTATGTCCCTAGTCTGCTTTCTGGATTGGGTTCTGCAGCCAGATTATGCCTCCCGTAATGCACTGTGGCCAAGGACTCTCAGGGTGCACCACTGTGGCTCAGAAACAAGGGAAACCATGGTGCAAGGATGGGCAAAATATGGATCTGACTAGTCTAACGTTTTTGTCCAGCCTGCATTGCAGGGCAGAAAGCAGGTGTACTGTTCTTGCTTTTGCTGCTGACGCTCTGCATAAGCTACCCTTGAGTGCAGGCAGCTTTGAGCCAGTTGCTACCCAAACTTTGGGCGTTTGGTCACGTGGCCAGAAGTGGGAAGGCTGGGAAGTGACCAGCCGAGACTCACTAAGCTGCTCGCCTCTCTAGTCGCCAAGGTAACTGGAGCAGCGAACAACTTAGTTTCTCAGTCGGTCACATCCTGAACTTCCTGTTTCTGATCATGCGACTGGAAGCCAGAAGTGGCCCAGAGCTGTGAAAACTTACAGAATTCATGGAGTGGCCCCTCTGTGAAAATTATTGTCCACCCATGCAACGGTGCATTATGTGAGCCCAGCCCGCAGAAGAGAATTGGGGCACGAGCGTCCAAAGTGCAACCCCTTTGAGGCACTGCAACTGCATTTACAAATTGATATTCCCTGTTTTTTCAGCTTGATAGGTCAGGAGCCCTTTAAACTCCAGCCAGAAACCCACAGGCAGCCAGTACGGCTCATGGCTTCGTGGTGTAGCATGAACGAGTAAGCTACTGCTTTATTATTGTGCTTCAGCTGCTGAAGAATTTAAGGCCTAGCCCCATGTAGAGCACATCACAGCAGGCTGGTCCTCTGGTTACAAAGGCTAGAATTGTCATAATGATGTGTTCACATCAGAAAGAAAAGGTCACCGCGTTCTAGCTGTACACACATGATAGATGGCCATTTCAGCTACTGTTCAGGGTTGACAATCCAACAATGGTTGGGCATCTCACCAGCCTCCCAGATTGTGAACACAAGTACCATACAACGGAGACACACCTGCGATGCTTTCTGGGGTACCCAGGGCTGGGAGGCACCTCGTTACCACCTGCCCTTCACATAAAGAAGCCTGGTCTCTGCTTGCCATGGGCCAGCCCCCCAATTCTACTGGCAACACATGTACCTCCCTTGAGGACTCACAGGCCCTGCCGTTACTCTCCAGCCATTGAGCCCTCTGAGCATCTCCTAGACCCTGCTCCATTGGACACTCGGAGCATTCACAGCTTCGGTGCTTAGAAAGTAATAGTACAGCCCAGCTTACCGGTTCTGCCTCAGATCACTGATCCACTTCACGCACTGCATTTAGATGTGCTCATTGTGAAATTAAGGATACCTTTGTTTTACGAAGCACAGTGATTCAAGTGATAGGAAGCAGAAGCATGAAATAGCACACGTTGTTTGGATTGCCAATCCCAAATGTTCCAAAATCATGAGATTGCTGTAAAATAGTTGATCTGGTGTTCTTTTTATTTACCTTCAGCTTTATGACTCCTTAGGGTGCCCCAGGGTCACATATTGAGGGCTAAAAACTACCTTTTCCTTTGAGAATGAAGGCTGAAATTATCACAGGCTGACTTGACTCCAGGAGCTAGGGCTTTAGGGAAAACGACATTTATCATGAGAATCATGACAGTCATGAGAGTTGGCAACATGGTGGGTGAAACTAACAAACAAGCTCATGTCTTGTTGAGTATTGCTCACCCCAAATCTTTGCAGCCCGGTTGACTATGACCCTCCATATGTGAGACAGACGGCTGTCACCTTGACCCTTGGTGAAGGATCCCATGTGTTCACGCCAAGATCTACCAGAACAATCCTTTGTCCTTATTTATTATCAGGAATATCCTTCCCTTTGCTGGTTGTTTCATCTTGTAGATTTCCTTTTGCAATTTCTTCCTTTGGCTGAGGCTCTGCATTGAACTAGGCATACTTTGGGGGACATACAGTGTTGAGATAGCCAGACGGAGTGATAGGTGTCTATTACCTCCTACCTGAAAGGCCATTTTACTGAGGTGTGTCACAATCTGTTGCTCTCTCTTAACTCCCAGACCTAAAGAACATACTTTTCAGTACAGATACATGACTCTGTAGCTATTAGCCATGCATACATTTCACAGCCATTTGGCCACCGGCTCTTAGTAAAGCCCTCACAGGCCAGCCTTCGTTGAACTATTATGCATATATCTGATCAAGAGGAAACCCTATACAAAACATGGGTCCACTGCTAGCTGGCATCAAGGGGTTCCTGGGTTCACAGTGCCTGACTGGAACAGACACAACTTAGTATTTGTTAGTCTTTAAAAGTGCCACAAGACTCTTTGTCCAGTTTGATTTGTTAGGGTTAAAGAAAAGGTAAAATACATTTCAGTTGTTTTTAAAACAGCTCTGTTCATGACATTCAGTCCAGATATGTATGTGCATCCCTCCCATGATGCACAGAAGATATTAAGTGGTACTTTTAGCTGGGTCAGGATCGATACGTAGATTGCATCACCATGGAGAAGGAGCTGCTCATTCCTGGCAACACTCCCTGCTATCTATTTTGTAGTCATTGTGGATAGTTCTCTGAAAACATCTGCTCGGTGTGCAGAACACTAGGAACCATTAGCAAAGGGATAGACGGTAAATGTAACACTGCTACTTAAATCCATGGTGTGCCCACATCTTGACTAATGTGTGCAGTTCTGGTCACCCATCTCAAAACAGATATATCAGAATGGGAAAAGCAAAGAGAAGGACAACAGAAATGATTTAGGGCTATGGAACAGCTTCCACGGGAGGAGAGATTAAAATGACTGAGACTATTCAGCTTAGAAAAGAAACAATAAATGGGGGGGGTGGTATTATAGAGGTCTGTTCTTCACAAATGGCATGGAGAAAGTAAGAGGGCTATCTACCCCTTCACATAATGTAAGAACTAGAGGCAGCAGGTTTAAACCAAACACGAGGAAGTACTTCTTCACATACCGCACAGTCAGCGTGTGGAGCGCTGTGACATTTGTTTGTTGTCCATGATCTGTCGGTGACTTTTACTGAAAATGACTGTGACAAAATGTGAGTGCTGTGTGATGAAGATGTAGAAATTGGAATGGAATTGAAGAAGCCAGTTAAATGCATCATTGGCTTAAGTCTGTCTAATACAAGAGAGAGCTTGCTTCTGACATTTCAGGAAACACACTCCTCTAAATCTAGTGCACAGATTTTTGCTTTTACTTAACAAATCGTGTGTGTGCACACGCGTGCACAAGCATATGCAAGCACATGAAAGTAAGAGAGAATCTTTTATTTTTTTTCCTATAGCAGCTTTGAGTAGTGAGGGGGATCTTCTTGTTACAAATCTCGGAGGTTCAAGAAAAATTTTTGCCATCATGTTACTTCCCAATGCCCCCTTACTTTGACAGGATTGCTTATATTTTAATCACTGCATGTAAACGGATTCTTGAAACTAATTCCCAGCATTTCTATGAGTCTGATCCTCAGCAGGTGTAAATCAGAGTAAGCATCATTGCATTTGATGATGATCTGGTTCAATAGCTTCAGCATGCCAAAATGTAAAATTGGCGTGATGTTTAAACTCCACATGGACAGGTATCGTTTCATAGAAGAACATTTTATTTAATCACGCACTTGATTTCCAGCTTCTCAGAGAACCACTGGAGCTTCACACAGCACTTCCTTTGTGCGTGCGTACCCATGATCACGTGTGTTTGGCAGTATGGCCTTGTGTGTTACATGTACACACACTTAGAAAGACGTGTTTGTTTTCTACTAGTCACTGAGTTGACGTTAGTTTTGTGAGAACATTAGCTGCTGGCCAGACATTTACTTTAGAGTTTCCCGTAAGATGTTGGCTTAGAACCTTCCTAATACACATATCCCAGAAATAACTCTCTCCTGCGAGCTGCTTATAAACTGTGAGAACAGTGAATATTTCACATTTTGTCAAACTAATTCTGAATACTTTTAAGGGGTGTCTCTCCTAAAGCAGCTTATCAGTGGATGTGTGTCTGAACTGTAGCTGGGTAAACGGAGCTAGGTGTGAGACTTCAGATAATTGTGCTCACTAGTTAATGCATTTTCTGGATCTCTACATTGTGGGTAACTTCTCTGTACCCCAGTTGAGCTAGTCTCTGAAGGGCTCCATTTCCCAGTTCAACTTTTGTTCCAACTAGGAGAGGGCTCCAGTATCCTGAGAGCTGGCTATGAAGGCCAGCCTGGCCAGCAACCAGCCTGATGCCACCAAGAAGCCAGCAGAAGCTGGGGCAGGAAGATGTGGTCCGGATGCAGTAGGCATGGTGGTAACTGCATGCATGCAGCAGAGGAGACTCCCTTTCTGGGGATGAATGTTGCAGCTTGTCCTTTCTTTTGGAGCACAGGAGGTCAGTCAGTGGTCCATCTAATCCAGGATATACTCATAGTGCCCACTGCTAGATGCTTGAGAGGAAGGTGTAAAAAATCTTGTAAGCGGAGAACCATGGATTAACCAACCCAGTGGGGAAGTTTTCTTCCTAACTGCTGTCAGCTGTTGGTTGGTTTGCATCCTGAAGCAGGAGGATTTATAGCCCTTGTAAAAACCAGAAAAAAAAGCATCCTGTGTAATGTACCTGCATGGATTCTCATGATCCAGATGAAGATCTCATGTTTATTAAGCTCCTGACTTCAGTGTTACCTTTTAGTGCTCTCAGAGCTGCAGAATAGCACCACAATAGTTTCTGTAATTCCTATCCCATTCCTCTTCACCCTAACGCTTGGTCTGCAGTTTTGAATCGCTGCTGCACATGGACCAGGGTTGGATTGCTCACAAAGATGTCCAGGGCTTTTCCACAGTGGTTAGTTTTGAATGCATCTCAACCCACGCAAATATTACATTGATTAGATCGGCACAGCTAGACTAGGATGTCTCTTGTCTTACTTGTTGTTATGTGAACGTTTACAAATTCAGTTTTGCTAGCAGGTCTGTTTTCTCAGTTTCAAGAAAGGAACTGAACTAATCTATTTTCCGTGTTCTAGCTCACAGGCCGTCACAGGAGGAAAAGCACGATATCAAGATAGTGTGTCTTTGATTGCAGTTGCTTTAACATAAAATATCTTCTGACAAATTTCTGGGGCTTTGCCTAGGGTTTTGGAGGAAATTATCTACACTGATTTAAATATTTCATGAAATATTTATAGTGTGTCAGTACAGCAACTGAAAAAGTAAGCTATAAAATTTGGTATGTCATTTTAACACCAAGGCTAGACACCTGGGATTCTGTAACTCAATATCATTTTAATATTATATTTGATCGTGGTCAAATCTTTCAGAGATCAAATGTCTTTTATTCCCTACTGGCTTTAGTGGAGTAATTTCAGAGCAAATTTGACTATGTTGCTTCCATAGAGTGCTGGAAATCAGGGAAAGAAAACGTGCCTGCCAATGATGGACTGCTCCCTCGGGCAAAGTTGTAGGGAAAGTTCTGGCCTCATTGAAGTCAATGATAAAACTCCCATTCATTTCAATGGGAGGAGGATTTCACCACTAATGTTTAGGCTCATCTTCTTCTTTTCTTGGTGATTAATTTTTTTAATTAATTTTCATAAACAATCAGTAAACAAAACAAATGACTTTTCTGTGTTACCATCCAGTAAAGTTCTGCAATTACACCATATAGAACTTGTCAAAGCTTCCTGGGCCAGACAAAATAAATCAGGCGCTGTTACTCAAACATAACCTCTTACTGTGGGGAGAGTAATACGTGATGTGACACAGTCAAGCCTGATGGCCCCAAGGGAGGATCAGCCCCAGGCTCTGCAAAGCCCTGGTTCCTGGGTCAGCAGGGTGGGGCTGCTCTGAGCCACTAATTAAGGAGCCTGGAGTCAGTTGAAGCCTCTGATGTCAATCAAGGGGCAGAAGATAAAAGCCCCTGCTGTAGGTAGTTAGGGGAGGGATTTTGGGGCGTGGAGTTTGGAGGAGGTGGCGTGTGTGGTTGGAGCAGAGCAGAGCGAAGGCTTGCTGAGCTGAGCTGGGCGAAGCTGACCCGTAGCTGTTGGCACCAGCACCTGGGAGATGCAGGTAGCCAGGACAAGCTCGCCCAGAGGAGCCTGCAGGCTGGGGAGCCCAACCTCAGCGTAGGAGGGACTGGGAAAACTAACTTTGAAGGTTTGGGAAAGCCAGGCTCCAGCTGGCTGCCAAGACCTGAAAAGTGCAGGACCCACAGTGATGAGCTCCCCCAGTTTGTCTTACAAAAGACATACAAGCGGGTCAAAAAAAGGGGCGGACAGGGCTGGGGAGGGGGCCGGGAACAAGCAGAGAGGTCAGATGGAAAGAAAACTGGGAATTATTGAGTTGTCTCAGCATTCAGCCAAATGTACCAGGAAACAGGGTCCTAATTTGTACAAATTCACATAACTGCTTTCTGTTTCATTAAGCTATTACTTTTTCTCTGCCAGCACTGACAGGTCCTAATACTACTGCCCTCTTGTAGGCCTAGGCCTGCAGCTGCATTTTTGTAAAATCATCTGCTTGGTCATCTTTGAGGCCCTCAAGAACCAAAGGCTTTGTGGCAGAGTTAAACCCATGATCTGGGATATAATTTTCAGCTGAAGTTTGGTTGCTGAAACCAAGTGCTATTTTCATTCTTGTGTCCATTCCTTTCCACAGCTGCCTGACTACTGGACTGTCCTGTAGTGTATGCATCTGGCTTTTTTTTCCTTTACTGCAGTGCCCGTGAAATTGGGAGACAAGCTCCCTCCAGCTTGCACAATTTCTGTGGCCTGTGATACATTTTGAATGGAATTGCTTGCTGTCTCAGGTGTACCCTGAGATCCACAGAAGCCCTTTTAACATTCAGTACCGTGCACTGAGGTTCTTTGAAATCTGTAATAACGCTCCTTCCCAGGCTTTCACAAAGAACTCCAGACCCATGAAGTTCACAGCATACGTTGTGAGCATCAACCTGGGGAGTTTATGAAGAATTTCCAGGGTTCCCAGGAGGTCTGGAACAGAGAGCATCCAAATCAACCTGAAACAGAAGCAAATCTTTTATTTGTAAGAAGGGCTGGATTAAACCCCTGCTGTTGGGGCTGGGGCAGGCTGGCTTTTGGTACTGTGGGGGTCTGGCTGGTGCATGGGGCCATGGCCCACAGACAGGCCAGCTGCAGGAGTGGGGCAAACCAGCACTTGGTGCTGGGGCCTGCATGGCATTGGGCATCCCAGATGGTGCAAGGGACTGGGGGCCCACCGACTAGCCAGCCGTGAGGACAGAGTGGCACCGTGCCCGGCAGACCAGCCTGCCCCACTTGTGACGTGATGCACACAAGAAGCACTCGGGCTGGCTGATGCCCAATTTATTTTTTCATGGGGCTTGAGGCAGCAGGGCCGCTTGAAGCCCGGGGCTGCAGCCCCAAAAGGCTTTTGGTTAATCCAACCGTGGTTGTAAGTACTGCCACTCTGCTGAGGATGGCAGGTGATATTGTTGCTTTACTTTTACAAAACAGGCAAAGCTCTCATCCCTAACTAATTGGAAAACAGCTTAGTCTTATTGTAAAAGTCCTTCGAGACACAGCTTTGGGACTTTGGGGTTTTGATAGCATAATGAACGCAGTTCATGCTTATGTCCATAACTGTACCAGCGCATGCAATTAAGACGGAAGAATATTGTCAGGAAATATTAAACAGAAGCATAGGCTAAGAGAAATGACTGCGATGAATATTCACAGATAGAATTCTGAAGCGAGTAATGTGTATAACCAAGAGGTTTGTGTCATGGCAAAGCAATTTCAAGTGCATTATTAATACAATATTTAATCATTTGACTTTTTTAACCTTTATTTGTATTTTTAAAAAAATCTTTCTTAGAGCTCATAAGTGCAACTCAGCAATCTCTTTGGTATGTGCAGTAGCACATACACACACATATATAAATCCTGCCCGTACTGCTGAGGCAGTATTGTGTTGGGGTTTTATTTTTCCCCAGTTGCATCTGTGGTTTCTGGAAAGCTTGATTTTTATGTCAGGTTTTCCACCCTTATAGAAGGATCCCCTCCCTCTCAAGTGGTGAAATCTAACTCAATTTCTGTTAAATAACTAGGATCAATTACACTCGTTCTTGCTCTGTTGCTGACATGAGCACTCTCGACAGTACCAGTAAAACACACATTCTTCACTTTGCATGCTACTGAGCCATCCTGAGTTACTGTATGAAGTCCATTTGTGTTGATTTTTTATTTTCACTTACTGGCCTTTCCTCCAAGCAGTTCTGTGAAAAAATAGTAGTTAGTGGCTGATCATAACTCTTCTCTCCTGCTCTTTTCCCATTAGAAATACAATCTGGGAATTATTTTGCCAATTCTGTATTACTGTGGGAACACTTTCTACAGAACATTTAGCCAATTGAAGAGCTTAGTTTGTGGAGAACTTTACCAATTGTGCCTGTCATTTCTAGTTTAATATTTGATTTGTCTCACCTATGTTGCTTTTTTTCTTTATTCTTCACAGTGCGGGAATTTCTTACAAACCAGTTCATCTGCAAGGATGAGTAATCCCTTCCACCACAGGAATTTCTGGGTGAAATTCTATTGCTTCTGTTACATAGGAAACTTGATATGGCTCCTTCTACCTTTAAAATCTATGGCTATCTTCACACGTAGATGCTTATCTTGAAATAAGTTAATTTGAAATAAGCTAATTCAAAATAAACTCGTTATTTCGAATGAACGTGAATTGAAACAAGCAAAAACCTCAAATCAAAACAGCAAATCCAGACACAGGACCTGCTATTTCGAATCAGGAGAGGGGCACCATGGGAGGTGTGGCAACATGGCCCCCTCCCTGGGCCATGCCCCCAGCAAATATATAGAAAAAGGAAGGCACCCTGGAAAGAAGAAGGGCAAAAGCATTAATTCGAAATAAGGGTTATTTTGAAATAACAAGTCTGAACGGTGTTATTTCGAAATAACCGTTTCGCTTTAACAGACTATTCGAATTAAAGTAGGTTTAAGCTGTTTCAAAATAATATCTCTTGTTTCAAAATGACGGAGCTCGTCACTTCGAAACAAGAAAACGTTGTGTGGACCTAATCTTTTTTAAATTGAAATAACCAGTGTTATTTTGATTGAAAAGATACATGTGGATATAGCCTATGAATCTACAAGATATAGTTGGGGTTATTCAAGAAAGTTACATTTCTGATGTTGTCTAACACCTTTACTATTTCTCTGCCTTTAAAATTAGATTTGTCAGCTGCTTTTCTTCTTGTAAATCTCACTTCCACAAACACTCCTTTGTCAAAGTAATAAAGTCCTTGTTGACTAATCCTACAGATGGGGACTCTTCAGAAAGTTCAGACTGTCCAACCCTGAAAGTCAGGCCCCTTTAAGATGTTTGTCTGCATGCACTTCAGTCACAGGGTGTGATCACAGCTTCAGCAGACACACTCAAGGCAGCTCTAATTTAGCTGGCTCAGGGCGTGGAGTAATGAAGATGCATGGTCTAGCCCTACTACTCATGCTCTTGGCTGCGTTTGTACAGACAGATTAAAGCTGGCTTGTGTGTAGCTATGTGATCTGCAATTATACCCTGTGATTGCAATCTGGACGTGACCCTCGGTTTGGCCAGTCAGAAAATGAGGTACCCCAAATCACCGCTCGCTGTCAAAAGCCGTGGCTCATCAAGTTGCTTTCCACCATGTAAGACTTTGTAATGGTTTTTGGTTTAGGTGACACATCAGGCATTTTAACTTGCTGAGATTCCACTCAGTGTACATATCCCTCAGCAACAGGTAGCCAGGTAACCAAGTCAGTGTTTTCACCGGCAAGGTGACTGGAACAACTGGTTTCTTCAGTCGTTCGGCAATTACTGTGCAGTTTGGTTTCTGCTGTTCTGCTGAAATGGGCATCTGAACAGTGCGGTTTCTGGGTCTTGTCACTCAAAGCCTGGCACTTTCGGCATCAGAGGTTTGCCCACAAAACAAGATATTCTGACTCGTCACAGGTAAATTTGATTAAAACTGTTTTTACTAGTGCTTAACATTGAGGCTATTGCACATAGGATTGCTTATTGGAGGAGTTTAAAAATACTTCCCAGAGGTTTTCGATGGTCTGATATTATTAAAATGGTTACAGAAACATAAGTGTATGGAAGAACTAACTAGACACTCTTTGAATGTAAAAGAATCAAATAAGGTGCCTTGAAGAGTTTATAACTATGGTGTTAATAATTTTGCTTTTGTGTTAACCTGGTTTTAAAAGGCAAAAGCTTGGTGAGCTATATGTAAATAGAAATATTTATATTTTTGAAGGAATTCTCACTCAGAAACATCTCTTCTGCTGCTGAACATTTTAAAATACTCTATTCCTTCAAAGAAGTGGCATGTTACATCCTAGCTCAGCTATATTAAAACAGTAGTAACACAGGGCTTGATTTTGCATGACCTTGAGGTCTGTGCAGTCATTGACCAACCCCAGGGTAATTAAAGTGGCTTTAAAATGCTACCATTTTGATTTGTGTTTTCTACTCATTGAACACTCTCCTTGCCCAGTTGTAAACAACTACAGAAGATAATAGTGCACAAAACGCAGAATATATACATCAGAAACAATAATGCCACATTTTTGTACAATTAGCTGATGAGTCTGTCTTTTTAAGACACATTGGCAGAAAGTCAGCGATTCCCAAAGGGTAACGTGCTTTGGGCAATGCAGAAGCAATTGAGACACAATTCAGTGTGTAAGTCACAAAAGAGATAATATGTAAAACCAAATGCAGCACTTAATTTTTTTTAAAGGCAATGTCACATGGTCCCAAAAGGGAGACCTGTGCATTGGGGTTGACAGTGGTTAAAATAGAAAATACCATCAATATATGCATTAAATAGTTTTCAGCCTTTGTTCAAATAACGGGGGAGAAACACTTGGTGGTGGCTGCTTGAGGAAGATATGACTTATTCACACCCAGAGCTGGATTGCCCTTTCATTTAAAGGCCAATAGTGTAATCCTAAGAAACTGATGGTGTCCTAGCATGGGCCTTGGTCTGGCAAAAGCTCTTTAACACGTGATTCTGTGCCCTTGGCTGAAAGGAGTTTAAGCACTTGCCTCAAGACAAGAATGTGTTTGAAATTTGGCCAAATATGGAGACTGCATTAAAGTTAAGTGTAACGTAGGTGACAGCCAAGAGCTGATTTACCTTGAGTTAGGTTCCTTGTTACCAGAGTGTTTCCAAAGTCAGCAGAGACATATCGTCAACCCACTCCTTCACAAGTAGCCAGGAAGAAACGCTTTCACGGACAAGTCTTGTCAAGGGAGGGCTTTTGCCGACTCTGTTTTTGAGTCAGACGCTTTATAGTCTTTGCTTAGTGCTGCAAACTGGCAGTGAGCAAACCTTTACCAGTCAGTTCTACCTTTTTGCTTCTAGGAGTCCTTTGCTTCCATAGCTGTTAAAGGGAATGTTTGGATATTTACAACTAGGTAATTGTATAATATTGCGGTATGTGTTTTTTGTTTTTTTTATATATCTTCCTAGTCTAGGAATATTCTGTGATATTGATTAAAAAGGTTTTTCAATGAAGTTTGATTTAAATTCTGCAGTGTTTCAGTTTGGGATTCCATACTTGTTAGCTCCTACATAGCCCTTCTCCATTCAGTTTGCATGCACTAAGTTCTTTTCACCATGAACATCTTCACATTTTATAATAATAATCTCTTTGAAAGTTAGTCTTTCGTCTGGATTGCCTGTCCCAGGTGGTCAAAATATTATGACGGCCCTTTCCCAGCTCCATAAATAACAAGATTGGCTAAAAAATCCCAACATTTATTTTAAAATAATAAATGTTGGGTTCCTTTCATTTCCCTTTTGGATTATTGAGCCTTGAGGGTGCATTGTCAAGCTTTTCTGGGGGTTAGAAACTTTTTTTTAATGAAAACCTATGGTCTCATCTGATCACATGACTCCAAGAGCTGAGGCTGCGGGAAACTATCAGATATTGTGAGAGAAACAGCACAATCATGAGAACTGGCCACACTGACTCTGTTTCTGCTGTTAGGTTTGTAGCTGCTACATGCCTGCTCAGACAACGAATCTGGTGGCACTTTTAAAGACTAACAAATTTATTTATTGCATGAGCTTTCATGGGAGAAAAATCTTGCTTTCTCAGATGCTTAAAGATGGGGAACTTGCAGAATGGGAGCAATATAAATGCAGGCAAGAGTAAGTCATGGGATCTGGTCAGACTGTAACAGCAAATCAAAGCAGTTGTTAGGATTCAAACAGTGGAGTACAGCAATTAGCCAGCTACACTGTCAATGACGCATTCATCATGTGCCAGAAATGCCCCCTTGCCTCATACATTTGACAACCAGGACAGTCTCTGTGCAAAAGAATAAATGGACACAAGTCTGACATCAGAAATCACAACATTTAAAAAGCAACAGGGAAGCACTTCAATTTTCCTGCTCACTCTCTCAGTGATTTGTTAATAGCTGTGCTCAAAGGGATAACAAATCAAAGCTTCAAAGAGAAACTGCAGGATTGGGGTTCTTATGCAAATTTGACTCTTTGGACTCAGGCCTGAATAAAGACTAGGTTCTTTTCCCATTATAGCAGGTAACTTTGCTTCCCTTTCACCCATCTTCCTCCCTGCTAATTGCTGTTCTCCACTGTTTGAATCCTAAGAATTGCTTTGGTTTGCTGTCACAGTCTGACCAGATCCTATGACTTACTCTCACCAGAATTTATTTTACTCCCATTCTGCAAGTTCGCCATCTTCAAGCATCTGAGGGAGTAGGATTTTCTCTCATGAAACCTCATGTGATAAATAAATTTGACCATGTCTACACGGGGGGCTTAAGTTGACTTAACTCCTGCCCTTTAAGGGTTAAGTCGACTTTATTAAGTCGACTTTGAATGGGTCCTCTGGCTTCAGTCAACTTTATAGAATTGACTTAAACAGTGGGGTCTTACTAAGTCCACTTAATAAGGTTGACTTTCCTGTGACCTCTAGTGTAGATGTAGCCTTTGTTAGTCTTTAAAAGTGCCTCCAGATTCCTTGTTTCTTTTGCCGGACTAAACTAACAGGGCTACACCTTTGGTGCCTGCATACAGGGTCAGATCTTTCTCCCACCTTCCTGAAATGTGAGGCTGGGTACTAGGGGACCCTAAAGCAGCCTGAAGGGAGGAATGACACTAGCTTAAGGCCTGCAGTAGTTGTATGCATAGGTCTCTGACAATCTGACATGGGGCAAAACTGGTTCCTGACCGCATCAAGTGAGCAGTTTGACTCTGAGCCACCCTGTAGTGAGAGGAGTGCCAACTTAAACTTTTATCTTTTATTCATCACCCATGCTGTCAGAAATCTCCTGCTGCTAGAAGGGCAAGTCCCCCAGAAAAGACCCTTTTTATTGCACAAAGGAGCATTGAACTGGTTTGCAGCACGAACATGGATTCTAACATGGATTCTAACAGCAGGAAATGAAAGTCAACCCCCCCCCCGTTTCATCATTATAAATGAAGTGCCTTAATCGATAAGGGCCTGTGTATCCTTTTTGCAACAACGCATCATTACAGCAGGCTTTAAGGTCATAACTGATCCATTTAAGCCTTGCTCTTTTGTGGATGTGGAGAGCTGCAGTCTTGGTGTGAAAGATCAATGAATGCAGTGCTTACTCTTGACCAAGCAGCTTTGGTCTGTACATCTGAGCAGTGAATGGGGCAATGGGCAAATTGCTGAAGCATGTGTATACACATTCGGGTGTGCGGGCCAGACTTTCCAGCCTGGCTAAGTAATGTTTGATGAAAAGACCAGGAGAAGGGACAGACAAAGGCGGTTGTAGATCCCAGTTACACCTTTCCAGTGCTGGACCAATCTCCCAGGGCAGATCTAAGCCAGTGGCCAGCAGCCACATGTCATTGCAGCACATGGTGCCTTTCCTTAGCCGTGTTCCTACGGCGGAAGAAATAGGCTCTGCCTCTTTTCAGGGGGAATCCTCCGTTAGCTGGATTTGCAGAGCTTTCAACTGGAAGTGTGTGTGTAAACTCAAGTCAGGATGCAGCGCCGCTGGTTGAGCTGGTGTTTGTTGTTGGTGGGAGAGCTCTGAAATGAGACTTTGCCACCACTAGACAGCTTTGCACGAGAGCCTGATCCAGACCTGCACCCTCTGCTCTCAGTGACGGCTGACAGCACTTGATGTCCTGCAGGGCGAGCATAGCGCATTTTAGGATTGGATTCTGATGGTTATTAAAAAAGGGAGAGGGGTGGGGACTGGCTTGGGTTAATGTTCTGTGTCGTTTTGAGGAACTGCTGAAAAACTTATTCTCAAATGTTTTTTTTCTTTACATCTAAATTAGCCCGCACCTCCTCCCCCAACTTAAATGGATCTGAATCTTAGCAAGGCAGAGTGAGTTTTCCATGGGACATAAAACCTTGTGTTTTCCCCCTCTACTATCACATTTTAATGTTCGACTGTCTCCTGCCTACCATCCTGAGCGGTCACTGCATTGAAGTCAGAACGCATCACTGGAACGCTGGCTGCAGCTTTACACTGTCAGGTGGCAGCACCTTTAAAATAAACATTATGAGTCGGAAATGATGAAAAACTCTTAGGAGTACTCAGGCAGAGGTTTGCTCATCATGTACACACTAAGTAAGTAGGGTGAGTTGGAAGCTGCCTTTCTCTGTTCGGAGGGATGGTGTTTGGATCAGAACATCCAATGGTTTAGGTTGGGATTTTTAAACTGTCCGTAGGGGCTTCAGTTCCCAAATCACTGAATGTTCAATTAAAGCTTCTTTGCAAACCCCAACCTTAAAATGTGCTCTGTGTGCACATGCATGCATGTGCATTTTAAGATTGGGGTTGGCAAAGGAACTTTAACTGGTTATCTGTGTGTGCTTCTCACCAAGAAAATGTCCATTGACCAGAAGAGACTTTTAAGCATTTCTCCTTTTCTACAATAACATTACGTCTTTTCTACGAGCTTTGACTTTCAACAGTAATGTAATTAATTAGTTCCCCCCAATACCTAAAGTGGATTTGACATTCAAAGAGTTTAGGATTAATTGAACCAAAAGTATTATAGATACACAGATTTGTTGCTGTCAGAGGTATTTTATGTAATTTTGTCAGCGTACAGTTGACAGAATGAAAAAACAAAAACGAGGTCTTAAGTAATTAAATATATTTTGGAGGACACATTAAAATTTGGTGATTGCTTTCTTTTGTAGGCTACATGATGAGAGAAATCATGCAATATTTTAATAGCTGAATGTAGTTATAGTCTTGATTGAGGTAAATCAGTAGTCATCTTGCAAACTGAGAGTTAATGGTAATGCATTTTCTCCATTTATATAATCAAGAAAGTGAATATTTCTCTATCCATGATTTCCAATAAAATGCATTTGCAATCAGTTTCCTCCTGAGCCATCTATTTAGTTAAGAATAATCAGAGAATTATCCATAGCTTTATTTCATGTATCAAAGGACTTAATAGCGTTAAATGTAATTGGATTATTTTCTAAAGATTTAGGAAGATTCACTCTTAAAACAGAAACAAATAT
Source organism: Podocnemis expansa (assembly GCA_007922195.1). Classification (NCBI taxonomy): domain Eukaryota; kingdom Metazoa; phylum Chordata; order Testudines; family Podocnemididae; genus Podocnemis; species Podocnemis expansa. Next base: position 5,641,513 of record ML681973.1, on the reverse strand, counting down.
TAGATGATTGTGCCCCTTGTTTCTGATGAGTGATTTGGAGGGTAAAATGGAAGCTCACTCCATTAAATTGTTGAGTACTGTGGTGTATTATGAATGATGTATAATAAGGCAAAGATTTGGGAAGTTAATTTGGCCATGCAGTTTTGGAATCTGTGCCTTTTTCTGTGTTTGTTCACTGATTCTGATTTTACAGAAATATTGCATAAGAAATGTTGCTACATTAGTATAAAAACTTTGAGGAGTCATAAGTGGTAATATGCTAAATTTATGCATAATCTGACTTACCATTACTGTTTTATTGATAAACTGTAAGCCATGCCAGTTCAGTTTAAATGGCCTCCAGTTTTCTATGCTGCCTTTGCATAACATTAGGCTTGTTTCCTGGTAAGCTGTTGAAGGTGAGTGTCAGACATCGATTTCACTCTTGGAGGTTTTATGCTATCAAGGCCTGCTTAGTCTCACACTGTTCCTCTCCATTCCAGTCTAAAACTGCACAGCTATGAATGAAGAGGGGATGTGCTGACCTAGATCCATCTAACGCTCCCGTCAGCATTGGGACTATCTTTGAGAGCTCCCACTGAAGCCCAGCGCCTTCGCTGGCTTCCTGCTGGGCAGTGGCTGAACTGTGACAATTTAACTCTTAATTTACTGGGACGAGAAAGTGAACCCTTCATTAATTCAAAGCAAAGATAGGAAGGGAAGGCTTAAAGTGAAGTGCCTTTGCATTCATGGTTTCATTTTGTGACCACTGGAATTGGTATGATACGGATGAAGTCAGCGCACCTGGAGTGTTTTCTCATAGTCTCCTAAGGTTATTGCCCATGCTCAGCCGGCCTTTGAGCATCCTAGGTTTTTGCAAAAGATGATCAGCATTTGATGTGGCCTTTGCAAAAGCTGACTCAGGCCTGTGTCCAAGCAGAGAAACCCAGGGTTGTGACCGGTCTCCAGAGTTAGTGTGGTTAAGTGAATTATGGTTTGAGAACAACCATTGAACAGTATAATCATGTAATGCTCTTAGGAACACTGGAAAGGAGCTGAGACACGACAGAAGAAGAATACCCTCTAAACAACTGTGCTGAGTCTGAAAGAGAAGTTGCATGTATGTACTTTTACAGCAGGACTGGACAAATCCTAGATTCCAGCTCACCATGGCTCCCAGGATTTTGCCCTTGGCACCTAAGAGCAACTGGGCAGAGCGTACCAGACTCCTGTCGCAGAAAAGCTGCTGCAGCTCCCACTCCTCCACTGCTGAAAAAAAGCTGCTGCAGGTGGCTTTTTGGTCAGTGCTGGAGGAAGCGGAGATGGCTGCCGGGGAGAGATGTTGGCGGTGGAGGGGGAAAGAGCCACCTTCTCTCCCTCTTCCCCTTCTGCTCCCCATGCTTCCCAAAGAGCCACCATAGTGGCTTTTTTTCAGCAGTAGGGGAGGGACTTACTGCCAAAAGGAGCTGTGGCTTTGCAGCAGCGGGGGGCTCCTCTGCCAGATACCTAGGGATGGAGCCCTGCATGGATAGAAATATGTGGATCCGTATCCGATATGCATCTGCCAGAAATGGTTCATGGATATCTGTGTCGTATCTGCGGTTGCGGATATAATGCGGATATCCACAGGTTTCTACCTATTTGCAGGGCTCTAGCTCTGTTCAGATAAAAATATGTGGACCTGTATCCAATCTGCATCCACAAGAAATGGTCTCTGGATAGCCGCATTATATCTGCGGATGCGGATATCCGTGGATATAATGCAGTATCATCGGATTTGCATGGTCTACCTAGGGGCAATGGAGGTTTGGGGCTGGCCCTTAGGAGTCCAGCAGATTTTTTGAGGCCTGCCTTTCAGTGAGTGACTCTTCAATTGAAACTGGGACCCATTTGCCTCTCTTCTCCACATTCTTCACTGCTTTTGATTGTAATGAATTAGATCAGCGGTTCCCAACTTTTTCCTTCACGCAGACCATTGCATCACCATCAAAAGCCTTTGCAGACCACGTTCTAAGTGCTAAATGTGCAAAGAATATTGCTTCACACTGATATGCAAAAGCATATAAATTCAGAGAATTTTATATTACACAAGGATGTTTGGAAGCAAATTACATTGTGAATAATAGTATAACATTGAGTATGATACATAAAAGGTACATAGGATCATATTATTATTTCATTATCCTTTTTCTGCTCATGGATGACCTGCAGTACCCTCACAGACCACCAATGGTCCACAAACCACAGGTTGGGAGCCATTGAATTGGATCATTTAGCAGCGTTCCTTGCTGAGGACAGCTTGCCACAGAAGTATTTATAGAAATGTGTAGTGCAGGGGACTGACTGGATGATTTCTTGAAATCCCTTCCAGTCCTGCAGTTCTATGATTGTATAAAAGCCAATAAATGTTAAGTTCCCTACAGATTTCAGTGCACAAGAGCCTCTATTTGTGTTCAGTTTCAGAAAAATAAGGCATATATGCAGTGTGTATTGGACATGTACTGGTAGTTGTTGAAAACTGTAAAAAAAAAAAAATGTGTTGATGGGTTATGATCTAACCTTTCTCCAGAGAAACATTTCAGATTTAAGGTGACTCCTGTTAATTTGGTACGTCTTACTTACCTCTTGAACCTCTAAACCAGAGTTCATTCCACTGTTTTGGCCATCAGAATTCCTAGAAGTATCACCACAAACACTGCTTCTGAGTATTGCATCACAGCGGGCTTGTCTACACTGAAAATGCTGCATCGATCCCCACAGATCGACACCGTGGGATTGATTTGAGTGGCCAGTGTAGACCCCCTCAGTCAATCTCAGAAGTGCTCTCCCATCTACTCAGTAACTCCATCCTTCCAAATGGAGTAATGCTGCGTCGATGGGAGAGCACTTCAAGTCAACGCAGCCCAGTTAAGACACTGGGTAAGTGAGATCCAAAGGGGTAGCTGCGTTAGTCTAGTTCAGTAAAACAAACAAGGAATCCTGTGGCACTTAAAGAGTAACAAATATATTTATTGCATGAGGAGAAAATCCCATGTTGTCAGACGTTTTGAAGATGGGGGAAGTAAGTCAATGGGAGATGCACGTTCTGCAGCACACTGTGTATCTTCCATCTAGTTAGCCTGCAGTGTAGACTAAGCCTTTGTTATGCACAGACTAATGGTGTGACATAATGAATTCACAAAAACCTTGCTTTCCAGCAGCAGCACTTCTAATAAGGATGCTCAAAATGCTGCTAGGTAGTGACCATGTGCCAAGTCAGACATGGAGAAGATCCCTACAACAACAGCGGCACTTATCATCCTGTGTCACGGGCTCCCCGATGTTATACCGCTGTAGAGATTACGATGGGCTGAGGAAATTACCCAGAGTGGTGGAACGTGCGGTATGAATGCATATATCCTTTTCCTTCACGCATGACCTGTGGGAGTGTGTGTGTGTGTGTGTGATGCTGCGCCGCTGGGTGGGTTATTGTAGTGGGAAATGAGCTGGGGATCTCTGGTGCTGAAAGCATGAGGCTCTCTCTGCTGCTTGAGCTGAATGACCCAGCTCTGGTAGCATAGCTTGTGGCAGTCTCTTCAACCCATTCTGAGCAAGAAAACTGCATTGTCACCTTTAATTTGCCCATTTCATAGAATGGGTGAAATGCCTTACGCCCTGATCCAGCAAAGAACTTACACACTGGAAGTCCCATTGAAGCCCTATTCTATTTGACAAATAAGGTGAAAATGTCTTGATTCAGCTTTCTTGCCCTGTGAGGCTTTGCAGTTTCAGAAGGTTACAATTTCACTGAGTTTCCTTTCAGCCTGTCACTGGTCAGTGTCTATGATACGTCCATCTCTGGACCTGATCCATGGAGGGAGGGAGTCTATTACAGCTGTCAGCTTCAAAGCTCTGGTTCAGGATGAAGTGAAAGAATTTGTGGATTTAGCTCGGATAGTTTCTGGTGCAGGCCTTGTTGTCAAATGAAATGGCGGATGTCACACATGGTCAGAAGTCATTTGCATGAATATAGGAAGATACAAGAACCTAACTAAAACTTGATTCTGCAAGTTTGTGGTGCAAAATGTCCTCACTTATCATTGACCTCTTTGGTAGTGGAAATGAATCAGTGCTTTTTTTGGATTAGGTCCAAACACCGTAACCCAGCAGTTTTTAAAGTATGGGTCAGGACCCAGTAGTAGGTTGCACACCGTCAGGTACTGGGTCTCAGTACTCAAACATGTTGCTGAAAGATGTAACCGTTGGGTCACAGGCGCAATTTTTTTTTTTTTCAACTAGGTCCCTAGAAAAAAAAGTTTGAAAACCACTGCCATAGCCTATCCAGTCAGGTGCCATTTTTCTGGAAGTGTGACAAACAGCTGTTAAGTCAGTGGAGAAAATATTTCGAAAGGAAAAAAATGTGCTGGTATAACTTGGATTATAGTAGTTTTCCAAGCATTGTGAAAATGCTAGTCCATATAAATGCATGTAATTTTATTTTTTAAACAAGTACATTAGGAATCAGTGAAGATCTCATTAATGTGTCCATGGCAAGTCCTGCGGTTCAAACAGTGTTTAACTGTTTTCTTCCTCTGTAAGTAGCCATTTGTGTATTCTTTCAGGGAAGCTGTAATTAAAAAAAGATGAGAAATGAGGCGAGGCTGTGTAACTGGAAACTGTTGTTATTGACTCAAACAGAAAGTGAAGTCCACATGCTAGTTTTGAAGCATTCCATCTCCGCGGGAGTTCCTCCACTCAAACATCCCATGTTACCAGCCCCAAATGCTCAAAAATCATTAGTGAGGCTGCCCAGAGTCAGGAGATGGGATTAAATATCAGGAGAGTTCGTTGCTGTTGTTGTTGTTTGTTGTTTTGTCATTATTTTTTTTTTTTTCAGAGAGAATTTTTTAGTATTACTTGCCTTCTGTTTTTTGAGCCTGAAGGGTTTATGGGTGAAATCCTAGCCCACCTAAAGTCAGTAGTGGTCTGCTGTATTTTCAACCTTTTCTCTATTACCAGAAGGATCATAAAATTACTTAAAATCAAAAGTAAGAGTCTCTCATAATCACCTGACTCCAGAAGCTGTGGCTTTAAGAGGAACACCAAAGATTTGCACGAAAATCATATGAGTGCCTAAACTTTGGCTGGCTTTTCTTTCATTCTCGGATTATAGGGATATAGATGGTTCCTTTCTATGCAATTTAATTAAGCCACTAGACAGAGTTCTTACATTGTTTTGATCTTACAGGCTACTTATCACAATCATATGCAGGCGAGTGTTATAAAAATATGAAAGGTTTATTCCTTTCTTCTAATGAGCACCAGTTATTCAGCTGCAGTAGAAATAACTTCAGAAGATGTAAGTAATCAGTGGGTTTATTAAAGTTGACGCCCAGCCACAGTCATTTCAGTTGAAGGAGCCTTCTGTTTCTGAAAGATCAAGAATTCTTTTAGGGTTTATTGTATGCTCATATGCTCAGTTGTCTTCAAGGGAAACACTGACTCTGGTGTTTAAGAAATATGTTTTTAAAAGTCTGTGTGCCTATGTTTCCTTGGTTCACTCATCCCCATTTTTTTGTCTTTTTATGCTAATATCTTGCCTTTGCCTCCACAGTTACATGCTAAAAACAGTCAAAAATTAAGGATGGTATATCATGAAATGGCAAACCACAGCTGGACTCTGTGGTATTGGCTATCAGGATAAAAACAGTACATGATTTTAACTCTTAGGGTATGTCCACACAGGCTTCTTATTTTGAAACAACAGAGGTTGTTTCGAAATAAGCAGCATGTCCACATGACGCACCGTTATTTCGAAGCAACAGGACCCATTGTTTCAAAATAAGGGCTGGTATCTCGAAACTGTTAAACCTCACATCTAATCGAAATAGCCGTTGTTTCAAAATGGTTGTTTCAAAACAACGGCGTTCAGACATGTTGTTTCGAAACAACACCACTGTTTCGAAACAACTGTTTCGAAACAACATGTCCGAACAGCCTTGTTTTGAAATAACCATTTCAAAACAAGGGCTATTTCGAAAGTAGGCTTTCCCTTAATTCGAATTAACAAACTGTTACTTTGAATTAACTTTATTTTGAAATAAGGCCTTTATTTTGAAATAACTCATTTCAAAATGGGTTATTTCGAAATGATGTGTGTGTGGACATAGCCATAGTGTTTATATTGGGTGCCAGAGGTACTCAAGAGTTTTCGCAATTTGTGTCTATGGTGCAGTCAGAGTTTCAAAAAAAAAAAAAAATTGCAATATCTTTTGAAATCTCTAAAGGGGCTGTCTTACCCTGCTGGGTTCAATTTTAGAATACAGGGTTTATCATAAACAGCAAATGTTTTTTGTATGTTGTGCTCTCTATTTAATCCAGGGGTTTCAAACTCAAATCACCACGAGGGCTGCATAAGGACTAGTATGTTAGCCTGAGGGCCACACCACCGAAACCTTCTCATACAATAATATTTCAAATATTGGTAACAATAGTGTCATCATGGGCTGCAGGAAATTGCTTTAGGGGCCACAGGAAAAAAATCCAGGAAAAAGCTGTTATGCACATCATTTGCTAGATTCATCTACGTGGGCAAATTGTTAGTTTTCTAAAAATCCTGTATGAGTGAAAGGTGTGTATTGATGGTGCAGATCTGATGTCTCTGGTAGTGTACTCAGGTGAGTTGTAGGGGCACTACAGTATGTGTTTGTGTCTGACGGAGTTTAATGCTGGAAGTAGTGTGCTTAATCTCTGTGAAAGTGCCTAGACTATGGATCACGTGAAAATAGGATAGAATAAATAGAGCTTATGCCCCTCTGTTGCTTCCAAAAACTAAGAAAATGGTCTCTTCTCTGAGCTTTTAAAACTCTGTGCAGGGTCATGTTCCCTTAACTGCCTTCTGGCTGCCCCATCAGCCCCACGCCCACCTCCTCTCAGAACGGCCACACACATCCCTGACTCCTTCCCCTCCTTGTGGGTGAGAAACCTTCCTGTAAATACATCCTCCTTGCTTGTTTGTGATGCTGAGAGAGTGACTGAAACAGACATTGGAGCCTGGTGTAGATTAGAGAGAGCGTGTGGTCTCCCACAGTTCGTTCTCCAAAGGGAAGCCCTGGGAGTTGCAGTGTTTTGCAGAGCCCCTCAGTCTCCAAAAGGTTGCATGCCTGCTGCTGCGCCCCTTTGGAGTGCAGTATGCTGCCCATGCCCCATGAGGGCCAGCTTTGCTGTCTAGTGCAAAAGAGGGGAGGGGTTGGAGCAAGCCCCATCCCTCCCAAGCACTTTTTGGGCACGGAGCATGCCTAGCAAACAAGGAGGGAAGGAAACAGCAATCCTTTGGCACTATGCTTGGCCCTGCTCCAAGCTATGATTTGAAAAGCAGGAGCTTTGACTCTGTCTACGCTAGAGGGCTCAGGTTAGTCAACTTAAAGTCAACCTTAGTAAGTTGACTTTAAAAGTCCCCATTTGTTTAACTTGACTTTACGCCAGGGGACCCATTTAAAGTCAACTTTATTAAGTCATCTTTAAATGGGTCCCCTGGCTTAAGTCGACTTTAATGGCCACATTTTGTTAAGTTGACTTAACCCTTAAAGTCTATCTTAAGGGTGAGAGTTATTAAGCAAGTGCTTAAGTTGACTTAATGAGCTCCAAATGTGGCCCTGGAATTGCTTAAGTCAACTTAAGCCTCTAGTTTAAACATACCCCTTGTGCCCTTCTGCCAACTGATAGAGGGTGGGCAGAGTCTGGCCACCCTGTGAGCACCAAGGGAGAGGAACTTAAACACCAAAGGTGAGTGTTACTGACATGGAAACAGGTAGTGGTTAGGACTCTCTTTGGAACTTGAAACCCTCCTCTGTATTTCCTAAAGGGATAAAGCACTTGTATCATTTGGTATAACCAAAGTGAGTGAAATAAAGGCTCATAGTACATCAATAACGGTATTCTTGTATGCAGTCTAGCATCCTGCCACTAGGTATCTCTATGTGCTTTGCAACACTGCAGAGAGGCTGTGCTCGCTGGTAAACAAGACAGACAGAACTGGAATTCAAGCTCTCTTGAAGCATGTTAGCATGTTTTGACAGGGGTACCTGCTTTATTTAATAAAACACCTCCTGTTTAGAATAGGGGTGTGAATCTACGTACCATGACTATGACGAGACATGGAGTTGAGTGCACAGAAATAGAAACATTGAAGATTAGGGTTGGAAGGGACCTCAAGAGCTCAAGTCTGACCCCCTTCTCAAAGCAGGACCAAGCACAGCTAAATCATCCCAGTTTTGTCAAGCTGCACCCAGAAAATATACTTAAGTAACTGAAGAAGCCTGCTGCTCTTGTATACAGGGGTTGAGTGAGCAGTAATGAAAATTTAGTACTCAAGTATGATGGCTAAAAATATTTGGCTGGTTGTATAATCTTTTGACATGGGAGTGTTTCGGTGCAGCAACCCATGATGACAGTTTAGGCAGGACTGGAAGGCTCAGGAAGAAAATTTGTCACATTAGAAATGTAATCAAGTTCTGTCTGCAAGCATTCGAATTTGCAGGTCTGTGAGCTTCCACTGCTGTGCATTCTTCTCTATGTTAACAAATGTGGAGTGATGTCTTGTTAGCAGCTCTGGAAGTACAGGGAAAAAAGGGAGAGTGAAGGACCAGGCTGCAATGCTAAAGAGGAATCATTTGCCTACTAAATGAGACTGTTCTATTTTGCAGATTAACATGTGGTATTTGAAAGCTCCCTCTGAGTATGTTACACACTACATGGGCTTTCTGGAAACAGTTGAACAGTTCAGGATTGCAGTAGCTGTTCTATTCCTTGAGAGGACGTTTTCAAAAACGGCCAACGATCCCTTGGAATGCTTGCCAGTTGAGTGATTTGACTGGTTGAACACAAGTGTTTTACAAGATTTATTATAGTGCCACCTAGTCAGTGGTTTTGGGGTCAGGACTTCAAAGCTGAACAGATCTAGTTGAGATGGGAGATGTTCCTCTTGTCAATATTCCAACAGCTTATTACAGTTGCCTTATTTTAAGACACAGAGAGGTTGCATCAAGACATACTACTTTTGTTATTTCAATGCAAACAATGAAGAACTGCGACAAAATGAAAAGAATACAGGGTTTTATAAAGAGCTTTCTCTGAAAGGCAATTTTAAAACCAATAGGCTGGATCATCAGCTGGTGTAAATTGCCTTGCTTGGTTGCCTACAGTTGAAGCCCACTGAGAATAGGGCCTGGGATGTTCATCAGTGTTATCCTGTTTTCACAGTTCACAACTTTGTCAGAGGTCTTCAGGACTTTTGCAAAAGGACTCTTTCCAATTATAATCTGAGCCTGCTCCCATGGTATATCAGTGGCAAAACCCTGTGGTCGCAATGTAGTCATTGGCTGAAATTCTACAACCCAATTATGGTATCAAAGAGTAAAAGATGGCATTGCTGAGTCCTGGGTTTAATTTCATAGTTTGCATGTTACACTAAATAAATGAGCATGTCTGCAGTGGATTTGACCTACAAGTCAAGATATGCTGTGTATTAAAATAAATATCGATCACCAAAACCTTAGCAAATCCCTATCAAAAAAATGAACAACTTAGAGCTCTAGCTGGCTTCAAAGGAGCTGAGATATTAAACATGTTTACGACTGTCTCGGCTGTCTTTTATCTTGATCAGTTTCTCCATAGTGACTACCACTGACTCATGATGCCTGCCTGAGGATGCAGAAGTGAGCATTTGCAGGAGTTCCTGTGGTTACAGGCGGCTAAGGCTTTTTGTGATTTCAGCAGACATTGTTTTTCTTTCCTCAGCATCCCTACCCCCATACCTCCTGCTCCTAATGGCAGAGCTGAATTTTCTAAACCTAGTCACCTACTTGAGCTGCGTGCATAATTTCCATCTGTGCTAATGGAAGTGGCACAGATGCACAGAAAGGAGAGCATTCCTCTAATTTCTCTGTGCTCCTGCTTCCCGGAGTGATTGCCTCCACAGTTTTACAATCAACATCTTGCTTATGATGGAAGGGAGATTTGTCTGCCTGGAGCCACTGTGGTGAGGAGTGATGAGGTTTAGGGCACAATGCAGTCTTAAAGCCTTTAGCAGTCCCAAAGCAAGTAGACAGCATGCAGCTGATATGTGCTGGCAAGAATTTGCTCCTCTATTAATACTCCCTTATGCACAGATAATTTTAATATAATTGTACTGATGAGCCCCGCTGTTATCAGCGTTGTGTGGAATGACCCGTTAATCATAACCAAAATTAATGTAGTTGAGACAATGCTCTCCGGAGCAGCTCCAAAGGGGAATCTAAAAGTAAAAGCAGCATGTTTTGCTCCAGCAACTTCAGATAAAGTGTCACAATGTCAATTACCAAGGTGCTTGGAGTGGGAGGCAAAGAATAAAATGATAGGAGTGTAAATAAGATTAGGATCCACATCCTGGGGGATGCTGAACCCACGTAAGCTCCCACAGAAATCACTTCAGCAGTGCAATATCAGGCTTTTGGATCTAAAAAAGAAGAAAGTGCTGCAAGCGCGCGGTGGTTCTAGAAAGGAGCTCTTCAGCAAAATACTCCAGACCAGTTCCATTTTTTTTTTTTTTTACCATCTCCCTATACTTTACACTACAGGGCATATCCTTACTGGGTATAAATTGGCACATTTTAGCTGAAGTGAGTCCAAGTATCCATTATAAGTTACACCACACAAGGCATTCAGGATTACCAAATAGCTCTGTGAGTTTATTTAAAAGTGCAGAAAGCATTTTCCGTTCATCTTTTCAGACCTTTTGTTTAAAATGCCATGTGTCCGTTTTGGCTGTAAAGATAAAATAGCTTATCAGTCTAGGTCACCCAGAAACTCCTTAAACATGCTTTTATGTTGGCAAGGCAAAAAGAAAGGAGTGATTAGGCTGTGTTAAATACCCAAAACTTGGTTTGCATGTGTCTGAGTACCTATATACACATCTCAAAGAGAGAGTGACTTTTGAACAGCATGTTTTTGAATTCTAGTTCGGTAAATTCCACTTAAATAGTGCTGCAGTGGGCACATTCAAAATTAATCTATAGATGAATGTCTGGAATATTGCTAGAAGATAAATAGTTTATCAAATAGTAATACATTGCTTATATGTGCAAAATAAAAATGATTCAGTGAACACATTTTCTTTGACACTATTAAATGGAAAATAAACAATCATTTATTCCATTCCATGTGTATAGCTAAGAATCTTTAAGAGGATGTTTATTGGTTGTCAGGCTAATCCAGTCTCAGTGGGGGGAGAACTGTATAGACAATGAGAAAAAAGATTTATACAGTGGTAAAAGAGGTTGGTTAGGAAAGTATTCATGATCTGATAAGTCTAGCTCTGGAATCTTGTTGCCTCCTGAAGAGAATATCACGCTAGCCAGCTTTCAGAATAATGAATGGATATCGCTTATGTGTTTGAGCAGCTATGGACAGAAGATAACTTAGATAATTTTGAGCTATAAGATGTTCCAAGACATTTCCTCAAAGCAACACAAACATCAAAGAGGAAGGAAACCTGAAAGTAAGATCGTTTTTCCACCCAATGCCATTGTAATTTTCAAGAGAGGGGGGCTACATTCATGAGGTTCAGCTGTACCAATGAACTAGGGCTCTCGTGGAAGAAACTTGGGCCAGACTCACAGTTGTGCCCTGTATGTGGCTGACACAGACGTGGACCTAGTTGTGGCTCCCTGATTCTGTGATTGGTTCTACACTGACGTGATTCCATGTCTTATACTCCCTTGCATTTATTTTCATCCAATTCTGTAAGTTCTCCCTCTGCAAAGTGTCTGACGAGGTGGGATATCCTTCCATGAAAGCTCATGCAATAAATAAATCTGTTAGTCTTTAAGTGCCACAAGACTCCTTGCTTTTTTTTAGCATAGTTTAGAGTAGCTTTTTGGGTTGTTCCAAATGTCCCTGGATAGCAGTGTCCCAAGGGGTTATAACCCCAGCAAAAAGTATCCAGACCACAAAAGTGCCCTGGCCACCGCCCCTTCCTTCCTCCCTGCCTTTTGTGACGAGGGGCTGTATGGGGTGGGGTGGAACTGACTGTGTCAGAGGACTTCTGAGGTGGGAAGACGTGGAGGTTTTCCTGCCCCTTTATGCTACCAGTGTGCTGGCAAGAGGACTGCTCTTCAGAAGAGCATCTTGCCTTATCGGTGCAGAAATGCTGCTCTCCTCAGGAACAGAAAATCACACCACAATGCCTCACTTTTGCCCTGACCTTCCCCCTATTATTTAACGATTATGTTACCTCACATTATGTAATGATTCTGTGACCATTTCAGTTATGTCTAAATGGATCCACGAACCAAACTGTTTGCAAACTCAACATTCTGTACTCGAGGAAAACGGCAAACAAACCTGTCTAAAAAAAAGTCAGCTAAACACGCTAAACAAAGCCACATTCATGCTAAGCAAAAACTGTGCATAGCTGGTGGTGAAATCTGCTCGTAAGAGCAGCTCCCGTGGATATTCCCAGTGTGATGTGAACAAAAGAGAAGGTTGCCAGGCTAGAGTTAAGATTCTGTGTTGCACTGTTGTTGGTTTTTTAATCCCTGCTGAGTCTGGATTATGGGTGCTGGCTCAGGTAGTGTTGCTGGTATACAGAGAGTATCTGGGTACTATAGGCTGTGTTCACACAGCACGCTTATTTCGAAACAACAGAGGTCGTTTTGAAATCAGAGTTAGGCTGTTCACACAACGCACGGCTGTTTCGAAACAACGGGTTCCATTGTTTCGAAACAATAGTGTTGTTTCGAAACAAGTTAAACCCCATGCGGGGACGAAACAACGTTGTTTCGAAACAAGTTGTTTTGAAACAATGCCATGCAAACACGTTGTTTCGAAACAATGGTGACTTGTTTTGAAATAACTGTTGTCTGAACCTGCTAGTTTGCTTTGAGCTTTTTTCCTTAATTCGAATTAATAAACTGTTAATTCGAATTAACTTATTTCGAAATAAGATGTTACTTCGATACAAGTTGTTTCAAAACAACCGTATCGAAATAACCCCCTGTGTGTGAACACAGCCATAGAGGCTGAAGAGGGAGGATTATGCTACACAGTCTCTGAAGGAGATCCTGCCGTGTAAGAAAACTGAGCGAAATATTTGGACCAGAAGCAGATATTGTTGGCCCTTAACATGCTGCTGGCCCAGGCCAGATGAAATGCAGTGAGGACAAGCCGAATAGGTTCTAGGAGCAGAAGAGGACAGCCAAAGAGCAGCTTACAAAACAAATGGAACAAAATCAGAAGCTGGCAGCTTCTCCTCTAGGCTTTTAGAGGGCAGAGTATTGTTTTGTGGCTTGGTAAATGGATACAAAATCCTTCTGTTCCATTTGGGTGCAGCCCACGTTGATAGTGCCTGAAAGACATTACCATAGTGGAAGTGAACAGGTTCTGGTGGAGGGCAGACACGTTTCCACTTTTGAAGGGTATATCTAGACTGGATAAGCTGACTTAGTTGACCTTGTTAAGTCAATTTAGTGTGTCCACATTCAAAACTCCAGTTGACTGGCCGTGTCCATGCTGGCAGCTGCTAGGTTGACTTAACGCTTAAGTCAACCTTATTAAGTTGACTTAAGCCAGTGTAGATGGGGCATAGCCCTTAATTCGATCCTATTAAGCTGACTTCATGACTATGCCCTGTCTACACAGGCCTAAATCGACTTAATAAGGTCGACTTAAGCACTAAGTCAGCCTTAAGAGTTGATGTTATTAAATCAAGTTAAGAAAGTGCTTAAGTCAGCTTAATAAATTCCCAATGTGGATGGAGCTTTCGTTAGGTCGACTTAAGGAAGGTTAAGTTGACCTAAGACTCCAGCGTAGACATACCCAAAGGGTGGAAGTGCCTTTTGGAAATGGTGCTTTTCTTGTTGGGAGCCTCAACAAAGAAGCCCAAGACTAAATACGCGAGGAGACCAGCCTTCCTCCTTTCTCACTCTGCTGTGCTCTCTCCGTGGAGGGAGGCCGACGGCAGTTCTGTTTGTTAAGAAGCACACTTACTAGCCGTCTGTAGTAGCAAGAGCCTGCTCCAAATGCTGACACTTAGGGAGTTCATTGGTAAAATGGGGCTTTTCTGGGGCTAGACTCTTTTCCACACATTTAATTTTGGTGAGAGCTAACTGCTGGAAAATAGGGTGCTTCCAACCATCAAAAGAGCAAGCTTCTGAAAGCCAGCTTGCTGAGATAATTATGATTATTCTTCCAAGCATTCTTTTGATCCTCCATCCCTTGGCTTTTCTCCATCATTTTGAAATGACTGTAAGTGAAATTCACTTCTCTAGGCTCACTGCTCCTGGAGTGATCTCCCTGAAGTTTAAAGAAATACCTTTTTCTTGCCTGTGTTTTGGTTATTGTGGAACTTTTGTTTGGTGTTCCTTTTTCTAATGTCATCTATATTTAAAATGTATGTTGTGCATCTTCAGGTGATATTTTTAAATGCAAAAGGGCTCTTTAAATGTAATCTGGGTATACCACACCTAGATAATTTCTCTAGCCTTTGCTCCATGTCCCTGGCAAAAGTGAATCCACATAAATCTATATGCCTGTGCCAAGATGGAAGGCACTACTTTGAGGCTAGATTCTGCAGTCTTTACAGCGATAAAATTCTGTTAACATACCCAGGCAGTGGTTTTCAACCTTTGTTTTTGTTTGCAGTCTGCTAAAAAATTCCAAATGGAGGGATGGATCATTTGGAAATTCAACCTATTGCCTGTGAACCATTCTAAAGGACTCTGACTGAAAACTGACTGACTAGAATTTAACTATAAATGTGACGCATGTTCAACGTGATATTTGATGCAGCATGAAAAAGGGCACTAAACTGTGGGCTTCTGTAAGGGTAACAACACTTCTGGGTTTTGCCCTGTAGATGGGGGCATTCACATACTTTTCATTGCACAGGAAAATGGAATGCCTTTTCTGGGATTAGAAACCTTTATTTTCATAGAGAGCTTTCATGGGCCCCTTGTGCATTGTGCATGGACCCCCAAAGTACATAGGGTCAAGACCCTTAAATTCCAAATAAATCTATAGTTATGTTTATCTAAGCTTTGGATTGAATTCTGCAGTTGTTATATGTCAGCAGAACTTCTCCAGGTTTACATAACTAACAAGCAGAATTTATCGAGTGATAGTATTCAGAAATTTCATTAAAGGCTGTATCTTTTTCCTGGCCCACCTGTTGTTTGGGAATGAACAGAAAGTTTCTAGGTCATTGTGCACTGTAGTTTATAATTTCACAAATAACCCCCAAAGTAGCATAAGTGATGAAAGCTAGTACCGTGCTCAAGCGTGCAGATCTGCATACAGTAAAAAGAACTAAGCCCTTTTACAGCTAGGTCCTGTCAAAGAAAGCACATGAACAGTGTTTGTTATTTGCCAGCTGTATTTTGTGGCATGGTACTTAACTTTTTGAGATTCATTATTACTTTTAGATCCATAGACTGTTTATAAACCTTTTTCTACTGACATAGGGTCGTGAGCCTTGTTGGGCAGAGTAACTTTTCTTTAGCTCTGTTAATTAAACCTAAAAGAGATCCTGGTTCCTGCAAAATCAGAATTTGGTTAGAAGGGACAGGGTTGGGTTATGTCTCCTGATTTTTGCCAATAATTTAAAACTTTGGTGGGCGTCACTGGAAACAGTCTGGGAGTGCTTTAACTCTCCAAATGACCTAACTGGCTTGCAGCTACAGCCTTCTCCTAGAGCAAAGCCACTCGAAACGGCAACGTTTTAGTCAGTCTGTGGAAGAATGCTTCTCCACCTCTCACTGAGTACCCCAGAGGGCCTCAGTAAGCATTTTGTTCTTTGCTTCAGCCACCACACTTTTCTCATTAGGAAGACATTGAAGAGACGTCTCTTTTTTGCTCTCCATCTTTCTCTTTCCTTTCTCCTTCCATTGACGCAGTGGTTTTTCTGCATGTGAAATAAATGCCTGTTTAGTTGGGGTAAGTAATCATGTTCTGTTTGTAACATAGAAAAACATAAACCATTTAAATCTTAAACTAATATTTACACTTGGAGGGTTGTTTTCAGTTGGAATTTTCTGTAGCCAGCTGTAAACTCAGGGTAGCTTTTGCAATTAGGCAAGGAAACTGAGCTAACTAGCTCAAGTGTAGAGGATTTTGGTCTCAATTACTGCTGCTGAATTAAAGTGCAGATTTACAAATGTGAGATTTTTAGTAATATCTATACTTCAAGTGAGGTATTGTTTCATTCTGTTTTCCCTAGAAAAGTTGTAAAATTTTAACTTGATACATCTGTGGCTTTGCACAGCTTCTCTGACCAACTTTTAAACCATTTGTAGTGTTTTAGTCCATTAAGAGTTTGAAATGTAAAACACTGTGGGAGTCTGAAGCTTATCTTTAGCTCTTAGTTTCAAAACCTAGCGTATGTCATGTCAGCTGCTGTGGGGATTTGTACGGAATGACAAAATGCAAATCTTGAACCTTTTGACAGCTGTGTTTAATACAGGCTAAAATGTTATTTTTAACTTTTGGATGTTGGATTTTTATATTAAAAACAGCATAAATTCTAAAAGGAATGTAGCATTTCTCTGGTGAAAAGTAAAGCACTTTTGTTTCTCTTTCAAGAGAAACAAACATTTTTAACTACCTAATACAATTTGTTTCATTTATAGCTTTTGAATACTTCTGAAATTAAGCAACTAACAAGCTATAGTTTACAAGTTCACCAGTTAGCCAAAAATGACACATTTGGGTGAAAAAAGATCCTTCTTGCTAGCATGTAGTCTACAGATTCCTGGTCTGCATTAAGTTATTTGGTCTATTTGCTGCTATAGATACGTTTAACATCCTCCTCTATTTGCATTCGTTTAACCGGTGCAAATTATTTGTATGCTTTGGGATTCCTGCTTTCTTCAAGCAGATGTTTTTATCTGTGCAACTGGTGGAGTAATTGGAGAGGCAGACATAGTGATCTGTGCATACAGACAGAGCAAATAGCCACTTGGGAAAGAGTGGATTAGGACAATTCTTAAAATAATCAGTTGCAAAAATTCAAGAACACAGTGCTAGGCAACTGAAGGTGTCAAGTGAGCGAAGGCGGTGAAAGCCTTGTATGTTTCTAATTCTGTTCATCATACTACAAACTGCCCTTGTGGGGATAAAAAAAATAAAAATGATCACTATTATATATCTGTAGAGTCAGGGTATATCTCATACCTAAAGAGCTGCACAGAATCCCAATAGTGGGAGTAGTTTGCTGAAGAGTAAAATGAATGTTTTTTTTTTTTAAAGGTGGGGGGGGGGATGAAATACTCTGGCCAGGCTTATTAGATTTTATTTCTGTTCGGAAAAGGGGAATATAGATACATACATATTTTTGCAGTAACAAATAGCTGCTCCGTCCTAGTGCAGAAGACTGCTCTTGTTCTTAAGGCAAATTCCTCTCAACGTGTGAATCATTTACTTTGGATTTTTGTGGTGGAGGCTTGGAGATGATTAAATGTTCTGTCTGCAGGAAATTACCAGGGGATTTGAGTATTTTCCTGAATCAGCCTCAGATGGGACACAGCTTTTGGTGTAGTACAAAAAAGTACTGTTAACAGGGCAATCTTGCTGTGCTTCACTGCCTAGTGACTGAGCAGGCCTCCCTGAGTTTTTCAAAGCTCTTGTTACGCAAGAGTATTTTTGTTACATTGCCATTTAAGTAATCGCAGCAACATGCTGATTTCCCTAATGATCTTGATTAAGTTATCACTTATTTTCTTAATTAGTTGCTTGATCTACTTATACCTTCAATGAGTTTTTTATTTGCTCTTCTAGTGATTATGATCCATATAAATTTTTCCAAATCCCCTTTGCAACGGTGGCTCACTTCTTCTTAGGTAACACCAGTGGCTTAAATGAAAGGAATCTAGCATTACTAAGTCAACACATAACAGTTCTGTTTGCCTGTTTACGGCATTTGCTTTGCAACGTTGGGGAGTGAGGGATGGGCAATATGCACTGCATTGTTGAGGTGTCTGGGCTAGCAGTGAGCACATGATTCAAGGATGGAAAAGAAGGAAAGAGGTGAAGGGGAACAGAAAACTGAAAACACAATATTGTGTAACATCACTGAGCTGCTTCCAGTGAGGGTAAGCAAAGTGAAATCTCTTTCTGTCCTCAGTCTTTGGTCACTGATAATGTGAAACCCTGGAGGATCTTGGCCAGTGAGAGAGTATGGCTTTTAGGAAGCACGTGTCCAGAAAAGATGCATGAACGCTCATGGATGAATAAATTTGTTAGTCTTTAAGTGCCACAGGACTCCTTGCTTAGTACATGCTTAATATATTTCTCAAAGATACGTTTGCCAATATTTTTAAATAGATCAAAAGGTGCGACTGGTGGAAGGCTGCCTTAAAATGCACCCGGGCCCAGGCATTTCAAATTCTGGGGGTCGGGGGTGGGGAAGGGGACCGTACCCAGCATTTTTGTGTGTGTCTTTGAAAAACAGATCAGCCATTTGTTTCTGTAGGAGGCAGTTACTCTTGAATAGTGCAAGGACTTAATGGAATTAAAAAGCATGATTTAGAAATGGGCATGGTAAATAAATTAATTATATATAATGATTGGGTGGGAGGACTAGGGGCTGCTATCTCCAACCCAACTGGGAAAAATATTTTGAAGCAACATGCAGTATGAGTAGGCAAGTTGTGTTCGTTGGGTACAGGGCCACCTTTCTTGTCCCTATGAGCTGGGCCAGGTGTGGGTCTGTGAGGGGCAGCGTGTGGGGTGGTGAGGCTGGAGGATTCACAGGGCCTTGCACGTGCAAGAGAGGGAAAGGTTTCTTGCACCTATTTCCATGCAAAGGTCGGGGACAATGTAGCCCGAAATGAAGGGACAGATTTTAGCACCATGTTTCCTTCGGATGTATCTGGCAAAGTGTCAGACACTGGAGTGGGAGGGACGCTCCGCTTGTGCTCTCGACAGTATTTAGATGGCTGTTGTTGGCAAAGGAGAAAGTGCATGGGTGGAATGAAGTCATGTGTTACTATTGCACCGTAGGAGGACCAAGAAGTTGTCAGAGCTGCTGGGCCAATTCATTAACAATTTCTTTGGAAATTAGACCTGGTGTTTAATCCTTAAATGCCTTTTCAGCTCCTTTGATGTGGGTAAGTTCTCTCAGTCAAGTCAAAGTTGCACATGCTTTCCTGATAATAAAACACCTTCCTCCTCCGACTAAGAGCACAACACGGCCTGTCTTTCCAAAGCAGTGCTAGCAGGCTGCACATCTATTGGCTTTTGTAGGCAAGTGCAGATTACAGTCAAACTAGCCATTCAGCCGTGTTGATTGGAAAGGCTTTTGGCCACTCAAGATGACAAGTGTCTGTAGCAATGAATACACCTCAGCAGGCCTTAGTGATACTTAGCTCAGGTTCAGTTTTGTTTCTGTTCATCCAGTGGTGGAGGGGAAAGGATGACATATTCTGATGCACAAATTTCAGTTATCTATCAATATTGAAACATCTCATTATTTTAAAAATAGCGTCGTAGTGGGTAGCTTACCTTTCTCAAGGAAGCAACTAGAAGCATCACTCAGCATTGGAGCCCATTGTGGTAGGCACAGTCCATACACGTGCCCCAAAGAGCTGACAGCGTAAATACACAAAGCAGACGAAGGAGTATTAACTCCCTTTTACAGATGGGGAACTGAGGCACACAGAGTGCAAACAGCAATCTCAGGGACACTGTGTCCTAGACAGAAATTGAGCACAGATTTTCTGGGTCCCAGTCCAGAGGTTTAACTACAAAATCATCCTTCCTCTCCTTGTCATCAGACAAACCAGGATATTTCATAAAGCATCTGAGAAATTTATTGCAGCATATTTTCGTATAATCTTCCAAGGCTGTGAGGATTTTTCCTTTTCAAAATTAAGACGTTTTAGCTACCAAAGACATGACCAACATGTGAGGTGTTTTAAGATGAAACCAGAAACAGAAAAGACTTGCTAGATTACCTCATTCATGGCTTAGAGCCTGCCATCAGGTTAATCCATGCAGCATATTCTCTAGGACTTTTGAACCCTATTTCACCCATGCTATGCAAGAGGACTTCGGTTACTTGTTTTGGAGAATATTCAGCCGCCTGATACAGTGGTTTCCTGATAGATTGCTGGACCTCCACTGATCCACAGAGCATTTGCTGATTATCTGTAGAGAGCAGCTGTTAGCGTAGTGTTGACTCTCTTCATATTAGGAGAAATTAGGAGAGTATGTAATATGTTTTTAACCTGACTTGGCCTTGTAAGAAATTGTGGATGGTGTTTGATCACCTGTGGTAGGAGAGATGTTCTTGAGATTACATCACGTTATGGTCCACTCTGTGAAAACGTTTGGGAATCCTTTGTGGTATCCTCTGCTCAATATGGGTTTATGCATTCTTCTTCTGTGCCTGGTGCACTGAACTCTGCTAGAGTTATTATTGAAGGGTCATAGTCTGTTTCCCCAAGCTGTAGAAGCTCACTTCTTGGCTCTGAAGATCCCTGAGGATGTACAAGAGGCCAGGACACAGTCCTGATGTTAAGCTTAAATTTTTCTGCTCTTAGAGTTTCATCCTATTACTCCCAAAAAAGTACCCCCTTAATACTTCCTCTCCATTCTTGTTTAGTTTTGCAGGACTTGCTGAAATGTATCGTGTAGAACAAGACTGATTCCATATTTAAAACGAAAGCCAAAAGAGACATAAATTGGGGCTATCCCAACTAAAACAAACCTAAAGAGTCGCTTTGTGACTTTCAGACTAATTTTAACATCTATGCCAAAAAAGTTGTATGTTCTGGATGTATTAACGAGAGTTGTAAAATATGTAGGATTTACATCTGTGCTTTTTATTTTTAGCAGTGACTGCATTTTAAATATGCCACTTTCTACTCTTCCTTAACAAACTTTACACCTGAAACATGGCAGCTCATATTCTCTGGTGTTGTATTCCAATTTCACCCTCATGTAACACCACTGTAATCAGTGGGACTAAGCTGGTGTAACTCTGGAGTAACACAGTGGGAAATCAAGACTTGGTACCTCTACACTGTAGTCAGAGTGCTCCAGCTAGAGAAATTTCACCTGGCTCTTGTTGAAAACTGATGTTTCAGATCTGGCAGTCAATATATGTTGGTTTCACTAGTTACAGAATTGCATTGTTTTGGTGTTGTCAGTTCATGGTTTATGACTACTTTTTACATATTTTGTCAAGCCCTAGGTCCTGGAATCGAGTAATTATGTGAGAATCTCTGCTTTTGTAGTGGGGTTTCTCCCCCCCCCCCCCACTAAGTTGCCTGCCCTAATGGCTGCAGAGAAACATCTTTAAGCATGAACTCTACGGGCTCAATACTGAGAAGGCAAATAAAAAGAACCCATTGCTATTATTTATTAATCTTTTATGGTTTTAAGCTTATCTTGCAATTTTGAGATCCTGTTTCATGCTTTTGCGTGCTTGGCTTGGTAATATTGCATCTGAAGACAGTTTTATCTATCTTTTGCACTCATCTCTTACCGTTATTGTACTTGAGATTTGTTTAACCAGGTTGGAGAAAGGTACTGAGACCACTGTTAAAAAAATCAATATTTACTGACAGTTAGCATACAGCAGCATCTGAAATTACCTCTTTTTTTATGATTCTAGCTCAGACATCACCATGGAGACTGAGTTAATGTTGGCTGCCTGAATGGAAGTTTTGTCCTATAGGTGTAAGCTGCTGCTGTTGTGTACTAGGTTGTAGCACTGGAACTAGAGATTTCGGTGCCTGGAGCTGAACGTGCCCTTCGAATGAGTGGCCCCTAGAGCTAGCCATGCGGGATGCACCCTTTGATTGAGCTGCAAAATGGAGCTGCTCCAGGCGCCTGGGGCAAAGCCCCGGTTGCCCCACTGCAGTTATGGCCTTGCCAGGTTGGATTCCACCCCAATGGGTTGGTGCGATGAAGGTTGTCTGGATGGGTAAGTGTGGGAGTGGCCATGCAATGTTCTTAGTTTGCATGTCGGAGACAAACTGTCGTGTTTGGGATGGAGGCCCCATCAGCTCAGTTCTGCCATCACTTAGCCCCATGCAATCTTACTGAGGTCAGTGGAATTGCAGAGGTGTAAATGAAGCCAGAATTGAAGAGAAAGGAGGAGATGGACCTCTCATTAAGACACTAGGCTGAGCTTCGGGAGGTTTGGATTCAGATCCTAGCTCAGCCACAGATCTCAGTAGCCTCGGGCAAATCACTTGATCTCTCTGCATTTCAGGTGCACACCTTTGAAACGGGATGAATAATGCTGCCTTTCATGTAACCGCTGTCTATTTCAATTGTAAGCTCTTTGGGGCAGGGACTGTCTTTTACTATGATTATGTCTACACTGTGGAATCTGGCTCAGGCTCCACAGATCAGTGCTGTAGGGTGATTGAGCGGAGACCAGCATAATCAATCCTGAAAGAGCTTTCCAGCCAACACAGTAAATTTACCTCCCCCACTACCTGACACCCCCCCCCCAAAAGAGTAATGCTGTGTCAACTGGAAGGCGTTTCCTTTCAGTGCAGCACCATGATGATGGCACGTGAACTGGAAGTTAGTAAGTTGGCAGGAGGTGCTCAAGTTTCAGTACATAGCTTATATATCTCCTGTTGATGCCACCAGCAGTGTAGATCAGGCCTGTGAGTGTGCATAGCAGCTAGCACAGCAAGACCCTGATGTTAGTTGATGGCTATTGGAATATAAAGAAATGAATAATGATGGTAATCTGGCCACAAGGCTTATCCATAATAAGCTCCTGTTACTGGCTTGTCTCTTCAGTCTTTCTGCACAAGCTCCTGGATGTAGGGCGCTATGTGAATTTTGTTTAGATGACATGACACATTGGATTTGAATTTTCTCCCCTTGCCTTGGTCTATGGACTGAGGTTTCATTCATAGATATCTATATCTATAATATTGTGGTGTTATAGGCATAGGATAAAAGTGAAAGAGAAAGGTAGGCTTTGGTAATGAGGTTGCTGCTAATCACATCAGGACTCAAAAGGAAGTATCCAATAAATATTTATTAACATTTTCTCCATGTTGGCAACAGGCAGCAAGGCACTCCTGAGAATTCAAACCAATTCAAAGTGTGAAATAACTGGAAAAAAATTTTAGTCCAGAAAGCTTTGAATGCTTGCATAATAATACTAATATAGTGCTCGTACCTTAATTTTACACTTGATTGACAACAATGGGACTGTATCAGAAATTTAAATGACAGTTATGGGAATGTTTATGATAAATATTTTGGCCATGATTTTCTGACCACCACCAACTTGGCTTCATGTTTTTCCAGCACAGTTGGTAACACTTCATCACGATTCCTAATTCCTGGACGTGGCAGGTATTTTGGTAGATGGACCTAAATTTGCAAAAATAACTAGAGATTTTGGGGTATTACTGTTTCTGACTGTTCAGACTGGAGACATTTTAAAGGGGTCTGATATTCTACAGTTTGGGTTCTTAATGCTTCTGAAAACGTCGTTGCTGAGTTGAGGTCAGTGACTGCCATCCATTGCAGGAGCAAAATAATGAACAGCATTATTTTGGACAGTATTATTTTGGAGCAATAAATTATGCCTTCAAAATTAGAACTTTAAATTGTTGTTTGTTAAATCGTTTTTTGATTTGGAAAAGTAACGTACCTGGTGTTTGAAATGTATTTGACTATTTGTGACAATATAATTAATTTTAGCCTAATGGCACATGTCAATATGCATCCTACAGTAATAAATGAAATCATGTGAAGCAGTAGCAAACTAAAAGAAAGATTAAAGGAGAGAAAAAAGGCTGAGGTTAAGATTAAACTGATCATGACAGTGGCTTTGGAGCATTAAGGATAATGTTGGAAACAAAATTCCAGTGTGCTGTTTAATTTGACAGCTACAGAAACTGAGGTACCTCTAATAAATAGTGAAAAGATATAGTGGAAACACCTGCTTATTATAGCAAGAAAGTTGAAATACATGATGGGGCTGATTCTGCCATCCCTGTGCATCCCCATTAATTTCAATTGGAGTGTTAACCAGAACAGAAATACAGAGGTGAAGGCTGCAAGTAACAGACATGAACATACCCGTAATTTCCAAATGTCTCGTTTATTTTTCCTGCAGTGCATGAGAAATGAACCTTGCCATTCCCAGTAACATTAATGAAAATTGCATGGCTCATTCTGCTCTCACAGAGCTGAGAATTTCCTACCATGCGTCAACTTCTGTTGTGTCATGTTTTGTCATTTCATGTAAACTGATGCAGTGGAGCACAATGCTTAGACATATTTGATTAACCTACCTTCTACCCCTCCACTGAATAACTGATTCCTAACATTTGTGTAGATTGTTAACAGTGATGATGGCAGCACACTTTCTGTATTTTCAAGTTAGTGAGTATATTGTTTGAAATTGTCTGGATTTCTTTTGCATGACTCAGAATTTGTGCAATGATGATCAGAGCTGTAGCACTTTCCACCATCTTATATTGCTAAACATGCAGTTTGTCATTCAAATACTTATTTGTTTTATTGTGCTAGCATATTTGAGGAATCCTTTGCTCTGCATTCAAATTCAAAAATATTTTTTCAGCCTTTCATGGGTACCATCATTCCATTATTTCACTACTTCCATGCATTTACCAGTGAAACTGTCCTATACAGTGCAGTTTTGGACTTGTTTGACTTACTGCAAATGTTTCCAACCTTTTAATCTTATTTTTATTAGAGTAGCACCCAGAGGCTCTGTTGTCCTAAACATACACATAGAGCAAGGTGGACAAAACTGGCTCACAGCTAGGTGCCAGCAATTTTACTTTTCGTTGCCAGAGTGGGTTCTTCCATTACATTTCTGCAGTGGAAGTAGGTGACAGGCTACAAAAAAACCAGTCACCATGGTGACCAGAAACATTGATTTGTTGAGGCCCAACATAGAGACGCTCACGTAGAATTATGTTCCCTGTAAGCTGCACGTGTGTGCGTGCGCAGCAGCCTCTTTCACCAGCGCACTTCCCACTGCCAGCAGCTGTGGCTCCTAGCTGGCCCTGAACACACATTCTTCCAGCTTGTAGGGAGCTGTTCCGGGGAGTTTAAAATCTCCCATCCTGAGCATGCTCAAGGTGGGAGATTTTAAACTTCCTGATGCAGCTTCCTGCCGGCTGGAAGAACGGTGGCAGTGAGGAGCATGCTCAGTGTGGGAGCAGTTCTGGCGGCCAGGTGAGTGGCCTCAGGGATGGGGAGCCGGGGGGAAAGGGTGCCCGGGGGACTTGGGCAAGTTGGCCAGTCGGCATGCAGGGAAGGTGCTCGGGAGAACAAGGATCAGCAGCTTCCCCAGGACTTGAAATTACAGGGGGGGAGTCTGGGCATTGAACCAGCAGCCACTGTAGCGAAGAGCTAGAGCTGCTGCTGCATGAGCGAAAGACCAAGACGTTCCCGCTTGCCTGACTTGTGGAGCAGGGAGAGAAGCCATGAGACAGCCTCAAATGAGTGTGTTACTAAGTGACCCTTCAGCGTGAGGGAGCATCCATCTGGGGGGCCATGGGCTCAGTGAGGAGGTCAGGCAAGGGATGGGTTAAAGTTTCTGCCCTTGGCCTAACATGAATGGGAGGAAGGACCATGGCTTTGTCTCAACCAAGGCTGGAGTGTGATGGGAGGAGGGAAGGTGGGTGTTGATATTCAAGATCGCTGTGGCATGGTGCAACCTTTGGGTGCTGCAAGAGAGCTGATGGTTCGTGGAATCTGGGTCAGATCTTGGATGCACTTCCCAATGCATAAGGGACATGGGGTGGTGCTGTGACTCGAGCCCAGTGCACACTGGGTGCTGAGCTCTGCAAAAACCCTGGTGTTAACCTCTCAATCTTCACATCTTCCTTCAGCAGGTTTTCCAGCAAGGGTCCTCTAGCCAGTTCTAGAGGGCGATTCCTCCTGAGCCTCACCATTTTGTTTTTGCATTGGCTTGATGCTGGCTTAGAAGAGGAGTGACCCTTAAATTTGTAGATTCCAGTGCAGGAGGGGACCACTGTGATCATCTGCTGTGACTCCTGTGAAATGCAGGCCAGAAGCCTACCTCCAGAATAATGCCTAGAGCAAGTGCTTAATTTGGAATGAAAGAGGCATCTGGGCTGAATTAGGTGCAGGGGCTTGAACCATCTTTTCACATTCATAACTGATGCAGCAAAAGCAGGAAAACAAACCAGGAGTCCTGTGGCACCTTTAAAGACTAACATTTATTTATTGCATGAGCTTTTGTGGGGGAAAATCCCACTTCGTCAGAGGGAACCTACAGGATGGGAGGAAAAGAAATGCAGGGAAGCGTAAGTCATGGGATCAAGTCCAGTGTTCCCTCTAAGCTGATGATGCAGCTGAACAAGTTATGGATGCGTTTGGGTAGCCAGCGGGGAAGGGACCTGGTATGGGTCAGGGGAACTAGTGGGGAACTTGCTCAGCTGCATCATTACCTTAGCGGGGACATTGATAGGCTACAGATCATAGAATTTCCCAAAAATAATTCCTCAAATAGATCCTTTAGAAAAACATCCAGTCTTCATTTAAAAATTGTCTGTGATGAAGAATCTATCATCTCCCTTGGTAAACTGTTCTAATGGTTAACAACTCTCCCTGGTAATAATTTATGCCTTTTTCCTCCATCTGAATTTGTCTCACATCAGCTTCCAATCTAGTTTACCAAACAACACAGATCATTCTGAACCGGTGACCTATCCTGTCCTCTTATCCAGTGATCAGTGCAAGGACTTCTTCCTGATTTACCACTCCCCTAATTTTTGTGTGATTTGCAAAGTTTATCAGCACAGGGCAAAGAAGCAGTCCCCTGGGTACTGCAACAGACTTGATGATAATTCTCTGCCAGCGGTTATATTTTGAAACCTATCAGTTAGCTAGTTTTTGTTTAGGCACTGGCTACCTCACACGTAAGAGCATGTAGTAGAATCTGGTGGCATGTGGCACAAATTTGAGGCAAAGCTAAAGGTGTGTCAAATATTCAGTTTTTTATCTATAGCCATAACCACAGCCAAGTAGTGGTAGTGTACAAACCCAGCTGAAAAGCAAGTGCTTTCCCTTTTTTGTATGCAGGTAGTATGGGCTCACCCCATGCTCTATCACTTCTTTATTGTGGACCTTGGCATCTTGTTAACTGTAAATGGCAAAGATGGAAATGTAAACAGCACCAGAACTTTGCAGTCTTAGTGGGTATGTGATACTGTTGGCAATTTCCAATTTGCTGGAATTGAAGGACTCTTTGTGTTCTCTGTTGTAATGCTGGTCTGCCAGCTGAATTATAATTATGGTTTGTGTGAAATGAATGATATGTAAATTCACAGTTGGAAAACAGATGAAATCTACTCTGAATGACAATCTGCTCTATTACGTACATATAATCCTCACTGAAGTCAATGGAAACTGGCTTCCACTGTACAAGTTGAATACCTCGATTTAGTGGATGATCTAGCCTGACCTGAGGCATCACACAGGATCTAGAATTTCACCCAGTGATGCCTGCATCACAGTCAGTAACTTCTTGTTGAACTGGAGGCTTTCTTTCAGAAAGCCAGAATGTCAATTCAAGACCAACCAAAGGAAAATCAACCACTTCCTTCTCCTGCAGGAATTGTTTCCTCCAGGCAAAATTTGGCCTCAGCAGAACTGCATAGGCTTAACTGAGGAAGAATCTGATCCTCTTTGAATAGCTACTGAAACAAGTCTAGTTTCATGCACATGGCCAGTGTTCAACCAGTAACTTGCCCAATATGGTTGCCTCGTCCAAAAAATATGCTTCAACCTACCATAGTTATGGGTGTTGCTATGAGTAGATGTGGAAACCCTTTTCCACTACCAGAACTACTCAACATTTGCATTGCTCGCAAGAAAGGATTCAAGTGAATTTCTTTTCCCCTGTTTCTGAGCAGAGATTGGCAGATCTCCCCAGCAACAAAATATTTCCCCGGTTTGAATACCAAGTCAAGGCTTCAAAAAGAAGCTTTTGAGATTGAATTTATTTGCAAATTCAGTTGCATTGCTTCAGGACTTAATAGGGACATTGAATTTTTCTCTCATTACAACAGGTGATTGGACCTCATCTTTCTCTGTATGCTGTTCCCCAGTGTTTGAATCTTTGACTGTTTTGATTTGCTGTTACAGTGTGACCTGTTCCCATGACTTACACTTCCCTGCATTTATTTCCTTCCATTCTGTAAGTTCCCCCATCTTCAAAGTGTCTGACAAAGTAGGATTTTGTCCCGCGAAAGCTCATGCAATAAATCAATTTGTTAGTCTTTAAGTGCCACAGGACTCCTTGCTTGTTTTACTGAACTAGACTAACACGACTGTGCCTTTGGAACAGGGTAAGGACAGTATGTGTGTTTCAATATCAAAGGCGTATAAATATTTGTGAACTCTGATGTATTGCTGTTCAGTGCCAAGACCCTCGGTAATGTTAACAGCAGCTAAACTGGTAAAATTAATCTCTGTTCCTAACCACCTCCACCATTTAAAATGATCTTTTTCCAAATGTTCCGAACCCTTTGATAAAGGAATATCTTGTTTTTACTTGAAGCAATCACATCCGTCTCTGGAACCTGAAACTATCAGAAATGCCTCTGAGCCTGCGTCTATTTAAGATTCACCTGTTTGGCCAGGCGTTCTTCAATGAGTTCCAAATCCATTTTCCCTGCTCTCGATGTTTTCCTCCTCACTGTCGACTCTGGTCGTCTTCGCTAAGTGCTAGGTGATACTGCCTAAGACAAATTCGTTGAGTTCTGTGACTGGGTGAAGGCATCTTTAATCAGAAACCTCGGCACGTTTCACTCTAGAATAACTTTCCTACCAGCAAAATAGGCTTGTTAGAAATGTAGTGATAAAAATACTGCTTGTCGAAGGTTTGTTTGCTGAACATTACAAATACTCAGTCCTGGCTAGGCAGCTGTTGTGCTGTGATTGCTGTTCACTGTGCTAATTACAAATTAATGTCCTGCTAATATTTTGAGCTCCCCCGTCTGTCTGTTTTATCCACCTGTTGTCTTTCATCTTTTAGCTAGAGACTTTTTGTGGTCCGTGTAGTGGCGAGCGCAACTGGGCCTGACTTCCTCATTTGGGCCTTGATCTGCTCTTGCAGTTTAATTTGAAGAGATAATCGTTTCCACACGGAAGGAAATTTTACACTTCAGCCCTTAAAGTAAGGAGGTGTAACCTAAATACCTTAACCTTGACATGGTGGCATACAGTGATATTGGAAAGCTAACCTGCACTGCCAACCTCTTTGGTGATTTTTCATTTCAGCCAACGTGGATTGTGTTACCGCTGTGGCTGCAAAGCTGGACCCTCACAAAGAGAAAGATTCCTTCTGATCGTCACCTGTTTTTTATTTGTTTTTAGAAAAACATTTTGTTCATTGTCACAAAGCTCTCCCTGCGGAGAACAATTCGTTCTAGAGCAGTTGGCAAAATACTTGCTGAACCACAAGACAGGGAGTCCAACTGAATCTCTAGCAGCAATAATTACTTCTCGACGGCTGATGTATTTAGTCTGCTAATGTTTAGTGAACATGTTTGTTTCGCCCTTTGAAGATAATGCTGCAAGCAGCACAGTGAGGCAGGAAAATATGGCCTGTGGGTTTTCAGCATGCTTAACGAATACTGGCTCATTGCAGCGCAGCATTAAATAATGACTTTGTCCTTGAGTGTTGAACACAAGCCACGGTTTTAGGCTCGGTGATTTGATTTCACAAACGGTTCTTGTGCTTTCTGGTTGCTCACTTTGCAATGGTCAGCCTGCCGGCTTGGTCTCAAGGAAAAGGGTAATTATAAGGCATGGTCTCTGAAAGCCCGTCAGTAGTTGCTGCTGGGGCTCAACCATTCCCCAGCACAGGCACAGGCTTCATGAAATACCCACTGGCCTGGTTTCAGTGGGAGTCTTTGCATTGACTTCAGTGGGCTACATCTCTTGTCCTAGGCTAAGATGTAGAGAAGAGCAGGCAGTTTGGGTTGTAATACGTTGATCTCACTTCAGTTGCCAGGTTAGTGTGCAGGTGTTGGTGGCCTGTGATACACAAGAAATCAGACTGGATGACCTAGTGGGTCTCTAAGTCCAGAAACTTTGTGACTCACAACGCTAACTCTCTGGAGAAGGAGGAAGAGTCAGGAGGAGTATGTTGAAGGCAGAGTCCAAACTTTTGGAGGACTCAGGCCCAATCGAATCCTGCTCCATCCCTAAATAAATGTGTTAGTCTTTAAGTGCCACCAGACTCCTTGTTTGTTTTGCTGAACACGACTAACATAGCTGCCCCTTTGGAACTACTCCATCCCTGAATTGTCATCTTCCGTCATTGTGCTGGTCAGTTTTCCTGTAGATCGTGACATGATGACAGCTTTGCGATGTTTTGTAATAAGGAAAACTGGTTTAGCAGAATTTGAGAAGGGATGTGTTATAAACTGAAAGGATCCAGGTTTCAAGCTAAGCAGTTTGATTGACTTCACCTTACTTCCCTTTGATGAGGATTTGGATTGATCTGTATTTCAGCCTTACAGATTTGCGAGCTGAAATGCTGATGCCTTCATACGGACGTCTGGGGCTTTTTTTAATGATTTTGATGTGGCTTGCTATTTGTGTTTTGCATTTGGTGGATGTTTCTGATATGGTCTTGGGAAAGGCCTATGGACAATTCTCTTTCTTTCAGTCGGAATATGTTTTGCCTGATTACCGGTAAATTACCCCCTAAGAAGTTGTGCTATTAAATGTATTCCTCTACATAATATCCAAATGGTTAGAAAAAAGGCAAATGAACTACCCTGAAGAATAGAGAACACATTAGCAAGAAGACTGTTCAAATTATGCACTCAGATTGGCTGATATTTAGCAAATTATTTTTATCCAGAGTTTAATATTCATACCTCCGAGGCAGATAAAACAATGAAATAGTTTGTTCCCAAAATTTTTTAGAAATTCAGCTGTGTAAATTTTCCATTATATAAGGTCTTAGAGGGACTATTAAAATCTGTTATTTTCCATTAGTCAGGTGCCATATAAATCACATTGTGGGTGGCGTATCTCCTGGGTCACTTGTGGCAGAATTGGTGAATTTCTTGGCTTATTATGTGCTAGCAAAATCTAATATACACACAGAAAGCATCTTGAAATCACAGAATATAATTCCATAAAGCAGTTTATTCCTAAGTGTGAAGAAATGTCAAGGTATGATAACAATGTGCTCTTTCTAATTAAAACAATGAGAGAAGGGGGGAGTAGCAGACCTCCAATGGGATTGATCCAGCATACTGGCTGCTAACTGAGAGACATGGGAATTAACTCAGCCTCACTCACCAGCATGACGAGAATACCGGGCAAAGTTGGACAGGCTCTCTGTATCACAGGGCCACCTTGAACGCTGATGCACTTTGAACGCTGTAGTTTGACAAGCTGCATCACAGGATGGCACCGCAAAGATGTAGGTTAACAGCAACGTCCATCTGTTAGTGGGACAGGAATGCAGGAAAAGCCTTTCAAAACCTGGATGCTTAAAACTGGGCATCTAAATCCGTATTTAAACCCCTGAATGAGTGGCCTGGTTCTTAAAAAGTGCTGTGGATTCGGTCGTCTCCCCCAGAAATGCTCAGCACTTTTGAAAATTAGGCTCCCATATTTAAGAACTTAAATAAGTACATAGGAACATAACATGACATACTCCTTTTTCTAAAATCTTAGCTGAAGAGCAGTGCTGTTGCCTGCAGGATGGTTGGAGGTAAATGGAGTTCTCGGCCCCTCACAGGCACACACGTGTGCGTGCACACTACCTCTGATGGGTTATAAAAAGCTTCTTAGCTATGTCTGCACCTAATCAGAACGTGCGAGAATCGTGCGATTCTGTCCCAGGACAGGTGAAGGCAAGAGAGAGCGTTTCTGAGGGAGGAGTATTCAGTGAGGCCAGAGAGGTCAAAGAGGCAGCTGAGCCCATAACCACAATCCTCCTCCTCATCTCTTAGCACTTGCAAGTCAGAGTAAAGTTTCAATAACAAAGTGAGTGTGATAAGATGTCTTCTTTGAACTTTGCCATCAGATCAGTTTTGAGCAAATCTGGCAATTTTCAGTCTGAGTGAAATTTTCAAGCCAAAATTACAGAGGGGGCAAAATTAGGGTTTTCTGATGAAATCTGACTGCCTGCAGAAGAAAAGGGCCAGGATTTTGCTGTGGGGCTTTATCTGTGCACCAGACCCGAGGAGAGACTCTGAGTGGCTCGTGTTGGTTTCAGTGTGGAAATGGGAGCATTAGGCTTTAGAAGGGACTTCTATTTTCTGTCTAATGCCTCAGTATCAGCCCCATTCTACCTTAAAAAGTGGGCAAAAGCTGCATTTTTGGCCCACTGAATCACTGGTATGGAGCCTCGCTGTCACAGTTCACACAACTGCACCCGCACATCCTCTCAGTAGTTCAACAGGGGCTTCCAGCTACCTGGATGTCACCTTTCAGCATGGAGACTCGCATCTTTCCCCTTCCCGCAAAGCTATTCCCAAACTGCATGGTTCTCTGCCTTCCCTGTGCATTTCCCAACACAGACAGTCTGCCTGCTCAGACCTGCTTCTTCGCAGAGACCGGAAACACGGCGATTGCTACAGGTACGTTACCCCATGGTTCCTTCTAGGCATAGCCTTCTTTATTCTTAAGGTAAAAAGGACCAAAGCGAAAAACACTAAAGCCCAATAGAAGAACCTACACGTATGCTAATAACCTTCCCAGACATCAGCCCCCTCTCAGGGTATCTTTGTAGCTACAAATTCATCAGAGCTTCAGAGCAGAAGAAACACATGGTCTTATGGGCTCTCAGTGTTTCCAGTCCTCCCCTAAAGATTAGGGCCCTCCATGGACCAGGAGGCAGGCCTCCAGTCCATTTAAAACCCAGGCTTTTGTCAAGAGCATTTTTCTTTGTTGGAGAATCTAGTTTGAACTAGTGTACGCCTCTCTCTCCAGAGGGGCTTCAAAGGCCAATAGAGGAAGAGATTAGCATCTCTCTTCCCTTCCAGACAGTAGGATAGAGCTGCACACTTGCGTTTTTAATATTATGTTCCTCCCCTTCCCCACCCCCAGGGGTATTAACCTTAATTCAACAAGGTTTAACTTAATTCGGTGGAGTTGATCTTAATTCCATAAGGGCAGCTCAGCATATAACAGGTTATTGTCAGCCTGTCATACTCGCATCGCAGAATTTGTGGAAATCAAGCCTGTCATGCAGGAAATTCCTCTTCCTCCTTCTCCTCAATGAATTAGCTGCTACCCAACAGCCTCTGCAGAGGCAGTCACTGAACATCAGGTAGTTACAAGAATGTACGGGCAAGTATCTCTGCTTGTGGCTGGTCGTGACCGGCGTTTGCTAGCCAAGAGTGTCAAGTTGGTTTTGCAGCCTCAGGTGAGGAAACTGGTTCCAGTCTGATGCTAACTGAAATCGAAGGAACTTTCCATTGACTTGAAGAGGCTTTGGATCCAGGCCATCAGTCTGCCAGACCCCAAAATCAACTTGGCCTTGTGTAAGAGATTATGAAGCTCTATATCTCAAGGTAGCACCTTGAGCTGTGTTCACACACAGGGGGTTATTTCAATACGGTTGTTTTGAAACAACTTGTATCGAAATAACGCCTTATTTTGAAATAACTTAATTCGAATTAACATTTTGTTAATTCAAATTAAGGAAAAAAGCTCAAAGCAAAATAGCAGGTTCAGGCAACAGTTATTTCAAAACAAGTCACCGTTGTTTTGAAACATGTTTGCATGGCGTTGTTTCGAAACAATCGTTTTGAAACAACGTTGTTTCATCCCCACATGGGGTTTAATGTGTTTTGAAACAATGCCGTTGTTTCAAAACAACCATGCATCGTGTGAACAGCCTAAATCTTATTTCGAAACAACCTCTGTTGTTTTGAAATAAGAGGGCTGTGTGAACACAGCCTTGGAGCCCCCATACCCACCGCTGTGGCATGGTTACAGTATGTATGCTACAAATAAGGGCGAAGGAGCATCTGTCATGGGCCAGACAGGCAGCAATGGCCCATCCAGAAGATCCCACTATTGCAGAGGATCCTCAGGGAAGGCATGTGTGCAGTGGAGACTGTCTGACCCCCACGTCACAGCAAGGCAGCTGGAAAAAGAGAGAAAGTGACATCATTGCTTGGCCTCTTCTCCCTCTCAATCTCAACACCTGAAAGAACGTCTGAAAGGCAAAGACTTTGAACTGGGGTAGATTGGTCCCAGACTGGAAGGGGGTCCAATCTGTGCTGAGGACCTGGAAAGTGACCATCCCATCTGTTAGCGTGAGACATCTTTTGACTCAAATCTTGCTTAGTCTGGTTAAATTAGAATGTAGACTGCAAATGTCTCTTTATTTCTTCGGTGACCAGCTTTGATCTCTAGTCTCGCTACTTGTAATCACATGAAATCTGTCTTTCTGTAGTTAAGAAATCTGTTTTATATTTAGCCTACAATGGTGCATTTTGGTTGAAGTGCTTAGGGAATCTCAGCTCAGACTACAAAGGCCAAAGCGTGTCCACTTTCCTGTGAAGATGTGGTGAACTTATTCATATGTTTATGCTGTCGGAAGGACCCTTGAGCAGTGTAGGACTGTACCTTCTAGGGTGCAAAACTGGGAATTGGCTGATGCTTCTCTATTGATGGTTCATGAGCGGCTGGGAGGCGATTCAACTGGCTATGTCCCTGCCTGTGGCTATCTGTGTGAGCGCAGAGTCTTGTAGTTTGACATTATATCATCACAGTGTGAGGGGCAGCCTGGGCTGGTGAATTTGAAGAGGTCAGTGGCTCTACAGTCTAGGTTACACCTCAGGAGTGTCATAGGGGTGTAACCCAGCTCCAGTATATTTAATTCTAAAAAGAACTTCAGGAAATTGCATAATCGTTCTGTCACCCGGAACGGCCAGAGATTCATCTTTCAGCGTGGAGATGCGCACGTGAAAATGAATGTGCATCATTACTGAAATATTCACACCTTGCTGAGGAGACAGATGGAGGCAGTGATCTGGAAGCTATTGTACCACTGTCAAACACTGCAAATGAAGTATCTCTCTGCAATTGTGGTATTGTCATCAGTGACAGTTTTTTGTTTCATGTAGGAGCATGTGGCAAGCACATGGGGAAAATGCCCTGGTTTATATCACTGTGTGCTGATGGGAGTTGGTTTTGGTTTTTTGCCTTTTCTCCAGCATTTTGCTTTCTCCATGTGATCATCTTGTTGCTTTTCTTAACCGTGCTGTATTTCTGCCTTTGTTGAGATCCTGGCTTCTCTTACGAAGAGTCTTATGTTACTGCACCTGTTTTTGTGGACTTAGCATACCTAACGAGATATGTTTTCCAGTAGCATAGGCTCACACGCATACCGGCAAAATGTACATGAAAAACATGCTCACACGGGTGGGGTATGCCAGGGCACATAATGGGTCTTTAACAATCCATTTGTACACACAGAGGATCAGAAGAGAGAACGCAGTAAGAAATTCAGTTTTGGAGAACATCTCCTGAGGAGAGAGCTGGACAAATCAATGCCTTTAAAAAATATGGTCTGTTTCCTTGCCGTGCTCCAGCACATCTATATGTAGTTATGAAATAATGCTGCTCTTGGCCAGTCCAGGTTAGTGGTACTCTAAGTGGTCCAGCTGTGCAGAAAACTTAATCTTAATATTCTGAACAGTTTTTGCTCTTGGGTCAGGGTACTGCCATTATCTTTTGAGGAGCTACAGCATGGAAAGTCACTCAATCACAGTCCTGTCAGCTGATTAATGAGGTGTGTTGTTGGACCCCTGAAGGAGCCATCTCTTGGCCTCACCCGCTAGAAGGATGGTGCCGCAGTAAAAGGGACAGAAGGTGGATGGAGGAAGAGGGTAGGGTCTTAGGGCTCAAGCACTGCCCCCAAAACATCCAAACCAAAAATGTCTAATGTGACATTGATCCATGCAACAGCAATAGTAAAACGATTTGGAATGAAAGAATCTGGAGCTGCTGCCAAGAGATAGGTCAAAACACCATTTCAAGCTGAGTTAGTTTTACTGCAAATTTTGTAATTTTATGTAAATAGAAAATTAAATTGTGTAACTGATCGAAGGTTTAGATCTTTGGAAAACATACCACAAGATAAGCAGAAGATTTATGAATTTCCTTCACTGCATATTTTTGGGGAAAGCTTTATTGGCCATGGAAAGGCCCCAAGAAAAATGTTTAATTAAAAAAATATTATGTTGGGTTTGTTTAGCTTTAAGTTCAGATGCAGTGCTTTAACAAGTCCTTTGGCAATATTCTTAGGGAGACTTTCTTTTCCCTCTAAAATAGGATAGTCAGGCTAAAAGAAGGAGAGAAAAAAAGCAACCAAGACTATTGTTTAAATAATATTAAAATTCTGCCTAAAATGCAATGAAAAATATAATGATGCATAGTTAAGGCCGCAAGCTATGCAGAATGTTTATTTTAAGCATTCTAAGCTTCTAGCATTAAAGGGATGATTATAATAAAAAAAGATGATTGAAATTGTCTGTCTCTTGATCCGTTCTGTTTCAGCAGCATACGTGACATGTAAGATCTGCTAGTATCTCAAGCCTGCCGCAGTAGTTTGGTACAGCATGGTGTGCTAAGGATGAAGTAATCACATTATACTCCTCCTCTGAGGTTTTCTTTTTCTCAATAAACAGCGAAGAATTGTTATGCTAATGGAAGAGAGAAACTGATAGTTCTGAATTGAGCCAGCATCCTACTGCAAGCAAATTCAAACATCTCCTATGCAATTCACCTCCTAGTACATTGTAAGTGTGAGCTGTAATTTGGCTGTTTTAAGGCCTTGATCCTGCAAGCTGCTTCGTTCAAGTAAACCTGTGATGGCCATGCAGACTAGCTCTCAGGATCAGAGACCGTTTGGTTATTTTCCTTCCCTCCTCCACCACCAAAGTTGGATTAAATAATACACTATCAATTTCTGGGTAGAGAGGGTCCTGTGTTGGTACATGTATCTGCCAGTTTGCTTATCTCAGCCAGAGAAGGCAAAATAAAGCTTTCCACAGCCCAGTTCAAGGTCCTGCCTCTCTTTATAACCCCTTCCACGGTGGGACTTGAATGCCCTTGACAGCTGGTAGCAGGAGAACATTGTACTTGTTTTCACCCTAGAATTTGGAGTTTCAAAGTGGCTGGTAACTTTAGTAAAAATCGATGATTTCTCCAGAGCAGAAAAGAAAAGAAAATATCATTCAACCAGCAGTTGACCTCTGACTGCAGATTGACTACTGATTCAGCATGGAGGTTGGGGAAGCATGAGATGTGTGTATCTCTGTGTAAATGTAGTTAACATCGGCAAATCAGATCTCTGAGGAGCACGTTCAATTGCTTTATGACAAGGATCATGTAATGCTGCACAAAGAGGATCTGGTATTGCTTCATATCCTAATAACCTGCTTCCTCCCACAGAATAGAAATCCAGAACGGGCTGTTTTCAGTGTGCTCACAGAATTATAGGATGCTCTTATTGGACACAGTCATCTCTGGGGAAGGAATGACTGTAAACAGGAACCAGCAAAGCAAGAAGACCTACTGTCCTCAGTTCAGATCAGTTATGGATCAAATACTGAAAAGAGCATCTACTGCCACATTGCTTTTCAACCTTTCTTCATTTGTGGACCTCTCAAAATTTTCTTTTGAATGGAGATGCAGAGCCCTTTGGAAATCTGAGACACTGTCTGCACCCCCTACAGGTCTCCACACCACAAGCTGAAAACCAGTTCTGTGCAGCATTGGTAATCTTCTCCTAATGTAGGAAGAAATTCTTCCAACTACAACAGTAGGCCATTTAAACTCTCTTCTGAGATATTAGTCAGAACTTCAGTGGTTTGTAAGCCTTTTGCTAGGTCTCTGCACAAAGGTTTGGTTCACCCATAGTCAGGAACTATAGAAGGGTGCATAAGGGCTTTGAAAGACTGAGCATGTATTACTGGATAATTTATTAATATATATACAGATAAATAGTATTATAGATGTGGAAGTAACTGAGTTCAGTGGACATCAGATGCACTTATCCCTCCGCCATGTGGCCTGATGCCAGACAATGTCATACTTAAAAGCCACAACCAGTGTGCGACATTCACATCTGCAAAATCAACCATCAACTTGGACGCAGATTTCCGTTGTATTTCAAGTCAGAAGTAGCAATTATAACAGCAGGAGTGACAAGTAAAGCCAGGCATTAACCAAAATACAGATTGTTGCCTAAAAATATAAAAGTCCAAGTGTTTAGGATTCACTGTCACTATCTAATTTTTGGTCTTCCTCCCCTTATTTGTTTTTGCAACTTCTTTATCAATCAATTCCATTGATCAAAAAGACCTGGCATTAAAATCAGGAATGTCAGTGGTCTCCCTCTTTCTGGGGAAAAAGCCCAAGCTGTCTGAAGAAGGAAGAATGTATTCATAACCCATGCCTTCCAAACAACTTTTCATGTCCCCAAAACTGTCGACTTTTCTTCACAAAGACAAGGATATAATCAGGAGAAGCTCAGGTCAAAGAATCCTCTAGTTAGATCCCACTACTTCTTGCAACTTCTGACAGATTTTTGCAGTCACCAGCATAGCTGAAGGAAATGAGAATAGCGCAGCTATTTGCTTAGCAACTTTTTTTTAAACTGGATGGCAAATAATTTTGGCATCAAGCAGAGGGAAGGATCTGACCCTATGGGAGTCTAATGGCTACTGTTTACAAAAGGGAGTTGCCAGTTTGGATCCTCTTGACTTTATTTTAAATGCCAGAAGTCTTCATTTTCTGAGTTAGCTTGTTTTCCCTCCAGTCTAGCTTTGAATGGAAAGGCTTTCATCATTCCAACCCATGTTAATTCTGAGGAGAAGGTTTTCTCCTCTGAGACCATCTGTCCTTCTCTGTCAGCCAGTCAGGCTTTTCTCTCATTCAGCTGGGGATTTTATTCCGAGAATCCAAAAGCATATTCATCTCTCAATTCCCTGCACAGTTGTATCTAGGATTTGAGGTTACCATTCAAAGCAGCACATGGCCAAATCTCGGAGGACACTGAAAAGACTTACAGATTGTTTCTCCTTCAGCATTCTCCAACGGCAGCCTGCACCTTTCCCACTTCTGGTCCTTCCCCCCTTAGCTGTCACCTGAGGATGGTCATGCCATTCTGACCCTTCCAGCTGACACCTGCAAATGGTCATAAAAGGAGGAATTGAAAAAGAAATAACTAGTTATGAAAAACCCTCATCAACCAACTTGCTGCATTCTTCAGTCATCGGTGAGGAAATAGCATCTCCCCAGCCCTGCTAAAGAACCTTTGGGAAAGAAGCTGGTGGGATGCAGACAAGAATTATGCAAAATATGAGCAAGATTTATTCACTAGCCATGTTCCACAGTGCCTTGTGGCTCTGAGGAATAAAGCTGGCTGATGACAATGACGAATTTTTATCAGCGATCAAAGCCCATCCTGCAAACTGTGCGAGCACAAGCAGCGGTCAGACCTGGCCTGACGGACTTACAGTGTAAAGTTAAACATACAAGCCAAACAGATGCTAGGAAGGAAAACAAAGGCACTGAGAAGGGAAGTAACTTGCCCATGGCCACCCAGCAGTTGAGTGGCAGAGCTAGGACTAGACACTATGGCTCTGGATTCCCAGTGAGAGGCCATATCACTGCACCATGAACTTGCTTACTGAGGCAACTGTATAGTCAGATCTATCAAGATTTTCTGTGCAAATTGCCTGGGCAGGCGGCAGAGTGGGGGACAGGACATATCACTGTAAAACAACCTATTCTGCATGTTTGTGCGTAAAATAAGGTAGACAAAGTGAGCTGTTGCTGTGTGTATATGGAGTTTGGGAGGCATACTGACAGCAAACAAAGATTTGTGGCTGTGATAGGAGCCACAACAACAAAATAATCCATCACTGCCACCAACAGCCACCCCAATAGCATGAAGAGTTCCAGACAGTACTTGCTGTTGAATAAAAGTAGTGTTTTGTAGGTTTAAATCAGGAGCATTGCTTAGCACTGCTTGTTCAGGGCAAAGTTTACAACCTGGCCCCTGCTATTTGTAGATTCCCCAGCCTGCATCTCCTAGATACCTGCATGGGAGCTAGATGTTTTTTCCTATCCAAAAGTGGCAATGTCCCTTTCTGAAATGCAGTGTAAGTAGGTCACTGCTGCTTTTATCTAATAGCATCTCCTTTTGCGTTCTCTTATTGATGCACCTTCCTCTGATCTTCTGAGCGGCATGGGATCATAGACCAGCTGAGGTTTTGTTTGGGCTAAAAAGAAAGTGCCAGCAATCAAGTTCCAAAGGACGATCTGTGCTGCACATTCGCTAAGTGCCATTTAAGGAAGCTTTAGAGAGGCTGTGCAGCTCCTAGCCTGTGCATCATCCATAAGGTAGTACATTCTTTCTGTAGCATGCTGCCTGGACAAGCTCAGCCGGCGTTTTTAAAGGATGTTGACTAAATAATTCAGAAAGGCAACGATCTGACATCCATCTGGTTTAGGAGTCTGGTGGCCTCACTGATGATTACCTGCCATTGCTACCACTCACCACACAGTGTAAACAAGGTAATATGAAGCCGCATTGATTGACAAGTAATTAGTAAACCGAGCTGTTGGGGGAAAAAAGAGAGTGTGCTTTTAAAATGAGGGTTCCAGCAAGCTAGCTGGAGGAACGAATTTGTACAAATTAGTGACCATTATAGAGTCAGGTTTTTTGTCTTAACAACAACAAGGATGTCACATTTCGTGTGCATAATTAGTGCCCTTGCATGGCCTAATTTGGGAATGGGAATCCAAGTTTTAATTATTATAATTTGTCCTTTTTTTATTTCAGAATCTCATTTTTGGGCCTGAATTTGTTCTTTGAACAAAATGATAGCTCAGAGCAACAATCTCATCTGAGTGTTGGCAGAATCCCTTTCCGCAGTTGTAAAAGTCATTCAAGTGACCTTTATGAAATGTGCTCCGTTTGCCTGGCCTGTACCTTTCTCCGTAATGAAACACCCATTTAAACTGTGTGATGCGGCGCCTCGGTCATAGTGCATGTGAGGTGCCCTCTGGAGTTACTTGAACATGTGTAGTGTTTTTGGAGGCAATAGAGCAGTTAATATAAAAGTGATGATTGCAGACCCATCCAGCACCTTTTCAGAAGGCAAAAAATACATTTTCATGTGTTTTCACAAGAGAGATTTGGAACCAAACCTTAAACAATCTAATCTGTTTTTTCTCAGGATAATATTCCACTTATTGTGAATGGAGGATACTTTGATTCCCAAATATTAAAGCAGGAAACCTGCCAGGAGTGATCAGAAATATATAGTGTCGTATGCAGCAGAGGTTTCTTAGTCGTAGTTAGCTGCTAGATCAGTTGCATGGGGCTATACGCATTTGTTTTATGGGGCTGTTACATGAGGTCATGACCTGCATTGCGTGTCAATTAGTACCAAAATCTCAGAATGCCACAGGTAATTACTTTCTCCAGCAGCGTGTGGTTCAATACCCAAATGAAATAGGCCACAGAAGTGACACTTGACAAGTGGCAGTGCTAAAGTAGGCTGGCTGCGGGAACCTACATTTTCAGCCCCAGTTTCTGATTCTGCAAAGTCAGTTTTGTACAAGCATTTGACACAGCTTGCGAAAAAAAACACGCCATGGGGCATGACCATTTCATGCACAATAAGAAACCGTTCAGTCCAATGGAGCAAACTCTTGGTTGCTGTGCCTCCTGATTCGCACGTGCAAATGTGAGTGATTCCATGCAAGCAAAATTGCTTTGGGGTTAGGGATACTGTACTTCAGGTTCCCAAATGGAGGACACTGCTGAGGGAGAGGGAAGCTGGAAGGCAGCAAGGAGGGCTGGGGGCTCCTGGAGGGGTCAGCACTGGGCGGTGGGGCAGTTTCGGTGGCTGATGCAGGCCTGGGACACAGGATCAACGTATCTGTCTGTAAAACAAACAAGGAGTCCTGTGGCACTTAAAGACTAACACATTTATTTATCACATGAGCTTTCATAGGAGAAAATCCATCTGACCAAGTGGGATTTTCTCCTGCGAAAGTTCATGCAATAAATAAATGTGTTAGTCTTTAAGTGCCACAGGACTGCTTGTTTGTATTACTGAACTAGACTAACACGGCTGTCCCTGTGGAACTACCTGCCCCTGACTCACTCAGGGCCTCTGCCCTCCCCAGGCCGGGGAGCAGGGGATGGGCCCATGGCGGGGCAGGTGGCTCAGATGAGAGGCACTTGGGGGCTCCACTTTATGGCAGGCAGGATCCGGCAGCTGTAGATGCAGGGAAAGGCCCTGTTAAGGGGCGGAGAAGGCTGTTTCCGAGCTGCAGTGTCAGGAGCAGAAAAATCTGGGTCATTTTGTCTTATTTCAGAAATCTGCCTGGACAGAGACAAAAAAGGTGACGTCTGGGAAAACCTGGACATATGGTGATCCTTGGGTGAGTTGCCCATGTGAAGCTGGCTGCATGCCCTTAGTGGCCAGACTAGAAACTCCAGCCAACATTTAATACCAAATATAATAGCCAGGAGCGACTCTATTTGGAAAAAGGTATGTGCGGTTACTGTCTGTGGCTCCTCTAACAGTTCATACAGATACACAGGCATTTTACTCATTGGTTTAATGAAAATTAATGCCTACCCGGAGCTGCCGCAAAAATGGTGTTTACTCTTTGTCTGAATTGAAGCCTGTTTGTTTGTGGCTCCCAACCTTTTTGAACAAGAGCCTCCCTACATAACACTCAGTAAAACCCACTCCCCCCTCCTCAAACCCCTCACTAATCCTAAACCTCTATAAATATATATAACGGTGATAATGATATGGAATTAACATAATAAATAATG
Organism: Podocnemis expansa; assembly: GCA_007922195.1. Classification (NCBI taxonomy): domain Eukaryota; kingdom Metazoa; phylum Chordata; order Testudines; family Podocnemididae; genus Podocnemis; species Podocnemis expansa. The sequence continues at coordinate 5,598,678 of ML681973.1, read as the reverse complement.
ACTGTTATCTGGCTAAGAAACTAAACTTTTACTGAAAAAGCCACATGCCTCACGTGGCTTCACCTCTTTCCATCCCGTATGAACTAAGGGTGGTGGAGGTGGGCTTTGGTGGACTGGCTGGGGCTGCTCCAGGTCCCCACCTGCTCCGTCTCCTCTCCAGCGGGACGCCTGGCCAAGGCGGGGTTGCTCTGGCTGAAGTGGGGCTCGGGGCTGCTGCACCCAGTGCGGCTCTGGGGGGCAAAATGACCTCAATCTTACCGAAGCCTCATGGACCTTCTGGAATTTTGGTGCCCCTCCGAGGGGGTCCCACGTGCCCAGCTTGGGAACCGCTGCCCTATATAATGTGGGTTTACCAATGTTTCCATGGACAGTTATGACCGTAAACCCATATGATTTGTTTCTGCTTTTCATTACCAGTCTGTAAACAAACTAACTTCATTTTGCTTTCAGCCAGTGGGATTTTTGTCTCATTTCCTACATATTTTAATTAATGAATTGTGCATTAAAGGTAAACTATGCCATTTGGGATGTTCAGGGCTCTTGCAAATGCTTGTGATATTAACCATTCAGGATCGAGTTTACAGCTAGCCTGCTTACACCGTGAGGAGCAGACAAAATGTAGCTGTTTAGAAGTCAGGGAGGGGGGATTGATTGTTTTCTCTACAGTCTGTTGAGTTGTGTAATTTGAGGCCGGGGATAGAAACCTACACAAATCCCCAATGTACCCTCCGTAGAGCATTTAATACTGTCGTTGCACAGTAGCATTGTATGGTGGACTGTAATAAATAAAAGGTTTCAGTTCCTGAGCAAAGCTCAGCACAGAACCTGGCAGAGGGAATTCAAGCGGCTTAAAAACACCTTTGTGTTTCTCCTGCCCTGGTAGATACATTTGTGCTCCTGCGGGGATCTAGGGGCCAGTTTGGAGAGATGTAATTGGAGGATCAGAGCCTATCTCCTTGCTCTGGAGCAGTGGTTCGCAACCTTTTGTGGGTTGCAACACACTTGGCAGCATATTGCACCTCTGCAGGACACACCAGCAGACCCCAGGCCAAATCCCACCATCTCCCCAGCTCTCCGTGACAGTAAAATGTCCTGACGGATGCAGTGGTTGAGAACCGCTGCTCTGGAGCATATACGGCACAGGGCCATGTGTTTGCAGCAGCAGTTTAAGCAAATCTACACATTAAAAGATGACTAATTCCATCAATATTTATTTCAGTAAGGGCTGGCCCAAAGGAGCTCTGTTGAGGTCAGTGGAGCTGTGTTGATTTAGATATGGCCTTCATAATATTGAGTATAATCCCACAGAATGGAAACCTAATTTAGCTCATATAATAAAACTCATCATTTACAGGGCTGGACACTTCACTGTTAGTTTGCAAAACTGGGGTGGTCACTCACCTACCATTTCCAATAGCAAGTGCTCAAAAATCCTGAGTCAGTCCCCCCAACAAAATCATGAGATTCGTCCCAAAGTAACAATTTTGGGGTTCTTTATTTGCCTTCTCTGTGTGGTTTTTGCCTAACGGGCCCACAGTTTCAAGCTTTTGTCTGCAAATATGTTTTTTAAAGAAGGATCTCGGGGGTTTTTCTTAGTACAGCAGATGATTTTACATCACCCCCTGTTTTAATCTAAAGAACTGCTTTGATTTGTTGTAACAGCCTGACCTGATCCCATGACTTCTACTCCCCGTGTTTATTTTCCTCTCATTCTGTAACTTCCCCATCTTCAAGTGTCTGACGAAGTGGGATTTTCTCCCACAAAAGCTCATGCAATAAATAAATGTGTTAAGTCTTTAATAAAAGTTCCACAGGACTCCTTGTTTATCCGGGTCGGATAGTAAACTGAAATTTGGTCAGAGACAAAGAAGATCATAGTTCTAGTAGGATAATTAGTATCTCCAAACCATTCAGGTTTGATTGTTGGTACCCAAACAAGGATTTGTAATACGCACATGTGAGCCAGATAAAAGGATTTTGTCTTTTTCTAAACGGCCTTCAGGGATTATTGATTGGAAAGAACAGCCTAATCGACATGGAAATAAATTACAGACACTGGCCAATGACAATTTGAACTGTCCAGATGCAAAGACTTTGACTTGCTGACATCACTGCCTCATTAGCATGCAGGAGATGAGAGCACTGCAACAGGAAAGACTCTGGCTCAGCTATCAAGCTGGCAATTTTTCTCCGTGGGCTGCATATTTTCTTGTGAATGTCTTGTGCTTTGGAGAGCAAATGGAATATACTCTTGTTGCCTCTAAGGGTCATTTGCTAAAGCCAGAGCTGGGGGTCTGCTGAAAGCACTTGGATTGCTGGAAGAGGAGATGGTAGGGGAAAAGCAAAACAGCCAAGCTGCATTTCTCAGGAAAGCAGTGTAAGCTCTAAAGGCTGTCCAGGCAGAGGGCAAAAATCACACTTTTCCTGCTGATGCTTTCCACAGCACCTTTTATTTCAAGCAACGGTATGTCTTTGGCGTGTGCCTTCTAAAAGGCTTTCACAGAAGCTGCTCATTTCAAGAGGTGCCTACCAGTGTGCCTCACGCAGTTTTGAGAGAGAAAACAAGATGTTTTATCACACTGCAGTGCTGGCTGTGGTCTTGAGAGCAGCATACCCAAGGAAAGTAAGCAGTAAATACTAACATCGCAAAAGAAAAAAAAAATTAGCGGATTCCTTTCCCCAGACTGACATATTCATCTGTGGGAGCAGGTAAGAAATTACCTTTCATCGGCAACTTTTAGGCTGTCATGTATTTTATAGAGAAACTGAAGTGTGTGTGTGCAGACAGGGAAGGTACGCAGCTCTCATGTGTGTACATGTAGAGATGTTGATATTTGCTAATATATGGCTGGTAACCTTTAGAGAATATTTTTCAACCTTGATGTTCTTGCTGTTTATGAATGAAGAAGGTTAATTGCTTAATTGACGTTAACTGCAGGAAGGAAAGAATAAATGCATGAGGTTAATTAACAAGTTTTTTATTTTAAAAATAATTGTGAATTTTTTTAGTGAAAAAACATGTTGATTGCTCAGTGTTGATTCACTGCGTTAGTAAATTTAGCTTCAGGAAGTCTGGAACCACTGGATATTTTACGCAACCAGTATAGGTTGCTAGACGATGACGTTACAATTAGAGTTGTTTATTACTTTTACCGGCATAATTCTGAAAACGGTTTTAAAGTGCTAATCATACAGCACCTTTATTATATGCCCAGTTCACCTACTCTGTAGAACGATTCAATTGGGACTGAAACCAGGAGGTTATATTTTCTTTTGATGGATTCTTCTTTATGCTCCTTAAAGTGGCCATATGTGACATAGACATGACCTGTGACCATGTAAAGATTTTAATCCAGTTACTCTTTGTTTTGTAGTCATGATTCCTGTGCTATGTGCTAAGGACTGATTGAACTTTTATGAACCATTGAGGATTAGAGCTGGACAGAATAATGCCAGAATAATCATTCACACCAGATGCAGTGTCATCCTTTTACTTTTAGCTCTGTTGTCTTGTAACTTCTCCTGCTCATTTTTATTCAGTGATTATTTCACCTATTGTGTGAGTGTGTAAATGTCTGACCTCAGTGTGCTCCCTTTACTTAAATCTGTGGTGAGGATTTATGCAATGAACTATCTGCAGTTAAGATTATATTTTGCTTTATGTTTCAATCTACTCCTGTAGTTTGTTTTAAGCAACTTTATTGTACTTAACAAGATGAAATGGCTTACTCGGTTGGCTTCAGACAGTATTTGCCACCAAAACCATTCCACTGGTGATTGCTGTTAGAGATGGGTCAATATTTCTAGTAAACCTCAACTCTAAAATAATTACAATGTTTCTAAGTGCTTATAATATTTGAGTATTTTGTCTGCTAGTCAAATCTTCTTTCTTAGCAATAGCAAGTCCAAGCTATGATATGAGTGAAACCTGTTTACTGCCTACTTGCTATACATGAAAGGTTGTCAGTATCCTCCTAAACTGGAAACAGCATCAGAAGGAGGTTACAGCAAACCAACTTTAACTGAAAATAAAATTGACAGCGTTCATAATAAAAACTACGTATATGAAGTCTAGAATGTGTTGGTCCACAAGGGAGGGCCAGTGACATAACTGGCAAGACCAATAGCATGCAGACGTACGAAAAAAAGGAATATTTATGCTAGCATGGATGCAGCTGTCTGTCTGGAGCTAAAGAAATGCAGTCTTCTGTTAGAAATTAGAGTATAAATCCAGATAGAATCAAACATGGAGCAATCTTCTCCCTTATTTAAGTGATACAAAGAAATCCTTTTGAGAGTGGACTACACTGCTGTATTTTGCTGAGCTGGAAAGCAACCAAGTGGCGTAATTAAAAATGTCAAAAGATAACCTATGGTACAGTGCAAGCTTTTCAAGGGACACTGATGTTTTAACAACTGAGAACTCTCTTGGATAGAGTGCTGAGGAATTAAAACCAGAATAGGCATTTAGTAAAGGATTTTGCTGAGTCTTCATTATGTAAGTCTGGTTCTCACAGTGCACTTGAAATGGTGTTTTTAGAACCCCAGACAATGATGTGTTTAGAGTCGCCTTTATGTGTTTCAAAGTGTCTGTTAAATTCCTAAAAGGTTAGGAACTGTGTTGCTCCTGCTGCCGCAAGGGAAACTTAAATAGTGTTGCCAGTCACAAAAGTGTTCAAAACTCTAGTGAGCCACACACCCTAAAATCAATTAGGTTGGCTTTGAAGTCCTGAGATTAAAAAATAGTATTAATAATGGGTGAAATCTTGATCCCACTGAAGTCAATGGAAGTTTTGTCTTTGATTTCACCAGGGCTAGATTTCACACCATGATTTGGTTGGGGATTTATTTGCCTTTTGGGTTTTGAGCCTTGAGAGGTCACATTTTTAAGATTTTCTCCTTAATTTAAGAGGGCTATAAACTCATTGTTCAATGGAAGATGATATTGTCATGGAGTCGTCTGACTCCAGAAGCTAGCTGGGGCTTCAAGAATGCAACAAATATTATGAGATTGCGGATAAAATGATGAGTTGACAACAACTCTTCTATGGTTGGTTTTTGTTTGGTTTTTTTTTCCCAATAAAGAGACAGGCCCCCCCAAACCAAGTGTCTTTATATTGCTGTTCTGGGAGGCTGGCCTGGGTCTTTTGAAATACAGTTTTAATTCTTGCCTCTGCCTCTGACCTACTGCGTGACTTTGGAAAAATCAATTTATCTCCCTCTTCCTGATTTGACCTACCTGTAAAACAGTGCAGTGATACCTAATGCCCTCTGCAAGTTGCTTTGATGTCTATGAATGAAAAGTGCTATGTAGGATCTAGATCTTTCTCATCATTGCATCTTTATCCAGCATCTAGGTCACACTTCTCATCACAGTGTGACTCCTAAGTATAAAACCCAATCCAGTCAGAACACTCCAGTTCTGAATTCAGTCTGCTGTGGTATTATGGATTGCACAAGGTGCTGTATTCCTGGTTCCAGTCTTGATTCTGCTCCAGGACCATAAAAGAGCTTGTAAACGAGGCACCAACAGGCCCACTGCATAAAGGACTCCCTGCGCTCTCTGTACCCCTAATGTTCTGGGAGCATAGTTGGGGTTTGAAAGGTTTGGTGGGAACACAATGGGCTCTGACTATTCTTGGTGGGCAAATGACCTCTGGGAGGACCTCAGCAGCAGAGCCTAAGCTGAGACAGCCTTGAAGTTGCTTTAATGTGATCCAGAGACTGTCTAGTGATAGTCACCCAGTAAGACAACAGATCCAGGGAGTGTGCAAAAGAGGTTTAAAGTTACCTTGGCCCCTCAGCCTTCTTTGTTTACTCCTGTGAAGACCTGGGATCGGAAGACAGGACGCTGGGCTAGGTGGCCTGTCGGAACAGGAACAGCAGTGAGCGATTCCTGTCACTTTCATCCTTTGCATGAATTAAAGGGCCTAATTGACAGTGGGGGCGAGCTAACTAGAGCATCATTTCACACTCTCAGCATCAGCCAGACAGGGGTTAGACCCTGAGCCAAAGGTCTCATCAAATTGATTTTAAAAAGGGATAATGTACTTTTTTGCCTTTCTGTGAAAAAGATCACAGGAGAAGAAATTTTGCTGAATTTTTTTTAATAATCATCTCTGGCCTTAGACTGAGCATAGAGAATTTCAGCCATGAAGGGGAGTATTTCAGAGTGAGATCAGCACCTGGAAATGGGGTAATTGTTAGTCTTGGCAAAATTCCATTTTTATTTTTACAATAGAAAGTTCATATCAATCTTTTTTTAAACTTTTCTTTGGTTTCACAGATTTAAATTTTCACAGTTTCACAGAACCACAGGTTTTAAGCACATTTTTCTTCTAATTGTATGCATTTAAATTTTCACAGTTGTGGGAAATTTTGGCAGGGGATCAGAGAAGTATTTTCATGATGATAGATGCTGAGACTCAAATGTTAAAGTTTAAAACACAAATTGACAACATCACTTGACAAATACACAAAAGAAATACTCTTAAATCTAATGCTAATAAGTTTTCAAGGAGTGCTTTTCTTTCTTTGCCTATCTAACTGCAGTTATTATCAATGCAAATGCAAATATTTTTGTAGGTTTGTGTGTATACAATAACATCCTTTCTTATCCACATTTACCAATAAAAATCTTGTAGCCTAGTGGTAATGAAAGACTTAACGTAACCTTAACTTTAACATAAGTTACTGTTACTACTCTCAAAATCACAGGAAATTAAACCAAGGGAATATTCAGAGTATGTCTTACAACCCCCAACCAACGAAATTTGAAGTTGACAGTGAAAATGCAGCCTGTCTCTGTTATCCTGTTTTTCTTAGAAGAGGACAGCCCATGAAATGCAAATTCTGTCTTGAGATAATGCAGCTATGCGTGATCTATTTTAATACTCTATGCTTATACATGTTACCAAGTTCTTTTTGCTTCTAGTGTATAGATTATTTTGCTTTTTTGTAAAACTTTGTAAGGTAAGGTAATTTGACTTCAGGCTTCCCATGGTTTGAACCTGCAAACTGCTCTGATTTGCTGTTCCTGTATGAGCTGGTCCTATGTTTTACACCCCCTTGCATTTAGTTTCATTCCTTTCTGTAAGTTCACCCATCTTTGAAGCATTTGAGGAAGTGGGATCTTCTCCCACGAAAGCTCATGCAAAAAATAAATCTGTTAGTCTTAAAGTGCCACACAACTCCTTCTTGTTTTTTTACTGGACTAGACTAACACAGCTAGCCCTTCTGAAATTAACAGCATAATCTTTCTCTGATGCCCTGCAAATTCTGGATCTACAGTAGCCATGGGAGGATCATTTCATAGTAGGAGAAACAGAGTGAATGTAGCAGCATCAAGGTCATCCCTGACTCCTGATGTAGGGAATTAAGACGGCAGCCCTCTGGCTCACAGATGATGCCCAGCTTCTATAGTGGCCTCTGGTCAGTAACTGGTACAAGTTACGACATCAAGGGCTGGCCTAGTGCACTGGTGGCCAAGGACCTCCTGAGGGCTAAGTTTGCTTAAACCTCCTGGCCACCATACATCCTAAGCGGCTCTGGGTGCAGCGCCGGATCTGGACTATAGTCTATGTTGTGTGAATACCAGATTTTTGAGCATGCTTTACACAACTGCACTGAGTGTGCCTGTATCACAGTGGTCAACTGCAGCCACCAGGACAGAAGGAATCATATTGTCAAGGGTTAGGCAGCCCCTCGTGCTACGAAAGCATAAGCAAAGTAGAGCCTGCAGACATCCGTTTGTAACCGTCAGGCTATCTGCTGCGTGACAGCAATACTGATTTCTACCTTGCTGCGTAATGGTTCTGTGGTACGTAGAACACACTGTTCTCTCTGTCACTACCTGAGCCAACCAAAAAAGCTCATGAAACCGTCTTCAGCAGTTATTGGATAATTTTTAAAATGGTGTCATTTGACTGTGTTTTGAATGGCTGACAGGGTGGTTTGTGGCAGGAGAAGTTGCCCCCACCACCACCACCACTTAAATCAAATTCCTTGTTTCATGACTGCTCCATGCTACAGCTTGCTGGCTGATTTTGCAACCTGAATTTCCTGAAGCAAAGAAGTGGTAGGTTTACGTTCTGCCTTCTTATTCTGGAAGACTTACGATATCCCTTCAGAGATGATGATTCTAGCTATTTAAAACTCAGTTATACAAATGAACTATTGTATGCATTTATTATCACTACCTTCTACTAAGCTATAGTGTCATCATAATGAAGGATGATGAATGAAGTTGTAGAAATGTTTTTTGTCCCAAAACTACCTGTTTTGTAGGTGAAATCTGTGGCTACTTCCCAATTGGAAAGCAGATAAGACCTGTGAGAGTTTGGTACAAAGTATGGCATCAGAAATACAGCTGAGAAAGCTTGGAAGAAGACCAAGAAGGACTTAACATTTTTGGTTGACCAAGCTCTGTCAATGCATGGTTCGGGATGGATATTCCTAGGCAGATTACGTTGTTTAGCCATTTAAAAACCCTGTTTTAGTCTTTGCGAGTGCAGCACATATCTTATACCAGAGCACTTTAGGAACCACTGCCAAAGTGTTTATAAAGGTGTACAGCAATATTTGTGCTCATTAGAGAAATCATGCAGTTCCTTCCCATACAATATTATTCAGGGACCTAGCCTGCAACTGTTCAGAGGAAAATAATCTCTCCGGACTTTGATGTAGCTGAATTTTAGAGGAGTGAAGTTGGAAGCATTATGGATTTATACAGATAAGTCTGAAAGTATGTTAGTGCAAAATGTAATGGCCCTTCATAGACTTGAAGTTGATTGGAGGCTAGACTTTGAACACCCAACCTCCAGGTCAGTATGCTTTCAAAGGATGGTTTGCTTCCAGCCCTGCAGACTGAACTGCCAGTTTCAGTTGTTAAACTCATTAGAATCCAAACCAGTGGAGTTCATGCAGCATTTTTCAAAATCTCAAGTCCCGTCTGCAGTGTGAAGGGCAATTGCAACGGTGACTGACTCTTGGCACTGAGTTTCCACTGGGCAGACTGCCACCTCCCAACCCCTTTCTTGGCATTGCTCTATCAGTCCCTGATACCTCAGAGCCATTCGTTCCAAAAGGTTACTGAGGAGCGACTTTGTGCTTTCTAGTGACCACAGTGTGGGCTCTGGCCTTGAGCTGGTTACGCTAATGTCCTAAATGCCATTGATTTATTTTTCTTTAGCTCTCCTGGAGGTTCATACATATGAATCTCCCTCAGTCTCTATGCCATACACTGTTGAAGCATTGGAGCTCCATATTTGACAGATCACTTCTGTGCAGCCAGGCCAGGCTACAGACAAGAAATTTCAGGAGGAAGGCGTTTATTTGATTACATTACTCAAGTTGCTTAAACAAAGACATATGGCGTGAGGTGCAAACGCCAGTGGAACACCCCTTCCATTGGTCTATTCAATGACATCTGATTTGCGCCTGTCAATATCCAAGTGCAAGACTAACATTACAAGCATAGGCAATAATACCTGCATCAAAAAGGACATTAGCACAGAAGCTTCCATATTACTCTAAAACCAGCTACCAGAAATAAGACTATTCTTGCGGCATGCGTATCCAGGACCTACAAGAAGAAGTGAATTTCAAACCCCATCTTTGCCCTCATCCCTCTCTCATTTAAACCAAGAAGGCTAATAGCTGGAGCATCTGTTTAGAAACTGGGACGTGGGCAGTCTTGCCTTATAGTCAGAGCAGGAGTCAGGTCCAGTGGGCTGAGTAGACCCCCAGGTTGAGAAATGAGGGCAGGGGTCAGGCCCAGTTATTGAAGCCAGGGGTCAAGCCAGAGTGAGATTTACCCAGTATCCAAGCTGAGGGGCAGAGCCGAGGTTAGAGACCAAATGCCAGAGCTGGTAGCCAAGCTGGAGTCAGGTCAGAAGTGGGAAGCCGAGGTCAGAGCCAGGAACGGGCACTGGTGTTTGGAAGCGAGACGTAAGGGCGGGTGGAGAGTCAAGGATCAAGCAAGGTGGAGGTAAGGTGGGAGTCACGTCAAGGGCTGGGGGAAGGAGTCGGGTACAAGCAGGATCCTTTGCAGCCATAACAAAAAACCACATTCTTGCTAAGACAAAACTTCCTGTCCCTCCACCTGGCCTGACTAGCAGAGATGGACCGCATGGTGGAGCTCAGTCATCCTCTACTGGTCAGAGATAATCCTACTAGCTTCTCAGTCCCCCTGGTTTCTGTAGCTGTAGGTGGATGCCAGCCCGTGGGAGCTGTCTGGTGACACCCAGACCTGGGTTTGGGCCCCAGAATATAACAGTACCTTGCAGGAAGGCAGCATGCAGGGAGAGAGGCAGCTGTGTCCAGAGCCCTGGAGAGCTCTTTACTTCAAACCAGAACCGTTAAACTCCCTCGGAGATCCGCCGGTAGCCAGTGTTGTGTGCTATCTTTTGAAAGATGGCTTAACAGGCAGACTCCCCCATTTGTATTATTGGCTGGGACTTCTGAATGGTGTGAAGGTATAGCCCAAGGAAAGCGTCCTGTGGTAGTAAGCCCACCTCAAGGTGCCAAAGGCAGAGGTAACCGTAGCAAGGACCAGATCAGAAAGGAAGGAATCCAGTCTTCCTCCCAAGTGCTGTTTTTGGCTCTCTGGGCCATTGCTGCTCCTGCGATCTGGGCCGCTAACATCAGCGTGGTTCTTTTTCCCAGCTGTGGCATCCATCCCATAAGCAACATTTCAGACTCATCTCAATCTAGGCCATCATTCTTGAGAGCAGCACGTGGCCTGCTAGGTGAGACATTGAAGCAGGAGCCAGGAAGCCGGGTTGCACCTTCTCACTCTGTTGCTTGTGTGCTGTGACACGTTGGGTAAACCACTTTCCTTCTTTGTGCCTCAGTTTCCCTATCTGGGAAAGAAGAGAATGATGCTCTGCTTTGTAACATGCTTTGGCCACAAGTGCTCTAGAACATCTACTGATGTTAATTTTATTTTTAACCTCAGTAAATTATTCTTTCTACAAGCAGGATTGGAAGAGATGGACTCCACGGCTAGAAGTCACAAGCATGCCCCTAATTCTCGGTTAGTTCCATAATCACACTCGACAGGACAGGTAACAGAACTGGACCATAAGAAAACCTTCCTGAGAACTGTGTGTCAGATCTGGCAGCTTTAACATGGCTCAGTTTTCCCACAGTCAAAATCATTGTCCAGTACTGCAGAAGATCATGAACTCATGTGCATGCAAGCATGCTGGAAGCTAAAACGCATCCCGCTATTTTTGCAAAATCTAATTGATTGGAACTCAGCTCTTATTTCTGGTCAGAGACCAGAGAATTGGTTTAAAAGGGATTACAGAAATCTCACATGTTTAACAGAGGCACAAATATATGGAGATCCTTTATTACATAGATGGTACAACCATATCCTTGCATTGAGCATCAACTAGGAGCAAAGCCAGTAGCTTGTGCTGCGAGTCAGGAAATTACATTTGCTATCTGTTTGCCTGGTAACGAAGTTTCTATCTGATACGATTTATTGAATTCAGTCCCTCAAGAAACAAGGGAGGAAGGCGGAGCAGCACTAGCGATGCAGAGGCTGTTCCTGATGTGTCCCTTTTACAGCCTGAATAATGTTAACACCTCTGCCTTGATGATAAATCTCGTTGTACAGTTGCTGCTGCTTCCATTTTAGACGAGCACAGACTCGTACATTGACCCTCGGCGGTAGGATTTACTGAAGATTCAAGTCAAAGTAGAGAATGCTTATGCTTTTTTGTGCCCACTAGGTGTCAGCCTGCTGCCCCATATGTCTCCCTTGCTTTGTGGAGTGGGACAAGAGGATTCCACCAAGCTGACCCGCGGGGTGGATCCAGGCTTTTATTCCTGTCATGGTCTGATCTTTCCTTAGGAAAGTCATTGGCCTTCTCCCTCAGGTCTTGGTTTACCAGTCTGCAGAATGGTTATTGTGAGAAGAGTCTGGCACACTGGAGTGCTGACAAAGGTTACACGACTGATGTCAGTCTTCATTAATACAAACATGGTGCGTGTTGGGTAATGGCACACCTGGCCACAGGGGCGTCATGCAGCTTTATTGACCCAATGGCTGCTGAATCGTTGCAAAGTGGTGTAATTCAGGGGATCGAAGGAAGAGGCTGGTGGGGGGCCTGCTTGCAATCGTTACACATTCCCAGCTGTTCCTCAATTAAAGATGGTGAAAAGCAGTGTACAGGAATGAAAACGACCTAAAGAGGAGGGGAAGGTACCACAGCTGGGATCTGTGAGATGTCATTAAAAGGGACCTGAAAAGAGAAATAAGTTCTGTGTTCTTTGTCTCCAATAATCAGCAACTGTGTGTGTTGGAGAAAGGAAGGAATCCAGTCTAACCTGGTCAGAATTAGTTTCTCCGTCTACAAAAACCTACTGCTGCTATTTGGTTCATTGGATACATCCCAGAATGCATCAACCTGGGCAGTAGGATCACCTACCGGCCTGTAAATCGGGGCTTACAGCCCTCTTTGCTTTGTGGCTCACCGTTACTGAAATATCAAAGGATACATCTACACTGGAGCTTTAGATCAATTTAAGGAAGGTTGTTAACCTACAGACCCCTGCAGCCACGCAGGGCTTTTATTAAGTTGACTTAAGTGCTCCCTTACGCCGACTTAATAACACCACCGCTTAAGCCAGTGTAGATGTGGAGTAGCCCTTAGGTTGACTTAATTGGCCTCCAGGCCCCCCTCCCAGATTTCCTTGCCACCAGGAAGGATCAGCTTAAAGTAGCCCACTCTAAAGTAGATCTACTTAAAGTAGACCGTGTTAAGTCGACTTAGCAGCCTCCGGTGTAGACCCACCCAAAGAGAGCAGATCTGAATATTGCTTGCCTTTTAGACTTTTTTTCATTTCCCGCCTTGGTTCCTCACCATCTTCATAATAATGCTGAAGAAATGAAAGAAGCTACCTTTGGAGCTGGTAGTGCTTCAGGAACTGCAGTATGCTACCAGAAAGGCCAAGTTGGGATGTGATGCATTGAAAATATCTTTGGCGAAGAAGTGAAGGTTTTCAGCCAGGACAGGGCAGACCAGAAGGTTTTCAGCAGGGCAAGAGTTACTAGGGCTGTGGCAATGACAGACCAGGAAAATTCTCTTGTACTCAGCTGTAGGATGCACAGTTCGACACAACCAGATGTTTCATTTTCACCAACACTTTTCTCTGGGGAAGCGCAACATTTTCACCATCCAGGGAGAAGTCATGTGAGCAGGCTCTAGTTTTGAGAGATTTTTGCAAAGTAGCCTCTCTCTCTTCTCTCATCCCACCTTCAAGCCCAGCCCATTCGTGAATCTCTTCTCTGCCCCTGTGTCATTTCAGTGCAGTTGCTGTCCTGTGCTCATCCAATCTGATACCATGATAAGCTCTTAGGAGTAAAGATCCAGCCTCACTGTTTGTTGTAAAGCACCATGGCCATCAACAATCCTCTTCATAATACCCTACTGCTGATCAATTCCAAGGGAGAAGCTGTGTCAGTCTAGTTCAGCAAAACAAGCAAGGAGTCTTGTGGCATTTAAAGACTTTTTATTTAAAGACATATATTTTTTAATTTAAATAAATTATTTAAAGACATTTATTTATTGCTTGAGCTTTTGTGGGAGAAAATCCCACTTCATCAGACACTTAAAAGAAAAAAAAGCATCTGATAAAGTGGGATTTCTCCCACGAAATCTCATGCGATAAATAAATATGGTAGTCTTTAAAAGTGCCACAGGACTCCTTGCTTGTCCTGTTACTGATAAACACCTTCCACCTATATTAGTGTCTAAGCTTCCTCGAAATGCTCCCGTGGATATGGAGATCTCATTGTGCTAACCTCTGCTGCCATGAGCCGTCCAGTTACGCTCAGGGGAAGCCGCTAAGAAACACAGCTGAGCCCCAGATTAGGAACTTGGCTCCCAACCCCAGAGCTGGAATCCAGATCAGTTGATTGGGGTCATCTTCGCTACGAATTCTGCTGTTCTTGTTCTCGTCAGCTCCCTGTTACAGTAAAGTTCATGGGCCGGCAGAGCTGAACGAGCCTGTAGTGGGGTTAGATGATTTATCAAGAGAGCTTGTACTTGGCTCTTGTTCTCTACAGACTGGTCTTAGCTATTCTTGCACTACAATAACTTGTTTTATGAGAGGCAAATAGGCCCCTTTAATTGGAAGCCTGCGGGCCAAATTTCAGCTATGTCGTTGCAGCGAGTGGGGCGTGTGCTGATGTAACTCAGAACAGAGTTTAGTCCCATCCTCGCAGAGCACACAGCAGTTATACCAAGAACACAACAGAAACACAGATGTTGAAAATAAAATACATCCATTCTGTAACTTCATTGAATGAATTCTTGACCCCAGATAGAACAAATTTTTCAATCTGTTTAGGGAGGTTACATCTTTGTACCATGTGAAGTCAATTCAACGAGGGCTTCTTTCCAATAAAATATAAAACCAGGAAATGTTATTGTCTCCCCATTTACCTCCCTCCTTTCTGGGCCTGCTGCACAGCAAACAAGTGTGTCGTGTCTGATAGAACAGAAATGCCATGGATCTTCTTTAGATCGATCGTCTGTAGCAGAGCAGCCAGCAACCTGCTTCCTCCTTTCTTTAGTCCCCGTTCACAAGTTACCGGTGTGTTTCAAGTCCTGTGATCTCCTGCATCCGTTGGCCCTCCATCCATTCTTGAATTTGCTGCACTTCCAACTCACATGATTTTATTGCATGTCTCATGATACTTGGTGTTTTCCTTAAACCCTGCCTGCTGGAGTCAGGTGATTCCAGAAGCATCTCAGCTATCATTTGTGTGTGGGAGTGACATTTCTACTCCTTGTGGTTATGCAGACAAACTTGAAAAGGTGAGACTGAAAGGCCCAAAACTGGAAGGCAAAAAGAACCCAAAAATATTTTTTAATAAAAACTCTCATGATTTCTATACCAATCTCAGGATTTTGGGGGCCTATTCCTGAGTTTTGAATGCATGAGTTTGACCCTGTTTAATTTGTTTCCCATCTGTGAAATAAAAAAGGATGTTCAAATAGCTACTTATGCTTTTCTTAAAGAATATTAATTACGATATGGCAGGCTTTTCCCCAACGCAACTTGGCAACCCCCACTCCCATCCGTGGAGTGTATGTGTGTACCTAAGGGCAGAATTAGGGTCACAGAGTTAAAAGACTGAAACAAAAAAGCATTTCTTTGAAATGAAGATGAAATTTCTAGAAAGACTTTGAGTATTTAGCTTAATTGTCTTCTCATTAGTAAATTGTACATACTGTTTTCTCAGCCAGCATTGAGTCCCTCTCGCTGCATACTTGGAAAACTTGCGCTCTACCCAGAACTTTTAAATAAAGGTCTTTGTTAATCAAAACATCAGTATTGTTAAGTCAGTGTTGCTATCTGGACAAAATGAAGTTAATGGATTTACCCTGAATGAAATATGGGGCTATACCTGCTTTGTGTTACTCTTTATATGGTAATGTATTTGGCACACTGGCTAAGAATTGAAACTTGTCCAGGCTCTCATTCTTACCTCATATGTACAATTGACTAAATACCATCTTTGCTACTGGCAGTGTGTGTTTCAGTTGCTTTCACTTACAAGCAAATGGTATTAGCAGTACTGTATACAGAAGTGAGCGTTCATGGGCCTTGATTCTGATCTAATCAGAGCTTACACCATTGTTGTCACTGGAATTACACCATGTGAAAGCAGGGTCAGAACTGGGTCTCTTTTACCTTTCAAATTTAATACGAGCACTCATGTTGTCTTGTCATTTGCATCACCTCTCTGCATGATTAGGTAGCCCTATGTGTCTCAGGTATCTGATTACTGCTCCTGCCTTTGTCAGACTTTCGCCTTCTCTATTTCATCTCACAGAGGTTAAGTCTGAAACATACATGTTGCTATCTGATGTGCACCAAAGGGGCTTTTTTTTTAATTGAATTGAGCTAGAAGAGCATAAAATAAAGATGTCTACCCTATGAAGAAACCAATGGGAATTATACATTAGTATACAAAAAAAGTACCCAAAGGATATTGCATATAGCTTTCATGCAAAATCGCATACCAACATTCATAAAACAAGATTATTAAAAATGTTATTTTCTCACCTTTTGATTATATGGTAGCACAGCAAATTCTAACTCTTCTGCTGTACAAGACCAAGGGCATTATATATAAAATTATAGGGCTCTAGCCACGTCTGACTGATCATTGTATGCTGGTGAGTCAGTGTGGAAAATGTGCGAGAGGGACTTTTGGGGATGGTATTATGAGAAGTGATGAGAGGAAAGGAAGAAAATTAAAATTCCTAATGGTGAGCTCTTTACAGCTGTAAAATCTTCCCAAAGAAGTGACAGAAGTCCCACCCTGTGAAACATTCAAAACTGAAAAGGCCAAAGCCTTAGAAAGCTCAGTGTCGCGAGCAATCCCACTTGACTGGGGAGACGAACCAGATAAACTATTTAGTCTTTGCCTCTCTAACTTCTCTTTACTCCTGACATGCTTGCTCCCACCCCGTTTCATGCATCAGATGAAGTAGGATTATGCCCACGAAAGCTCATGCAAGGAGGTAACGTGTTAGTCTTTAAAAGGGCCACAGGACTCCCTGTTTGTTTTGTCCTCTGATTATATGAACCATTCTTTATACAGGCTAATTTGCTGCATGCTGTCATAGTGCATGGACACACAGTAATCAGGAGACACAACATCTTTCCTTAATATGTTATTGCAATACACAAACTCTAGTGTGAAACTAATAGCCTCTCTACGGGAAGGGAGAAATTCATTGAGTGTAGTTGCACCCAGGATAAATTGAGTCCTCTCTATAAGAGCAAAGGAACGCAGCTATGATTCCTTAATTGGTGAAAGTCTATTTACATGGCAAGAGTAGCTGGGACCATCTTATTGTTCTGGGTTTGCATAGCACCTAGCACAGTGGTCCAGGACTAGGGCTTGTAGTACACATATACCAGTAATGCTGATAACTGAAATTTGTAGGAAGCAAGGGTATATGAACTAGCTTTCTGGAATTTTTTTTCACAAGCTTAGTTGTAAATAGATGTACTGTCAATGACATAATGAGATCCGAGTAAAGTAATTCAAGGATTCGGACTGATCAAATTATTCTCCTTAACTGCCGATGATAGGACAGGAAGCGATGGGCTTAAATTCCAGCAAGGGAGGTTTAGGTTGGACATTAGGAAAAATTTCCTAACTCTCAGGGTGATTAACCACTGGAATAAGATGCTTAGGCAGGTTGGAGAATCTCCATCACTAGACGTTTTTAAGAGCCCCTGTCAGACAAACCCCTGTCGGCGATGGCTTAAAAGGGTCCTTCATCCTGCTGTGAGTTCAGAGGACTAGACTTAGTGACCTCTCATGATCCAATGATTTATCTTTTTTGCTGCGGCTAGACACTTCTTCATTTAAAAACCACCATAAATGGCTGGTATTCCACATTTAGTAAATACTGGAAACTTTAGTCACTTTCTCAGCATTTCAGTGTCGTTGAACATTGTTTTGGGTATTGGACAAAGTGACCTCCTAAGGTCCCTTCAAACCATAAGATTTCATTATTCCAGGGCTCAACAAGCCATGGATGCCAGGTTGCCATGGCGCCCAGAATTTGTAGAATGGCACATTGCTCCACAGTTGCGCTCGGCAGATTTGGTGGCATTTCTCAGCTTGGCAGTTTAGTTTGAAGCTGGGCGCCTAACTGGGCAGCAATTTTGTCAAGGCCTGTAATAGTCTATGATTATCTCTCTGTCACTGGAGGGGAGACGAAGGTGAATAGATTTTTTTTTAATGTAGCAATACTTTTACTTTCAAAAGTCTCTACATCTGTATTGTCAGAATGATAGGATCCTGCACCTTTTATATGAGGCGCTCTAGCCTCCTGGTCAGCGCTGGATTAAGGCAGAGGCTTTAGGACTGCAGCTACTGGCCCTGGCCTGAAGGGGGGCTGCAGGGCCACCCAAAAATCTGGCCTGGATGGCCTGAGTTGGTCTGCTGCTCCCCTGGGGTGACTGGTCTGCCAGCTAGCTGGGGGCAGAGCAGGAGTATCGTGGCCGCTGGCCTGCTGCCCCTCCAGCTGCAACAGCCCCCCCAGCCTCTCTCACAGCTGCATGACCTGCAGCCTCTACCCCCATCAGCACAGCCTTCAGCCTACCCTTCGCAGCAGTTTGGACCACAGCCCCCAAGACCCCTTCCTGCAGCCTCACCGGCCCACCCGCCCATTCCCCTCGGCAGCACTGGCTGGGACCCTGCAGCCCTCCCCTCCCTCCCCCCACGGGGAGGGAGGACAGGGGGGGGGCCCACAAGAGCGGCCCCCCCCCCCCCCCGGCCTTGCTCTGTCCCTAGCGCTGGTTTCAGTGGGAGCGACTCCATCCTGTCCAAAGTGGGTATGCTCAGAAGTTCATAGTGAAGCTAGCAGCCAGAGTAGAGCAGTCTAAAAATTCTCCCAGGAGCCTGATCCGACCCTCACTGACATGTATGGGGGCCGCTCCACTGATTTCAGCAGGGTCAGGCTCCTGCTGAGGGGTGCCCATGACGCATGCAAACTGGACGAAAGTAAAGCATTAACCGTACCATCGGCCCATACGCCTAGCAGCAGCTGCTTCATTGAACAGTGATAGTGTTTGTGACATGAGCACTATCGTGGAGATGGTAAAGGCCATTGCCATCGCATTTTCTATTGCACCAGCCATAGTATCTGCTGCTTAGAATGGATTCTCTTTCCTTTTAACTGCTCTTCTGCTGAGACACGCATCCAGGAATTCAGTCCCTTAGAAATCTGCTCTATGGTCTGATTCTCTTCTCTGCATTCGCTTTTGTCTTCATTTTGTGGCTGGCTATTGGCGTTTATTTTGTTAGTTCCCCAAGCTTTAAATATTGTGCTGTTGGCTGACTGGCTGGTCATATTTGATTGCTACCCTGAGAATTACATCTCGTAAAAGAGAACCAAACCCTCCTCAGAATACATATCAAATTCTAAAATTTGAGTATTCGCCTCCAAATGCGCTATTTATTCCTAACATATTGTTGCATGTTGAGCTGTTTCTAATCCTATCATAAAATGAGAGGGTAATGGGTGTGAAACCAACTGCTCTGCTTTTCCACAGTAGCTGATTAATTAAAGTGTTCACAAGAAATTGTGCCCTGATTATTCTTCAAGGTAACAGCTACAGGCTGCACTGAGCCTCTTTGAGGGACTGGATGGAATCCAGACACACTCTGTGCATTTGGCCTGTGTGTATTTTACATCTGATGAAAAGTAGGAAATGGGAAAATCTGGCAAATCTCCCTGGCTTGACTTAACGGAGCCTCTTGACTTTTGCTAGAGTGCATTTTTTTTGTGTTGTGGAAGGCCTAAGTGGAAATTTAAACTGCAAACTGGATCAGGGTGTTGATATCTTAAGCTTATTTTGATGCAATTGCTAAAATGAAATAAGCAAGTTTGGGAGAAAAAAGCCCACAAAGTTTGCCTGATCCTGCTTTCTCTAGCTGTAAATTATAACAAAAGAAATCAGCAAACCATTAACCCATCCCTTCCCTTGTTCTCTGTGTTGCTTCATCATTTTCCAAGCAATAGATAGCAGGCTTGTGTCTGCACTCCACATCAGTAGCATGAATCATAGCTGAAGTCAGTGGTACGAGTGAGCACATAGTGTGACATTAAATGCAAAACACACACTGATGGTGCATGTTACGCAGTTTATCATCATGTATAGACAATAACAGTACAGTTTATCTGAACTCCATTCCTCGTTCTCTGAATTTCAGTTCCCAGTGTGAATCATACCCAGCAACCTCCTTGTTTCCCATCATGTCTTTGAGGTTATATTGTGCCTTTCCCTGTTGCTTGCTCCTGCTCTCATTTAAGACAGTGGAAAAAAAAACTGTCCTTGAGTTTAATGGTGCATGAGCAGGAATGAAGAGCTTTTTAAGAAAATAAAACAGTGACATTTGGAATGAGTTAAACTAGTGTGCTTCTGAAAGGTAACTTTTGGGTGGTGGTTACTAGTTATTGTATTT
The DNA here is from genome assembly GCA_007922195.1 of Podocnemis expansa. NCBI lineage: Eukaryota > Metazoa > Chordata > Testudines > Podocnemididae > Podocnemis > Podocnemis expansa. The sequence goes on along the minus strand of ML681973.1, from coordinate 5,578,664 downwards.
CAGTAACACCTGGAAGGCTCAGTGAGGGTTTGTAGCCCTTTTGTGCTTGACGCTGTATGAACACAAAACAAAAAGACGGTCCTTGCCGTAAAGGCCTTACAGCTGAAGTTATTGAAAGAGATTCTATTGCAATGTGATTGTGTTTCATAGCATTGTTTAGTGTCATCTCCTCAGATTATAACACATTGCATGCAACCCAATAAGCAAGTGTAAGCCGTGAGAATGGAGAAGGAACTTTTCATTCACCTCTTTCTATTTAAGCTGACATTTTACATATTAAATAGTATGGGTAAGGTCCTCAGCTGGTGACTCTCTGAAATCCCTGCAGATTTAAGGTAGCTGCGAATCTGACTCTGCACATATTTATTAGATCTGTGGCAGTTTATTTCTTAGTATAAAGGAGAAATGATACTGCTTCTGAATTCTTTTAACAATAATCTGACACAATCTTTGACTCTCTAAGATTGTCATAACAAGTCTGCCCTTTTTTCCCCTCCACGAAAAATATAAATAATGAATTAGAGCAATGCTGTGCATGAATTGGGTTATTGCCAATGGCGTGTTGCCAATGTGTGTGTGTTTATAGTTTGGTATCTGAGCTCTGGTGATTGGCAGAGATCACTAAGACTTGTTTCATTTCTGAAATGAAACTGATAAGTGGATCTGTTTTCTTCATGGTTTTCAGGAAGATTTGCCTTCACTGCAAGTGCCCACAAGAAGAGCACTTTGTAACCGTTATGCCTCTGGAGATGGAGAAGACAGTGACCAAGCTCATGTTTGACTTTCAGAGGAATTCCACTTCTGATGATGATTCAGGCTGTGCCTTGGAAGAATATGCCTGGGTGCCTCCAGGACTAAAACCAGAACAGGTAAAACTTTTGGTTTAAAAGGTATTTAAACTCCTGTTTAGAAAATGCTTTGTCTGATTTTCACAGGTATGGAGTAGAAGTGTATGTTTCTTTGCAGTATGTCGTTCAGCCACTAGATCTCTGCGTGCTGTACAGAGTTCCTAAAATAGTGTGTCCTGGGTGAACAAATGAGACAAAGCTAGGACTTGAGCTGTGTGGAAACCTTTCTTTAAATATCTGTGATTGTAGCTGTTTTCTCTAACATATCCCTTTAAAGAAAAACTGAGTGTGTATATCATGATCAATGAGGACCAAAGTAGTCGTCTGACTTCAGGCACGAAGACCAATGTAACATATGAGTACCAGCACTTCTATAAATCTGAACAAATGCTCATGCTTTCCCCATATGGGTTTGGTTTCTCATACAGACTGTCCATAACTCACTGGATAAAGTCACTCAAATAACTAAAAGGAAAGTTTTGTATTTCTATAAAGGATTTATCCCAGTCTCTTGTTTATGTAAAATGCATTTATTTTGAATACCTGCAGTTTACTTGATTTATTTAGCCTCTATGCTGATCTTTTATGTTTTAAACTTAAAGCTTAATTTCCAGAGGAGATTGTGAAATGAAGTTAACCTTGGTAATAGATACGGTGATCATTTTGAAATCCTCTCAGGAGGCTGGAATAGGGTGGGAAGCCAATCTTCTTCTTCTATTATCTGTCTTTATATTATGTTTTCCCTAGCTTTCTTCAGAAGGTCTTAGGCATTTCCTGAAATATTTTGGCACCACTCACCGGTTGTAAATATTGTCTGTCTAACTGGAGAAAATCCAGTTGCGTTTTTCTTTCTTGTCTCTGTGAACATTACAGCAATGCTCAATCCCTGCTTTAAACTCTTTGGCATCTTACATTTCATCTATTGCCATCTAAATGGGCTAGTTCAGAGATATCATTGCTTTCATTTAGCTTTCACAAGTTAAGAGATTTCCTTTATGCCTTCCTAGAGACTCTGAGATCATACGTTTAGAGTCTAGCGAATCCATACTCCAATACAATGGTGGCACGTACTCCAAAAGAACATAAAACTTTTGACCTTCAGGCCAGACCCTAAATTGGATGCTTTAACTGCAGACCCATCTCAGGCAATAATGCTTGTGCATGGAGCACCCATATAGGCTCTGTCAAAAAAACGTAATCTAAAAATGCTGTCGGGAATGTTGGAAGTCCAAAGTACTGCCCAGATTAATATATTTTAGGCTATTGGCTTCCAGCTGTTGCTTCTCTCTCTTAAAGCTCATTTTGCTCCTTAATATGAATATTAACTTTCTAGTTATTGTTCTCCGTCCACCTGATTTGATCTTCAGACTAACAAATGTGCAAACTTGAGGTCTGGCTATAATCACCATGGAGATGAAACAGACAGAAGTACTGTGAGTGAGAACAAAGTCTTGTGCTGTGAAACTAATTTGCAGCTGCTGTGATGGACACGTAGATACTTTCTGCTAACCTTAAGGAGCCATTTTGCATTGAGGGAGGTCTAGGTTGGCTATTAAGAAAACGTTTTTCACTAAATGGTGGTAAATCAGTAGAACGGGTTACCTTGGGAGAGGTGGAACCTCTGTCCTTGGAGGTTTTTAAGGCACAGCTTGACGGAGCCCTGGCTGGGATGATTTAGTTGAGGTTGGTCCTGCTTTGAGGTTGAATTAGATGACCTCCTGAAGTCCATTCCAAACCTAATCTTCTCTGAGTCTGTGTCCAATCCTAGTTCTGATGAGCCTCAGAGGTATAACATCATGATCTGACTCATCTATACTGAAAAACACTAGGCCACTACTAGACTTCGCAGGAAATCAAGAAGGGGGAGCCAACTGCTATATTTCAGTCAACACACATGATACCTGTCCCTCCGCCATACTGCAGCCTCTTACCACAAAAGCGGAAAGGACCATGAGAGGTCATCGAATCCAGTCTGCTGCACTCATGGCAGGCCCGCTAGACCCCAGCTCCCCTTTGGCCTCGCTCCATTTTTTAAATTTCCAAACCATTGGGAGATCCCTTCTAAAAGGACGGGGATGTCAGGAGGCAGCGTGAAACACAGCTTACAAAGAGACACAGCTGGAGGCGCTCAGTTAGGGAATTCAGTCACTGCAGCAACTTGCTGACCCAGGACTTGTACATAATTGCAACCAGGCCCAGGGCTTTCTGGCTGATAAGTCAGGTGTGTGCACGTGATATGGCGCTATGGGAAACATGATGTCTTGTGCAGCTTCATAGGTGCAAGGTTGCTATTAAATTAGCTATTGGACCACAATCCGATCTGATCTGGAGTCACCTCTGTGAACCTGGATTAAATCTACCAAAATATGGATTTGCAAGCCATAAATTTTTCCATGGCTTTAGTTACTTTTCTGTAGCATTTCACAGAATCATGGAAGATTAGGGTAGGAATGACCTCTGGTGGTTATCTAGTCCAACCCCCATTTCTCTGATGTTAACTAGTTTGCCAGTGGAGGGACGTTATCGCCAGTCTATGATCTACAAGAAAATTTCAGTAGATGAAATTATGAATAAATATGAGGTCACAACCCCATGTATGACCAACCAGAAATCCCTTGGTCACAAATATGGTAGAGGTTTTTAACAGCTTTGTTATGTCATTACAGAATTTGACTGGTCCAAACAAATTTGTAATTAGATGATAAATATACCTAAAGGAGAGTCGATCCAGTCTATAAATGGTTTGGGTTCCTGCCCCTTTGTTCAGATGTGGTCTGCTGGAAAATGATGCATGTTGACCATGTAAGAAACAGGTTGGCAACTTGACACACATTATTTGACAGTAGTAGAAATTTTGGGGGAAGAATTTTATAAATAGTGATATAGGAATTTTATTGAGCAACTGTGTTAAAACTATATTATTTTAATGATGATGTATCAATGCATGGGACTACAAAGTCTTGTAGAATGAGCATCAGTTGGCCTCAGTTGTAGAAAGAGATTGATCTCAGAAGACAAACATGTTTATGTCCCATTTTTAAAAGATTTGGAGCTTGGCATGGAAGAAATTGCTTCATAGACCTGATCCAAAGCTCATTTGATTTCAGTGGATCAGAGTTTCTACAAACACCTGACTTAAAAGATTATTTTAAAACAGCATGTGCTGGAAAGGGAACTGATCTCTTAGGAGAAGGAAAACACAGAAAGGCTTATGAGGGGTATATGGGATTGCTAGGGACAAGTCGTTGGCAGGGAGGCGTGAGTGTATCAGTTCAAGACCATTTCTGAAGGGTATTTGTCGCTCTTCCTCTTTGTATGTGCTTTACATCTCAGTTTTAAAAATCTGTAGAGACAATAAAATGCAAATCTACAAAATAAACTGGAATCACAGACCAGCGCACTCTGCTGACTCAGGAGACTTGGAAGGCAGTATCTGGAGCCAAAGTCTCGACTGGACCTGGTGCTATGTTAGTTGACTCTTCATGTGGCTCCCTGTGGATATGTCAGATTAGGGGCATGCTTTTTCAAATGTAAACTTTTGCACTGTGTTTTCTGTAATTTTGTACACTGTGTGTAGGGGTGTAGTCTGGATTTTTTAGAGGCTGTCGTTTGTTAGCTAGAGAGATCCAAAAAGAGGTTTAATATTTAACTTCAGGGTTGGGGGGGGGGGTTATAACTTTTTACAGGAGCACTTGTTTGCTTCCCTTATGGCTTTGGAAATTCAAAGCATAATGGTGTTTCCAATTTTTCAGAAATGTCTTAGACACTGAGCCACAGAAAAGATTTAAAAGTCCCATCAGTGCCAAAAGTCTTAATGATTGCCTCTGTACTGTGCTTCAGTAATATGAGACGAGAGGTTGTGAAGGGCTTGTTCTCTAAATTGAACAAAAAAATACAACTTAATGCTCCTGTCTTTCAACTACTCAATAATCTTCAATTTGCTCTCCTATTGTTCCCAGATTCACCCCCTTCACATGCCAAAAGAATTCAAGACCATCTTGTTGACAGCACCCTTGTTCAGGACAAGTTCCTGTAAAGTAATAGACCTGTGCTCTAAGATACATTATTAGCGCTAAAGGTCAAGAGAGCAATTTCTTCTGCAGCATATACTGGAATCTTGGCTTTGTGAACTTTGCAAAATGGTGTTAAATGCGCAGCTGTCACGGAGAATCAGTTCAGTGGTTAATTCTTTCAGTGGGTTCCAGTCTACATCTTTTGCTAGATGGAGGCCTAGTTTATTATCCCCTCAAGCCAAAGCATAGTGCATAAACTGTAGTGTGTAGATCCTTCAAAGGTCTCCTATAGCTTTAGTCACATTCACAGAATTGCACGTAAATTAAAGTTGTCAGCTATTGTGGCTTTGCAGTTGAGAGAAGAAAAAAATAATTTTAGCTGCTTTGTGGTGATCCTCTGCCTCACTTTGCTACTTGTGCCTCGCTCAGACAGAAATGGTTCTCAACCACTGTCGGGACACAGCGACAAGTGTGTTGCGGAGAGCTGGGGAGATGGCTGATTTCTGCCTGGGTGGGTGGGCTGGTGTGTCCTGTAGGGCTGCAATACGCTGCCAGGTGTGTCACAACTGCAAAAGCCTGGGAACCACCTAGCTGAAGATTGTATAGTAGCACTGGGGAGTCCACAACAGAGAAAGGGCCAGGGGAGCTGACTCCTTTATCCCCCTTGCTCCAGCCTGAAATGCAGAGGATGTGTTGGTGGCAGGCAGCAGACACGGTCAGGGGATGCTGTGTTCGAACAGATGTTCCCTGGGGCCCTTTGCCAGCTGGCATAGGTTCGAGTGGCTTCAAGCTGTTGATTTATTTTACTTGGAATATGTTTAATTGTTTAAGTTCATTTCTAACCTGCTGTGGGGATAGGCCAGGAGTCAGGGAGCAGTAACCCTGTCCCTGGTGCCTGCCTCTTTCTGCTTCACTGAATGGAAACATGATGAGAATCCCGCCCCTTGTTAAGTGGAATCAATTTGGTCATCTTCAGCTGATGCAAATTGCTGGAGCAGCTTTGATTCCTGTGGAAATTCAGTTCTCAGGCTTGTATTGTCAGGGCGTTAAGCTGCTTGTTTGTATAAACCAGGGGTCTGCAATCTGCAATTCTGGAGCCACATATGGCTTTCTGGCTGCCCCCTTGCGGCTCTGGGATCTGGGCCCCCTGCCCCAGGGGACCCCGGGCCAGGCTCTGGCTTTCCCCACGCCCCCCGGGGACCCTGCGGCAGGTGCCCTGGCCCAACTCCCAGCTCCCCGCACCAGGAGGTTACACCCATTGAAGCTCTCAAAACATCATTGAAGGAATTTTTAAAAATGGTAGTTCTTGTGTTTCGGGTTGCAGACCCCTGCAGACAAGCAGATACTGAGAGTTCTCAATTTGTTTTCTTTTCTTTAAACTTCATCTGAAATAGTTTACATGTTTTCTAAACTTGATGGGTATGTGCACTGGGCAGCAGAGGTAAGGAAGATGGAGGGTATCAAGGACAGGGGAATTAAAATGGACAGATCCCACAGGATGCGGTCTAATCTTGATCTGGAGCTTTATTTCAGCAGGCAACATTCACTGCCTTCACCTGTCGAAGGACGCGTTATGTGCGGCTGCATGTATTGGGAATACGAAAGAGTTTTCAGCTGGCGCACAGCGGTGGATTTCTAGACGTGCCGGCTATGGTACATGCAGTCAATGAGTGTCCCAGTTGGAGGCTCCTTGGGTTACAGTGCTGTTAGGGTGGCTTTGGTGTGGTGGGCAGGTAGATCAGGGTATAAAACAACTTGGAATCCTTTTTACAAGTGATATTAAAGGGCCCTAGAAAGGCTACGTTTAGGTACTGTAAAACACTTTATATCCCCTCCTCTTCTCCCTCTCAAGCTTTTACAAAACCTCATGCTAAGACGCTCTTTCCATGATTTCATTCTTTGCCTTTAATTCCCATGCTTAAAGAAGCTTTGCAAAGCAAGCCTTGCAGAATTCTTCTAGAGCAGGCATGGCCAAACTGCGGCTCGTGAGCCACATGTGGCTCTTGAACGAAAAAGTGCAGCTCACAGAAGAGCATGGTGGGAGGAAGCAGCAGCACGTTTGGAGACGGTGGGAAGAAGCGGCAGCATGGTCAGCGATGGGGGGGAAGTGAATGCATGGTTAGGGACAGTGGGGAGAAGCACAGGATGATTGGGGATGGCAGGGAAGCGGCAGCATTTTTACTGTAGGCCTAGTTTTCACGGTAACCTTTAGTAATTATTAGAATCTGACATTGGTAGGATCAATATTTGCTCTCTTTTTATGGTAAAATTAAAGTGTGCAATGAATTTTAAACTTAGTAATTTTGGAGTAGGTAAATCTAAATGGCTCTATGCCTCAGTGCAGCTCACAAAGGTTTAATAATCAGCTTGTGTGGCTCTTGAGTTCCCTAAGTTTGGCCACCCATGTTCTAGAGCATGAGAACCTGAATAGGACTGTGACAATGGTGCAATGGACTAAGCTATCTCCATCATCAGTGCCCTGAGGCATGGACGAAGTAAAACCAGTGAAAAGATAAGGTGTCATTCTTTCTTTATTTTACTGCCTCTGTCCCTCTGAATTTGACTAGGAAGAGCACAGGAGCAACACTGTCATCAAATGATCAAATCAGCAGCCTGGCAGAATTGTGGTGTCCCTGTCAGAGCTCTGAGCGATTCTCCTAGAAAGAGAAGGAACTTTAGCTAGAACAAATTGGCACATTGAAGCGTCCCCATTTGCTCTTACGCTGCTCTCTTTGCAGCCCTGGATATATGTTCTGGGGAAGGAGTGGCCTCTGGTTTACAGTAGCTTTGAGGATCTGGCCCAGAACGTACACCCAGACAATTCAGATCTGTCTGGCCTTTGGCACTAGACCTCCAGAATTTCAAACCCCCAGTTTCAAAGGACCCTGGAGGGTACATACAGACGTTTAGGGTGATGAAGTTCCCATCCCACCAAGCGTTTTCATCTGCGGTACACCTTACACGAGTACACCTGTCTTGTACCAGGAGGCTTAAAATCAAAGACAGAATGATTTCCAGCGCCGGAGGCATGGGATTATATGCACACCTTGGTGTTCCTCAATTATAATATGGATTAATGTGGTTTTAAATACTAACAAACATACAAGGATTCTTTTAATATGATTTCTTTCCTGCCAAAGAGATTTGCTCATTCTTCCTGCGTGATCGCCGCTGGGCTCCATTTGCTCGTCAAAGTGTTTGTGGTCGCACCCCAATCTTATGAGTTTTTATTTATTCTCTTTGTGTTTGTCACGTGGTTCATTTCCACACTTGTTATCCAGGTCCAGTTCAAGCACACCCCTCTGTCCCACACATACATACACTGTCTCTCTGAGCTAGAGCAACAGTTCAGACCCCTACAAACTCTCTAAGGAGGAAACAAAGTGTAGAGATTCCAGAGGAAAATTCAGTTTTCATGTATTAAAATACATGAAAATATATAAAACCAAAATTCAGTTTTCAGATATTAATAGAAAAAGCATTAGACTTGCAAAACTTTTTGCTTTCCAAGGTTGGATTTAACTGTAGTGTCCACCTCTAGCCCTGGACAGAAAAGCGGGTGGAGGAGGAATGGTTAAGCCACTGGATCTGGGACGTGAAATGTGGGTACAACACCAGACTCTGCCACAAACTCCCTGGGTGAGCATACAGCAGCCACTTAATCCTTCTGCTCCTTAGGTCCCAACTGGTAAAGTGAGGCTATAAATACTTCCTTTCTGTCTTCTCCACTGATCTGATAAGCCTCCAGGGCATGGTCTGTCTCCTACCATGTGTATGTAGGGTGCCCAGAACATGGTTAGATCTCTGCTGAGGTGCTCAGCTATTACCGTGGTATGCCTGCTGGTAATGGTCAGCGCTAGACATCTGTCTGTGGTGTCTGGCCAGCTGCGTGTTCTTGCTTGCATGGAACTGACCATGAATTCCTGGCTCCTTCCAGCTGGCAGAGTACTTGGGGATTTAATACCAAGGTTGGGTTTTTTTTTTAATATATTGCATTAGGTAATACTCCTGGAGAAGCATAGTGGGCCAAATTTTCAGAGAGGTTTTTAACCTTTCCTCTGATTTTGCACATGCTGCAATTTTCCTGCTTAGAAACTGCAGAATTGCGTTCAGTGGATGTGTAAACAAAGGCATAAGCAAAATACTGCAGGCTTGGGGGGGGGGGTGGAAAATTTAGCCCAGTCTCAATCACGTAAATAAAAAGTCCAACTCCAACAAGAAAACCACATTCATTTCTTTAGAAGTATGTCGGTTTTAAACGCCCACTACTAAAGACCATGAACACACTCATAAAAATGCCCTTCAATAAGCTAGTCTTCAGGGAGGAAGAAGTCAGAGTGGGACTAGAACCTAGCGCCCCGAGTTTTAAGTGCTCTGCCTGCTGAGTTTCAGAGGCAGCTCAGCCGGTTCAAACTTGTTTAAACTGTTTGCCGCATTCTTCCTGCTTCAGCCACCCTTCATTTTCAGGCTCTCACACAGAGGGTCATGAGAGGAGGCCATGAGAGCATTTCACATACACAGACGCACATGGACCAGCAGAAAGAGCCCTGCAGCTCATTATGTAAACAGCTCTGCATGCCGACGATAAATTCACTTACAGTGAGGGGTCGGTCTGGATGCATAAGAACTCGGACGTTTCCAGATGGTATTGTGGAATCAGGCGTTCTCGGCTGCATAAGCAAATCCTGCAGCAATGCTAGCTCTCTCACAAGTCCCCTCCTGATTGTTGATTAGCCACAGGTAAAATGTGATGCATCATCCTGCTGCCACTGGTGGTCTTCGGCACAGTATGATCCACGAGTGGCTGCCGACGTAGGTGGATTTCGCACAAAGCCAGGGGCTGGCTGTAAAAGTGGGCCTCGCAGTAACTCCTGCCTGAACAATATGCTGCAGATCTCCACACACCTAAAGCTTTTTGTTTCCTGAGCGCGCTGGCCCTGATGCAGTGAAGTGACTGGTCATGGGCTTGACTTGAAACACAAGCTCATCATTAGAAGCAACCTCCACCCAGACCTGGACACACCAACTCAAAGCAGTATCAGACCCTGCCAAAAACAAGAAAAGCAGAACCTGCAGACCTATCTCCATAATATGCCTTGCAAGATCAACAGTTCCTATATACGCTTATCACAGCAGGTAATGTAACTTCTACAGTGCACTAAATGCCCCAGCAACAACAGTGTAGACAAAGCCAAACATCAGGATGCCCTCTAATGAACTCGCGTAGAAAAATTACAAAAGGCAAAACCAGTATATCATCCATAAATGAACACTTTTCATAAAACAATCACTCCATAACTGACCTCTCAGTCCTTGTCCTCAAATGAAATGCACCCAACCTCCAGAAAATGAGCCTGGAAAGTGTTTCAACCCCATCTACAGTATTTATAACAACCCAGCGCAGACGCCTAAACTTCCTACATTAATACTCTTGGAGCTTTGGGAATGTTGAACCGGAGCTGATGGAAATACCAACTAAGTAACGCACTGCCCATGTGATCATATCTCCCTTTGTTGTGTTGCCCAGTCATTAGAATGTTAGTTTCTCAGGGCTAAACAAGTTCTTCGGTAGCCCAAGAGATGAAGAGCTATGTTTTTGGTATTGAAGGCTGTGATATTACAGTGATGAAGCCCCATGCAGTTATCTGGACAGAAGACAAACCGGGAGGTCAGTATCACCACGTTGTGTTATAAAGGCAATATACATTTTAAATATTAGTTATTTATTTTGTGGAATTGTACTTCAGGTGATTTCAGATGCCTGTAGCAACAACAACCCCAACAAAACTGACACAGAAGGATAGCCTGAGCTGTGGAAAGGATTTGATTTTGGCAATTTGTGTGATCAGCCAATAGAATGACATTTTAATGAGAAATAAGGAAATAAGAGGGTCCTATTGAAATGTGACTGTATAGAGGAATTTTTTAGAATAGCTGATGTGGTTTATATTTCTCAACATGCAGTCACAAATTTTCAGCTAGTGTCCTCTGTATGTGACGGGAGAAAAATAATAGTCACTCTCCCACAACAGCTCAAGACAAAAGAGATTGCTGATGCTACTCAGAATTCCTTGCGCATGGAGTGTCTTTTTCAAACAATAGCTTGAATCCCCATCGCGCATGCAGTGTTTTCCTTTCCTGTACAGAAAGAGATTTTTGTATAGTCGCTAGAAGAAAACAGGTTCACCAAAGGGCTCTGAAGTTATGACTTGCAGGATTTAGAGTTTGAAAATTAAACTTTTTAATTGCTACATTATTCAGTAATTTTGCCTTGCATGACACAAAAATTCTGTTTTGTGTTATTTCTCTTGTAACAATATCCTTCGTCTATAGATATTTTAGCAAACACTGTTAAAATTCATGGGCTCTTGGGGAGGCTAAGTTAGATGTCACTCTGAATTAATCTGGGTTCCCCTCTCTGTGACTTGTGTCAGATTTGAATTAGATTGACCTTGAAGGAATTTACAAGATCTCAGGCCAAGTCCTAACAAGTTAACCCCAGTCACAGACTCCAAGATACAACCTTGGCTCATAACCTAATGATAATGGAATAGAAAGGTCAGCTGGAACTCAGCAATATTGGCAAGGCAAGGGGGGTAGCTTAAATAAGTTTAGTCTTGCTTTAAAGGAGGTCTCTCAAATTCGCTCTGAAATTCACAAAACAAGCGAAAGCTATTGATCTCCATGCTGATCATTCTTCTCCCAAAGTATTTGACTTTCATCCTCCCTCATCAAAAACCTCATCCTCTCAAAAACCAGATCAAACAACATGCATTTTAAAGAAGACATTACTAGCAAGAAGCGGATAAGTATATTGAAAATTAATAGTTCCTTGAAGGAAAAAAACCTTTGTAAAATGAAACTAGGAAAAAATTCTTTAAAGCTGAGCCAACTCAATTCAAATTAATTGAGGAAAAATAATTACATTAGTACACAAATGCTTGTACATTTTTCACTGTTGTTAATTCTGGGAGTGTTTTCAGTTTAATATCTCAGTTTATAAAATACAGTATTTGGGTAACAGAATCTTATATGCATTTGGATCTTACCCGCAGCCTGCAGGAATCAGTGGCAAGATTCCCGTTCATTTCAACAGGCTTTGGATCAGGGTCCTTACACAGCATCTTCCATCTGTATTTTACACATAATGAATTAAAAACTACCCTGGTGCCCTGGGTGCAGACAGGTGGCATTCCGCCCATTTCACCGATAAGCAGACTGACATTTGGAAACAATAAATTTTTAAGAAGTCTGTTTATTTTGGGTGCCCATTTTGAATACTACTTCATTACAGTAGAACTTCAGAGAGACAAACACTGGGGAAATGGACAGTGTTCATATAATTTACATTTAACTGCGTACTTGCGATTCCAAATGAGGTGTGTGGCCAACCAGTCAGTCCTACTGTGTTGTTATTTATATAGTATTACTGTAACACCCACAAGCCCTATATCTGGACTGTTGCCCCAGTGTGCGAGGCTCTATGCAAACAGAGACCTGTTGCTCTTGGTTCTCTTTGACGTCACAGACTTGCGGGAGCTGTGCACAAAAGCTGTTCGGAAAATGGATGGGGGACATACTGTGGGGGAGACGAAAACTGACATAAGTTGGGTTTTTCAGTGAAAGGTTCATGTTTGCCACAGAAAACAGGAGCTTTCCCTGAAAGTTTTTGTTTAATCGAAAATGCCATTTTCTTTCAGAAAACCAGGATGTTTCCAACTAGCCTGCCAGGCTTAAAAAATCAGGCTCTGAGTATCTGAGTTTGGACCACCAAATTAATGGGCATTGTTGAAAACGTTGACTTTAGTGACCTTTCCAAAAGCTCACTCTGTGGTAGAACCAAGAATATAATAGCTGATTCCTTCCTGGCGGTCCATCTAGCCACTTGACAAGACTTTCCGTCTAATTATGAATCGATACATAGGAGCCATTAGGGGTACAGCAAATAGCTAAACAGTAGACTAAACAGAGAGCATTTGTGATAGCTACTAAAGTAGGTGAGCGCTAAGGACTTGCCATAGTCCGTGATGCAAATTTCCATTCCCTGGAACATTTAATTCCAGCTGAAAATCCATTGGTTTTCAAGTTTTTCTTTTTCCCTTACCACTAGCTGTAGCTTCAGGTCTGAGAGAGAATTTCCATCAAACGTGAGATTCTCTTTTCACGCATGAGAATTTGTTTCAGATTCACTGAGGCTGCACAGCCTGTCAGGACACAGCTACGCAGACATCGACATGAGAGCTGGGAAATGATTGATGTGTTGGTTTGGTGGCCACACATACAAGTAGTAATAATAATAGTTAATAGAGTATCTGCTGGGAATAATCAACCCATAACAACTATTTTAAAATTTTTCTCACTGACACAAAAATTAAAAAAAAAAATTGTTCAACCCAAAACAAAACATTTCTTTTAGCCTGAAATGAAAACATTTGTTTCATTTTCGGGTGTGTTTTTGCCCTTTCCAGTTAAACCTAGCTAAATTTCTAAACAAAATATTGTTTTGAAATGAAAAGTCAAAATGTTTTCCTTTTTTTATTCCTCCCCCCTTTTTTGTTTCGTTTTTTTATCTTTTTGCAGCTAAATCTCTTCACCAACTTCAATCTGAATTTGCAAAGAGTTTTGGTTGATTCTCTGTTGCATTTTTCAGCAAATTATGTGGCAGACACAGACAAATTGCCCAGCTCTACTCATTAATTCCTCAGATAAAGGGATTTCATTCTGTTTGTGTTAAACACAGTATGATCTGCAGAAACCCTTGTAGGACACATACTGTGTCTGCGCTACAGAGCGATGAGCACTCAATGGCTCAGTAATTGGTCCAGTCCTAGGGAAAAGAATTGAGCGTCCAAGTCATGTAGCTAAGGAATTGGGGGAAGGAATTTTTCCCCTGCAGGCTGCAGAGCTGCTGCATTGTTGCTGCTGCAGCCTGTGATTTCTTCATCTGTGATGCATTCTCATCATTGCAAGGAAGATAGGATTTGCACAGAAAGATCTCCAGCCCCGGGGACACTTCTTGTGTACTGGGGCATAGATCTGTTCTCAGGTGGGCAGAATGCCACAGTCCGTTGCTTGCCAAAAGCCCTAGTGGAAACTTGTGCACTGGGTCAGGGTGGCCTCCACACCCTCAGAAGTGAGGGAAGGATTTTCTGTTTAATACCTAGCTGTGTCAGACACTGATACAGATACACTAAGTGAAAACAGCCAATAGCACATCAAGATTTGGGAAGCTGCATCTTCAATTCCTTGCTCCAGAAACCATAAACCAGTTATATTTTTTGCCTTTAGAAAAGCCAGGAGACAAAAGGCATACGAGTGACTGGATTCTGGCTTTGTGTTTGCACTTACACTCACAAAATCAGCCATCAGAAGAGAGATTGTGTCATGATTTTCCCACACCCAGGAAGCTGATATTCCCGACACCCTCCAGATATTCTGGGTGGGGCTTATTGGTCGGGATGTGCTTGCATCTTGGTGTGGAAGCCTCGCCGTGGGTGCGCCGTCCTCCCATACCCTTTACACGTTCTTCACCCGTGCTGTCCAGGGTTCACTCCACGCCGGAGGCAGGGCTGGTGCGGTGCAGCATTCCAGGACCCAGGAACCTCGAGGACCAAACCATGCACCAGCCAGCCCTGCCCCCAGGGGCAGATCAGCCGGCCTGGGGCTGAGGCGGGAGTGCCACGGATAGCACCTGTGGCCCCAGGACCCCTCCCGCGCCAGCCTGCCCGAAGGCCAGTGGGTGGGGAGTTCTGCCCTGGTGGGCAGCCCAGGGCCTTGAGGCCCCTTAACTCAGCCCTGCCTTGGAGAAGGGGGGCTCAGTGCTCACAGGGAAACAAGCAGATGTCGTCATGAGGACAGTCCTCCTGCTGACTTTGCAGATTACCTGGTACTGCTTGGAGGGCCTGCCTGAGCTGATCTGAATCTGTCAAAATGTTTCAGGTTCATTTTGGGCAATGCCATGCAGGTCTGGGCCTGCAATTTTTGTTTTGTTTTGTTTTCTTTTCCAAATTAATTTGCCCATCCCTACCGAAATATTTTGCTAAATTTATGGGAGCTGGCTCCAGCAGGCTTCCCAACATTAGGTGGAAAACTTCCCAGAAGAATCATGAATGGCCGTATGCACAGAACTTTCTGTCTGATGGCCAGAAAACAAACGCCTAATTGCCTGATACTGGATTGCAGACCTGCATTAGATCTGTACCTCTGTTAGCATATGGTGTGTGTCCTACAGCTCATTACCTCAGCTGAGACCTGAACAATATAATGTAATTTAGCAGCTAGTCAAAAAGAAATTCTTTCTGGACACTATCAACAAGGACACATTTTGCATAATTTTTTCATTTTCAATAGTCTGAGCACTGGTGGTAGAGCACGAAGAGGGTAAGCTGTCAGTGCAGACACTTGACTGGAAATTTTGCAAAGAGAAAGCAGCAGACACAGGCAATATTGATGATGGTGCAACCCAGCATTTAGATGAAAAGTGTGTCAGTCAGGTCTCCTGCTGGAGGGTATAAATTACTCTGCTACAGACCAGCAGTGTGAGCATGGGTAAATCAGTTAACATCTGTAGTCTCTAGTTTCTGAAGGGGGGTTATTTGCTACCTGGTATAGGCATTATAAGGCTTAATTCATTGTTCGTAAAGTACTTCCGTATCCTTTGAGGAAGGGCGCTCTATAAATGTAAGTTCCAAAGGGGTTGCTGTGTTAGTCTAATTCAGCAAAACAAACAAGGAGTCCTATGGCACTTTTAAAAGCTAACAAATTTATTTATCTCATGAGCTTTTATGGGAGAAAATTCCTTCTTCAAAGCATCAGACAAAGCGGGATTTTCTCCCACAAAAGCTTGGGTAATAAATAAATGTGTTAGTCTTTAAAAGTGCGACAAGACTCCTTTGTTTCTCTATAAATGTAAAATATTATTTTATTTAGTATTTTAGTAACTTTACACTTCTTTAGTTTCCATACTAAAAGGCTTGTTATCTGTTTTTTCCATTAGTTAAAGTAATTCTGTGTCATCTGTTTGGATGATTCCATTGATCTAATGGATTTTTGGGCTCCAACAATCCTTACTGCATGGAAGAAGCTTGCCATCAGCATAGCAAAAACACATATGGGATGCACATGAAAAACTCATCATCAGTATAAAACCAACAGTGGGAGGGTTGTAGAGTAGGACTGTTCTAGATCATAGAAGATGAGACCTAAGAAGGTCACCTACTCCAACCCCTGCTCAATGCAAGACCAACTCCAACTAACTCATCCCCGGCCGGGCTTTGTCAAGCTGGGCCTTAAAACCTCTAAGGAAGGAGATTCCACCCCCTCCCTAGGCAACCCATCCCAGTGTTTCACCACCCCCCAATGAAATATTTTTTTAATATCTAACCTAGATCTCCCCCATTGCAACTTGAGACCATTGCTCTTTGTTCTGTCACTGCCGCCACTGAGAACAGCCTAGCTCCATCTTCTTTGAACCCTCCTTCTAGTGTTGAAGGCTGCTGTCAGTTCCCTTGCTTCTTTTCTGCAGATTAAACCAGCCCAGTTCCCTCAGCCTCTTCTCATAAGTCATGAGCTCTAGCTTCCTAATCATTTTCATTGCCCTCTGCAGGACTCTTCAATTTGTTCACATCCAAATAAAAACTCCAAAATTCAGAGGTTGAGGGAGATTGAAAGATGCATCTAAGCAATTTGAAAGTTGTTTTGGATTAAGATAGGATGTGAATTTAACATACAGTAGCTATTTCGGAATAACTCCATTTGCGGACAAGACCTAAGAAGCACAAGCCTCACTGGAAATCAGTCCCTTCGGTAGGCTCTTCGGCTTCCACCGTAACTTGCTGTGGCTTCGCTATCTGCCCCTTTGCGCTCTGCTGCACTAGTGGGGTGTCCATGAGCCCTTCAGGGGTAAGAGAAAAGCAGGCAAACTAAAGGCTGAAAAATCTTCCTCATACCTCTCCTGCAGCGTTCCTCACTCACCCTTTGGGGAAAGGTTCCCAAGAGAAGAAGTAAGCTGGAGAGCAATCCCCTGAAGGACTGGTGGGATAGTGCTCCAGGGACCCTCTTTCTCTTGCTCTTCTCTTTTGAAAGAACTCGTTGGCTGGGGCACAGCAGGACACCGGTGAAGAGATGGTCTCTCAGGTCACCTAGTACCTCCTAGGTCAAAGTCAACTTCAATTCCACAGAAAAACTAAATGGAAGTTGCTGTAGCTGTCTGTACCATCTCAGAAAGACCAGGCTACAAAAGCAGGAAGCTGCTTTTTGCTCTATGTATTTTCTACATTATCGTAAAGTAGAAAGGTGCAGCAGATGATTATTGTCCAAGGTAGCAAAGTTCAGATTATAGAGAGCTATCAGCTGAGCATCCAGCCACCCTCGAACCACCCTCTGGTTCTTTGCAATGTTGAGTGTTGGCTAGTGAGCACCCGCCCTCAGCCAAAAGGGGTCAATTTAATTTCTGTCGAACCTTCTTGGTACGCTGCCCAAGCCTTCAGACATCACCACTTCCTCAGCTGAGTTGAGCCTCAGCCAGCAAGAGACAGACGGACACGTACACACATACACCCCCAATCTCCTAGGAGGCGGGCACGTTGCACTCCACAATGCTGTACTTTAAATAATTGTTTTTAATTATATACTCAGAGACTAAAGAGAAAAAACAAGCCTTCCAACAGATTCTATCTGCTGATTATTTTCACGAATTGTTATAGAAAAGACCTTGAGGGCTTCAGAGTAGGTGGAGGCTGAAGTACCCAGTAACACATTGGGTGCCGGGGAATAGCACGGTTAACCTCCGTTGCAAAGCTGTATGCTAACGCATTCTCCCAGCCCAGGGAAACATGCTAACAGTATGGACACTAACAGAGAAAACGGTAAAGAACAACCTCTGAGCATTAGATTAGGCGTGGAACTCATTCTGTCTCCTCCTTATCTCGCTTTTTAAAACCAAGCTGAGTTGCTTTATTTCCATATATCAGATGGTTTAACTTGAAAGGCATTTTTTCCCCATTTGCACCTTTAATTCGTAGCACTCACCTGTTCTCCAAGTGTTTTGTTCTGTCAGTTAAGGAGAATGTGTCAAAGTCAATGAAGGAATTGTGCTGCAGTCCCCTTTTTTAATGTTTAGGTTCACCAGTACTACAGCTGTTTCCCAGAAGACAAAGTGCCCTACGTGAATAGTCCTGGAGAGAAATTGCGTATTAAACAGCTTTTGCACCAATTGCCACCACATGACAATGAGGTGAGTGGTTTAAAAACAATTTAAACATTGCAACATATCGTGTTTGGCAGTGAGAGAATGTGCCTTTTTATTTAGCATTGGTGTGAGGATGAGCTGATCCACTGAAAGAATCTTGTGTGCTTCACTGCAGCTTTCAGGGTGGAGTTGTTTTTACTGCATTTTAAATAAAACCAGTAAACTTACATTTTCTGCTATTTCCTGGGATATTTTGCCATGAAAGTGATATGGCCAGGTGCCTTTCACTACCACGTATTGCTGTAAGCCCCCTTATGCAAAACTTGTATAGAATTTAAGAGCCTAATTTTTTTAAGCCAACTTATGGCATTTGATAGCAGGTATCCAATTCTTTATTATGTTTTCTAGGGTGGTTTAAAATGTGTTGAGGGGAGATCATTCTCTGCATGTTCATAAATAAATTTCTATAGAACTTTAATTTCTTTAGATCCTTAATGGATCCCTATTACATCCCTACTAAGGTGACAGATATATTACTCGTTTAGAGTCTCTCTTATTTTGTTTTTTAAAGATTAAATTTTAACTTTAATTTTAATATTTAAAATTGATCTTCCTAAAATTCTGCATGCATGAAACAGAAATCTTTCTACACTCAGACAAAAATTGTTCCAGTTTTATTAAGGTTTCAGTTAAATCAACTAGAGCTAAATCTTAAAATAATTTTAGAAGTCCATCCAAAATCATGCTTTGTCCCACTTTGGGCTTGCAGCAGACTCTACACAGGAGATGATTTAGCATTTGTGCTGAACAACTAGAAAAGGAGTTAAAATCGGGGGGGGGGGGGTAATAGAAGTTAAACCTCAACTTGGAGTTTCCAGTCAAGACCATTGCAGCAACGCCGAGTGTATTCCAATAATTTATTAAATCCTGGGGTATTTATGTAAGACAGCAAGAAAGGGCCCCATCTTTTAAATTCTTTTCTTATGAATGTGGACATAGAATTCACGTATCTCATAAAGTTCCATTGCATAAACAATGGTCCTCACATTGCTCCTCTGCAAAAGACACGTGCATAACTTGTTTTATCTAGGTCATGTTTTTGTGCCTGGCAAGATGCCATATAAATACAATGCAGTATTATCAGAATCAAGGAGAATTCAGAACACCCATGAGGACAGATTCAAATCCTCAAGGCCCAGAGTCTGCCACGCCTGACAGCTGAGGGAGTCAGAACTGTGTGTAAAAAAAAAAAAAGTAATAAATCCGTCATTTACGTTACAAGTTAGGGGCTTGCTCTTGGAATTTTTCTGCAAACAGGGAGAGAGTTAGGCATCCAGTTAGTTCACTGACTGTACTCACATGAGTAAAGGATGTGGGATTGGTACCGTGACTGCACATGGCAGTAACATTTCCCCCCAATGCCATAACAGGATTCCACTGGGATCTAATTAGCTACAGATCGAATCCATAAGCATGGAAATAGCTGAGCCATGGGAACCTCTCGTTCTCTGAGCTGGTGAACTTACCACTTTGATTGTTTACGGCCCGCCTCTTCCTCCGACCCACCCAAAACGTGAAATTTCTAATAAATCTTTGGCTGAAGCTGGGTCCAGCAGCAAATAACGAGCACCCTATTGTAAACTTATGAAGATTGGGTTTCACAGGAGAACAATTGCTGAGCCATTAAAGTGCTGCTCTGATATCTCCAGGATGAAAAGCCTGATGGAAGTAAATGGCTAATCTGCTATTGGATTATAAAGAGAACTCACAGGCTCAACCTTTCCTAAATTGAGCTAGATCCTCAGCCAGCCTAATCAGCGTAACTCCGTTTCCTGCAGATCACCCTGGCCGGGCGAGGCATGGGGGAGTTGTCTTCTCTTGGTTGCAATAAATCAGTCTGGCTTTGAGGAGTAGTCACAATAATAGGTGCATTCCTGGTTCTCTTACTGGTAAAGCAAAGTGTTGCTGCTTGCCTCTCAGGTCCGCTATTGTAATTCACTGGATGAGGAAGAGAAGAGGGAGCTCAAACTCTTCAGCAATCAAAGGAAAAGGGAGAATCTCGGGAGAGGCAATGTTCGACCTTTCCCCGTCACCATGACAGGCGCCATTTGTGAGCAGGTAAGGGCCACTTACAGGCTGCACTAGTACTCTGCCCTGTGCCTCTGTTTGTGTCACACAGGGTTTTCCTCCTCACGGAAAGTGCGGATGTATGTTAGCGTGGGTTGTTTGAAGTGAGAGCAATCCAGTCTCTTCCCTGTATTGGGCACCGGGAGGTGGATCCCTCTGTGACTGCATAGATAGCAAGCATGCACGTGATAGTCGCACGCATGCAGTTCAGTCTCTCTGCCCCTGCACTCGGTGTCTCCTTCCAGAAGACGTGTTAGTCTAGTCCAGTGAAAAAACAACAAGGAGTTGTGTGGCACTTTAAGACTAACAGATTTTTTGCATGAGCTTTCCTTTCTGTAAGTTCACCCATCTTCGAAGCATCTGAGGAAGTGGGATCTTCTCCCACGAAAGCTCATGCAAAAAATAAATCTGTTAGTCTTAAAGTGCCACACAACTGCTTGTTGTCCTTCCAGAAGGCTGAATTAAACCCTTAGGTAACTGGCCAGCTCCCAAGTGGGAACAGGCTGGGTGTTTTTAAGGATTGCCTAGCTCAGGTAGCCAGCAGTCGTGTCAGTTTGACACACAACTCAGTCCGGGCGGTTGTCCCAACTCATCCTGCCTCCCTCGCAGCTGGAAATACACCTGATTCATCTCACTGTAACCACCCCGTAGCACCAGTTGTCATCCCCAACAGGGAAGTGGTCCAGGGGGGCAGGAAGGAAGGTTGAGGGATAATCCCAGAGGGGTGGAGTGGTTGGTTTGGGGACATGTAGAGAGGAAGTAGTGGGAGGGGTGGCTGCAGGGGATGGAGAAAAGATGAATGGGGCCCTGTAAGAGGCCTCAATGCTCCATTCAGGAAGCTGTAAGGGAAGAGGCAGCATTTTGACATCTGAAGTCTTCAGAAGCATTTGCCTGTAGGATCTGACTGGCAAGCCCGCAAAGACAGCAGAAGATAGCTGGAGTCAAGGCAGTTTTGAGACCCGATAGTACTTCTATCCAACTAGTATCCCAAAAATCCTTTCGGTTTGTCCTCTGGAGGAGCTGTGCAGATTTGCTGCCTCTAACAGCCAGAGGGAGCGTGCTGTAACCCGCAGGCACCTTTCAGACTGTCCCAAACCACAGCCTAGGATCAAAGAAATGGTGAAACCAAAAGAGAGGTTTTAGCTGATAGATCCAAACAACTGAACTGCCAGTAAGTGAGGAAAAAACCAGCTCCTGTCGGTTTCTGAAAGGGCTGCCCTGAAAATGCTTCTGGGAATGGTGTGCCCATTTGGACCCGTGTAAAACAAGCCCTCTTCCTGTTGCTTCTCGTTCTCTCAGTGCGGAGGCCAAATCAACGGAGGTGACATTGCTGTGTTCGCATCCCGAGCAGGCCACGGTGTTTGCTGGCACCCACCGTGCTTCATCTGCACTGTTTGTAATGAGCTGCTGGTTGATCTTATCTACTTTTATCAAGAGGGGAAGATTTATTGCGGCAGACACCATGCGGAGTGCCTGAAGCCTCGGTGTGCAGCATGTGACGAGGTAAGAACAAGCTAAACGCATGTTTGGGGCTTGTGTTACGGTACTTTGTGTGGAGAAAAACACGATAGTTCTGATAGCGGTGACTGGAACGGCGCCACTTCTTTAAAAACTCAGTTGCTCCCACTCAACTGTGCCTCCATGGCTGCTGAACCATGGCCCTGGTGAAACTACTGGCCCATAGCAGTTGCATAGCTTTTAGAAGCACTGTCTGTTTTGTCGTGGTATCCTGATTTGGGGTATCCTATGGTCATTCCAGTCTGCCCCTCTCCAGGTACCTAATTATGGACTCTTCTAAATCCATTGGCTGTGAAACTGAGAAATTCCCCATCTTACCCTAGAGATATAGGTCCTCTTCTCAAACTACCATCAATAGCCAAACGTGGGGCATCGTGTGGGTCGAAAGGGGTGGGAGGACATGCAGTCATGTAGGAAAGAGGAAGTCGCCATCATCAGATCAATATACCAGATCGGTTGAGCAGAGGTGAAAACCCTGCAAAAGTTGATTCAGTAAAACCATCTTTTTTGTGGTGCTGCATTGATGGGTTTGCATTTCCCGTTGGTGCAGCATAGTGCAGACGGTGCACAGAAGAGAAATTTAGGAAGCTGGTGTAAGTTATGCAAGTTACTCTACATAGATTATGTAACTCCCATTGACAGTGCCCAAATTTGCCAGTAACTACGGACCAGGACTTTGTTGCTGACATCAGTTTTCCTCAATAAAAAGGAAAGGGAAGGCACCAAATTTGCGAGGAACTCAGGTGACGCTGGGACTTACATGAGTGGTGTCCCCTTGAAATGAGGGGCCTTGGAGGGAGAGGAATAACAGGGTGTTAACTTGACTGAATGACAATTGAGCATGAGAGAAATGTTCAAGGGGCAATGCCTGGCGAAGGCCAAGTCCTAAATCAGAACTTGGTCAGGAAGGGGTGAAGAGGGGCTTATCGGACCAAACTCTTCACGTCCTAGCTCATTAGTACTCAGGGATTGCAAACTCCCCCTCTAGCCACCACCACCTTGCTGCCTAGTACTGGGGTAGGAGAATGTCTTGTCTTGAACGGGCCATAGGCCAAACCAGACCCGTGTCTCAGCTCCTCGTTAGGGAGATTTGTAAGAGAATTATCACAGCTGGAGGGCTGTAGAAACCACTGTGTCCTCCACAGGCGTGACAGGCGCAGTGGAGGGCAAGCCCCAGGTAGCTCAGGGAAGCTTCTTTTCTAGTTCAGGATGCTCAGGAGCTCACCTGTCCTCTGACTAGGTTGTCCACTGAACAATCTGCTTCTGCCTCCTGCAAGGCCTTGCATGAACGATGAGGTTGTGGAGCCTTTTGGCAGGAGAGAGTCTTATGATTCCTGTGTGTCTAAAGTGGAAGAGAGCTGCAGGCTTGCACTGACTGCCCACCCTTGCCCCTTTTCTATTCTGTCATGAGAGTAGCAAATACTGAACCGTATGGCCTATACAGTTTTTAAAGGACACTTTTTTCCACAAGCATTCATGGGGCTATGTTTTAGTAGCATGAATGGTTGCAACTGCAAGAACTGGTCCGTGGATATCCACAGGTATGACGTAGCTATATGTGCTCTTTCCACAATAACTTGCACCAGAAACCTAACTGAAAGCATTTAAACTCATCCAGTCACGGAGCAGAACCAGTATGTTGCTACACGTGTGACAAGCGTGACTAGGCAACGCTTCTTGGATTTCCAAGTTCAAATTCAAATTTGTGAAAAAATATGGATAATTTTAAATAATGAGTAAACCTGAGACAGTCACAGTGTGTTCACATACATTTTGTCACCAGAAATTGCCTGACTGATAGAGGAAATGATTTGTTATGAATTCTTTACTCAGCTATAATGTGGACTGTGGTCAGCTATTTACAAAAAGCAAGATTTGTATGCGTATACCCACAGGATATAAAAAGCGCTAAACAGAAAAAGTGACATCAGGCCTGCTAAGCTGCTAGGGCTTGGCAGAAGTCAAATCTTGCCTTCAGGTATGTTGTTGGTTTAGAAAAATGATCCTCCTCCTGTGAGATTGCTGATATTAGGATACTCTCCCCTATGTGCTGCAGTTAACATTAGCATTCAGGAACTTTCCAGCAATGCTACACCAAAATATGCTATTTTGGTCCAGTGCTTTCCAGATGGTGGTGCTTGCACTATCTGCAAATCTCCCAGAAGAAAGCTCACATTTGCACTGGAGGCAAGAGCACTTTATATCTTATGGTATGTAGAGTTTGATATGATAGTGTATTGAAATAGACCTTAATAGAGGAGATTAAAAGGATTATGGGAAGCTGAACAAATATAATATCCAAAAAATCTACAAGGTTAATTCTGGATGTTTCTCAAGTGTCAATCTCAGTTTAAAGGCTGGTGGTGGAAATTGTTCTGGCTTTGAGAGTTATGAAAACTGAAGTGTGGAAAACCATATGTACATAAAAATCCTAAATCCCATCTGTGCAATGTTCAGTGAAAATCCCATTGTATATGCACATCAGATTTAAAGAACATTGACTTATGTATCCAGTTAGATTTGTAATGTTACCAGTAAAAAGCAAACTCCTAATCATTTCAGTGACCCCATTTCTGATTCTTTTAGGCAGAGTAATTTTTTTTCATGTACTTCTATCCTTGCTAAGTCCTGTTACAAATTCTAATACAATATCCTGTTCAGTTCCCTCTTTAAAACACTTCTTCCATGAAGCTGTACGACAATAATCACAAACAACATAAAATAACTGCAAACCAAAGCTTCCTATTAACTTGCTCCGCTGTGTGGAATATACAGCATTGCCCCTAGCCATCTGTACCAGAGGTAAAGTAGCTCCCTAAGTAGGGAGTGTTAGAAGTTCAGAGGCCTTGATCCTATTTGCCCCTCAGCTGTTTACTCTGTGTGTGACCTCAAATAACTCAGCTAACTTCTCCATGCCTCGGTTTCCCCACCAAGAAAATGAAGGTGCTGGTTCTTTCTCATTTTTGTAAAACCATTGGCCCTCTGTAGATGAAGAGCTCTGCAGGGATGCAAAAAAATTGCAGCTGTTTCAGTCAATCTTTATATTAAAGTTCCTTCTCTAAATGGTTAATAAATAAGCAATAGATGTTTTCATGAAGCATTAATCAGTTGTTACTAAAACAGAGTCCCACAAGGCAATAAGGTGCTTATTATTTAGACTTAACTGAGGTGTTCAGAAGCATCTATAACACATACTACTCCTATCTGTATGTGTTTGTAACATCTATGAATTATTCTTTATTAATCCTCCATGCACCATATGCAGATGGGACCTTAATAGAAAATGTGATTGTTTCTGCATTGTAATTAGTGCAGTGATCCTAATGAGCACAATATGGTCCTCGGTAGAGAATCCTTTTATTCTCCTGTGAAGTGCTGTGGAGGTCTGCAGTATTGTACAACAACCAGTGTGGGTAAAATTGGATGAGTTTTTGTAAAGTTACAAACCAATCAGTTTATTTAAACTGGATTTTTTCTTTACATTTATAATTAAATTTGAAATTGACAACTTAGGTTAAAGCCGAAATGCATTTTAATCTATTAAAGCCATTTAAATGAAAGGCAAAAATGAATAGTAATTTGTACATGTTTGTTGTCAGGTTTTAAAGAGAGTCAGACCACTGAACTGGTGAAAGTCGCTGTCTAAGTAGCTGGAACCAGACATAGCTGAAAGGCTTAGTCAGCTTTTGACAGCAGTTACCTCTTTCTGTAGGTGCCAAGAGAATATTTTTCTCCATTCTGTCTATTCAACTAGTTCAGTTTAATACCTAGTTCCTCCTAAGTTAAGAAACCATTTGGGAGTTGAGAAATCAGAAAAGCCTGTTTTCCTTTTCCAATCTATGGCCAAGTCTATACTGGTGATAGCAAATTCACAGCCATCAGTTCAAACTTTCTGGTTCCACTGATTGGTCAGTCAAGTCTCGCTCCATCCATCTGGAGTTTGGCCTGGTAGCTCCACCCCCATAAGAAGAGTAGCGCTGAGTTGAAGAGACGGCATTTTCCTTCAACTCAGTACAGTGGAGCCGTGGAGGTAGGTGGGAGTTAGAAAGTCAAAGGGAGATTGCAAGTTATTTTACATAGCTTGCACATCTCCCTTCAACCGCTGCTGAAAACGGTGGTGAGTGTAGACCAGGCCTATGGCTACTGTTGTGATATGAGAGGATGAAATCTACAGGTTCTAAAATGATGAAGGACACAGGGACAAGAAACAATGAGTACAACTCACTAACTACAGAGAGTCCTTCTTTTGGTAACTAAATCAGTTAGTTTGAAATGTACAAACTGGTTTGATAAACTTTTTGGTTATATTTTTTCCTATGTATCCAGCACAATCTGGTTTTGTGCATGTTTAATTGAAGTTGGATTTCCATACAGATAGAGCTTGGCACAAATCATAAGTTAAAAATGAGTCAGCATGTACTAAATGTGTAATTCACCTTTTTCTAATATAAAATAAATAAAAGTTAAGAATTCGAATAAATGTGAATTATTCCAGTATTTCCCAAGTGACAGGTCCCAACTCACCCGTGGTCTTGGGGAGGCTCCACCGCACATGTGTTATTTCATTTTCCTGAGCAGCGGGCAGCATTCCAGGCTCCACAGCCCAGGAGAAATGTCCAGAGCCAGCCAGTGGGTAGTTAGCAGCCTGGTAGCCGTCACAATGCGACCCAGAGGGTTGATGGGAGCCAAGTTGGTGGCTTGTGGGGCTAAGGGGAGAGGAGAGGTATGAGTAGATGGGCCATGTTAGGTCCCCAAAAAGGACAAACTGCCAATAGGAGGCCACCTTATCGAAAGTGTTTGGGGCCTCTTAGTTAAGCTAAACAATTGTTTTAAAGAAATATATGTGGCTAAAATGTTAGCCGCATAGATAGAGCCCAGCATGGAGGCAAATATTTGGATCCACATCTGCTCTGCATCTACAAGAAATGGCCTGTGGATATTAGCACTGCATCCATGGATGCAGATACAATATGGAAATCTGCAGATTTGAAGGGCTCTACTCATCAGGAAAGCCCTATGCAGATATAAAGATGTGGATCTGCATCCTATCTGCAGCCGCAAGAACTGGTCTGTGGATATCCACAGGTATAATGCAGCTATATGGATTCACAGGCCTGTACGCACACAAGCACCAAATTTAATGCAAAGACAAGATTTAGTTGCAGTTCCATGTTTTACTGGCTACCAACCAATGCAAATCAACCTTTCTTTAGGCAAATAAATAAAAAGAAGAATGATATTTTAAATCAAGGTTGTCTGCTAGCTGGTTCAAATCCTAATCCTTATAAATCCACCCTGACTATAAAGAAAACCAAGGCAACTCTTTTGCTTGGAGTTCCTTCCTTTCCATAGCCCATGTCTTTGTAGTGATGCTCTCCAGCCTCCGTTATCAGTATGGTTTGTATTACGGTGGCGCTGAGACATCCTGATTGGAGTTCTGGGCTTCGTTGCGCTAGGTGCAGTACAGACAGAGAACAAAGATGACACTCCCTGCCCGGAGAGCTCCCCATCCCCGTGTGTTGGACAGAACACCGCAGGCGGTTGAAACTGAGAAAGGGGGTGGCGGTGAGCAGGAAACCAATGGAACAAAGCTCTGTATTCTAAGTCCTCTCTGGGTCTGCATTACTGGTTGGCTCATTTCCTCCCCTGGCTTTTCCCAGATCATTTTTGCAGACGAATGCACCGAGGCTGAAGGCAGACACTGGCACATGAAGCATTTTTGTTGTTTTGAATGTGAAACGGTGCTTGGTGGCCAGAGGTACATCATGAAGGAAGGCAGGCCTTACTGTTGCAACTGCTTCGAGTCCCTGTACGCAGAGTACTGCGACACCTGTGCACAACACATAGGTAAGGACAGAATTCCCTTCCAGCTGTCAGCGGGAGAGAGTGCAAGTCAGGGGGGAATGAAGTCATGCACCTTTTGATGTGGGTTTATTGGAGGTGCTGGTGTAGAGCTGTTGCTTCTATTTCATTGTTTTTGGTAAGATTTGAGCAGAACACACCTGAGGCAACCTGTTGAAATGACTTTTACTTGAAAGGACCTTTCTGGCAGCATTACTCTTTTCAATGGATCCTTTGAAAACAACTTGGCAGCGCAGGCATCTGTATGGAACTTGCATCAATATCCCAGTGTTTCCGCTGGGCAAGGAAAATCTATATACAGCTGCCGGCAGCCATGTACCTGCCCTGTGGATTGTAGAGAAAGGAAATAGCTATAAATCCAAACATCTGACTTTTCCTTGAGATTCAAGAAAGGACATTTATTTGTGTAATCTACTGCTTTTACAGGGAGGAAGAGAGGCTGATCATATACCCCCGTTTGTGCTGGGGGGGGGGGTGATTTGTTGAAACAGGAAAAGATATTGGAAAGCAATCTCAGGAGATATTAGAACTGCCAAAAACAAAGAATTTTGCTAATTTAACATCTACTTTATTGCTTTCTTTTAAATACCCTTGCATTTGTTGCATCTGATCCTTATCATTCCAGCTCTTAAAGGCAGTTTTGGGGTTAATGATCTGTTGCCAGGGAAAATGTTTGTTCATTAGAAGTCATTAAAATTTCAATTTGTTTTTTTTTAAATCTACAAATAGATGTGATGTTCTCAGCAAAGAAAAAACAGGAAAAAAAAAAACAACCCAGCAACAATTGCAGCCTTAACCTAGGTTTCAAGTGCTGAGATTTTAGTGCTCTAAAAATATGTTTGTATGGTGGATGCTGGCTAATTTCTTTCCAGAATGCTGATATATTAACTACATTGTGAGTGATACCAACTTAAGGGATGTTAAACTGAGTTTGGCAGTTAATGCATTCTGGAATCTGCCTGCCTCTTTTGCTATGCATTTAAAAAAAAAAAATAATGTCTTTACATGACTGGATGAACAGATGGGCCACATAGGTGAGTGCACATTTGTCCACATCAGTGACTGCACATTTTTATGCGGTATTCAAATAACTTTTACTGGCACTGTCAGGGTGGAGAACCCTTTTGTTTGTATGAAATGATCCAACAGTCAACAGAGAGGAATAAGGATTTCAGCAAAGCACTTACGAACATGCTTATCTATTTCCACCACATCTCTCCTTAAAGCTGATGTCTGATGCCTTCAGAATGGTCAACACTGGAGAAGCAGCTGCTAGGTTGATCACATTTGTCTCACTGTTACCTTGTGCTGTCCGTCTGTCTGTCTGTAGTCTTCTAGTGAGATTGTAAGCGCTTCAAGGGAGGGGAATGTATTTTACTGTACGTTGGACCACATTTGGCTCAGTGGGACTTGAGCTCCAGGTGTTTCCAAAATACAAATGATTAATAATAGCGATGTAAACATGCACTTAAGCCCCATATCCATTTAAACTAAGCATGAGCTTAAGACCCAAACAGAAGTGTACAGAACAGGCTCTCTGAATGAGAAGATTGCCCTGCTTCTTCTGGAAAGAGGGCACCACATGTTCTCCTCTCTGCCTTCTGTATGCAGATGGTGGTTTGGTTGTTACACTGGAGAAAAGATCCAAAGGGGTAGGTAGCCGTGTTAGTCCAGCAAAACAATATATAATATTTAATATAACAATATATGTAATTTATATATATTATTAGTAAAATATACTCTTGGTGTGCAAACTTATTTTGCACAGAGGTATGGTTGAGTCCAACATGATCTTTAGCTGTGGCCTTTTGGTACATCATGCCACGGTTATTGATGTAAGTGTACTTTTCCGTGAGAACAGCAGACACATAAACATATGTATTATAACCGTGTCTTCAGTAGCTGCCTTCACCCTGTGGAAAGTACAGCTTTGACCGAGAAAGAACTGCTGTATACATACCACACACACATTTTTATTGCCTCTCTTTGAGCCAGTCTGCTGTAGTTCTTTTGGGGTTACGCTCTTTGTTTGTAAATACAAAGTTACCGCTCTCCACTTGCAGTAGATGTCATGGGAGAGGCTAAAAGATTAAAGAAAAAAAGCACATTTTCAATCTTCACCACAGAATTCCCAGAAAATTCAAATGACAATGTAATGATTAATGTATTTCAGTTTAGCAGTTGCATGCATGGCTTATTTATCTGTAAGTGCCCATAGATAGACTTGACCTTATTGAATTTTGAGCCATAATGTGGGGGAGTGGAGGTAGTTTGCAGTGAAGCCTTCAACGGTAGTTAGGAAAGAGGATTTCAGGGAATACAGATGAGTTAAAGCCAGCTTCCCATTGTGAGTACAAAGAAGAACTAACCTGTCAGGGATAATTCTTGAGTAAATACGGTGGTGATCAATGCTATTTCAGTTACAGCTGCTGTAACCTGTGACTGGAAAGCTTCTTGAATCGGCTTGTTCAGAACAGATTTTCATTGTTAGGCATATAATGGATTTAATTCCCTCTATAAGACAGGCAGGGCTGAATGAAGAGAAATTTCATCCTCTCTGCTGTTGCTCCCCAGTGGATTTTGGCTATAAAGCAAGCCAAGGTGATTCGCCACATAGTCTCTTTACTTTTCTGCTTTGGAGAGGAGGCTGCAGTAGTTAAACTAAGTTTTGATCTTATAATCCACAGGGAATAGAGCAGTTAAGGAGAGGGGTGAGTTATATCTGGCTCTGTAATGAAATTGAGAATGCAGCATTAAGACCTTCTTTGGGTGATTGGTTTTTGGGGGGCATTTGTTGTTGTTGTTGGGTTTTTTTGTTTGTTTTGGTTTTTTTAGGTAGCTAGTGGGCTTTTTGCTTTGACTTAAACCACTTTCATGGTCCTACTCTTTTAAACATGAAATAACCGTTTAAAATGAAATAATCAATGGCTCAGTTCTGTCATCTTTTCTTCTGTTGGCTGGTCCCTTTGTTAGGCCTTGAAACTGTGAACTTTCCACAGTTCAGCAGCCCCATGGAAGTTGCCGAACAATTGGGACTAATGTGTGGATTCCTTTCATGGGCCTACTCCCCATCATTTAGGCAGGATGGTAGAATCAGGACCTTCTGTGTTTTTGTTCTTGATTTTTCTTCAATGCATTGTTAGAAAATGAGACCTCTGAAATTTTGGGGTGTAATTTCTAATTCATGATACAGTTCTTACACTTCCTGTGTTTTTCCCCCTGAAGGCATTGACCAGGGCCAGATGACTTATGATGGCCAACACTGGCATGCTACAGAAACCTGTTTTTGCTGTGCTCAGTGCAAGAAATCCCTCCTCGGTCGACCTTTCCTACCAAAACAAGGACAGATATTCTGTTCGAGGGCCTGCAGCGTGGGCGATGATCCAAATGGCTCGGATTCGTCAGATTCAGCATTTCAGAACGCAAGAGCAAAGGAGTCCCGCCGCAGTGCCAAAATTGGAAAGAACAAAGGGAAAATGGAGGAAAACATGTTAAATCAGTGCAGCCAACTGCAAGCGACCTCAAATAGACTTTCTGCCGATGTGGATCCACTGTCACTACAGATGGATTTACTGAGTTTGTCTAGTCAGACTCCGAGCCTAAACAGAGAACACATATGGAGGAGCAGAGATGAACTCTATCACTATGGAAACAAAATGGAGCAAAGTCAATCCCAAAGTCCATTGCAACTTCTTAGCCAGTGTAATATAAGGACTGCCTATAACCCAGGACAAGTCCCAGGCACTCAGCCAGATTTATGGGCTAAACATTTCAGCAATCCAAAGAGAAGTTCATCTCTAGCTATGAAGGGCCATAGTGGAAGCTTCATCCAGGAATGCAGAGAAGATTATTACTCAGGAAGGCTTAGGTCCCAAGAAAGCTATAGTGACATGTCTAACCAGAGTTTTAATGAAACCAGGGGAGGCATCCAGGTTCCAAAATATGACGAAGAGGAAGAAGGGGAAATGTCTACCCAACAGTGTCGAACCAGGCATCCAATCAATGCACTGAAGTTCACTGAGGACCTAACACCCACTGAGCAAACTCCACGGGGTTCAATGGAGTCTCTCGCTCTTTCAAATGCTACAGGTAAGACTCAACCAGCTACTGCATGTTCTGCTGTTAAACCAGCAGCCAGATAGAGTGGGAGGGCAAATCTCCCTAGTAAGAGAAGTTTTGCTCTGTGGGACTTCAGAGCAGCATAGCGGGTGTGTGAAAAGGTCAGGATGCCTCCTGTGTTTGATTATCTAACTGATTTTTGCAACCCAGCAGCTGACTTGTTTTTGAATCTGAAGGGTGCATCCATGGCTACTTGTTCTGAGTTTCAGATGCCCATTGGTCTAGGTGCACATGCATGTAAAATCCCTTGCTACATGGATCCAAGAAGTAACAAACTCCTCACCTGTTCAGCTTCATCCTGGAACTACTTTCCCATATAACTCAATTAACTCCTTTTTTAGCTCAGCCTTGCTTCAGCACCCTTAAGGGTATGGCAGACTTTGCAGTATACTTTGAAGGTTAATAGGCTTAGGTGCTGTCAGGTCGAGGGGGAAACACATTGAAGGAAAGCAATTGCCCTCATCTCCCTCCCATGGAGGCCAGTGGCCAAACATTTTAGCTGGTCTCATCCACCACGCCTCTGTTTGAGCAGTCTCCTTAGAATGTAGATGCCGGTAGACCAGAATGAGGACAGAAGGCTGTGGCAGAGGACAGTTGTGGTACATGCCTCATTGTATCTAGAGATAAGCAAAGAGAGGAGAAAAGAAAGCATGTGCCCTTCTTCTGATCCGGTTATACAGAAGCACAGATGCTGAGCAGAGCTAAGAGTGAGAACACAGTATGTGACAGCCAGCAAGACACCCTCCCTGGATCCTAGAAAGTGCTGTGCAGTCTGTAAGACAAAGGTGCACATTGGAAATGGGGTGCCTGGCTTAACTTCTGTGTAAGAATCCCAGCATTTACAAGTTAAATATGACCATTGGGCACCACAGCCCCTAGACATCATCTCACTTTGATTTCTCTTGTTTACTAAATATAATTATTTCTCTGGGGTGGGGGTATGGGTCTCTTCCAAAAACCATTGCTTTCTAATGCTTCCTTTAAAAGAAGGAAAATCATTACTGCCAGCTGCTGGAAAAGAGACAGATTTTAGCCTCCAGAGTCCCAGGAGCTGTTGTAAGCAGCAGCTAGGGGCAAAAATGATTTCAAAATGCTTTGAAATATAACCCACAATAGGCCCACAACAAATCTCCTTTTGTGTATTGTTAGGGGTTTTGAAGTTGAATATAATGGTGCTTAGCGTTTTACTAGCTGAAGTTAATGTTTTTCCTTTTTCCGTTCCCCCTCCCTGTCTTTTCATTGTATTGTAATAACTAGCCATAAAACTAGAGATGACACTGGCCTCCCAGGACTGTAGCTTTTTCTGTTCAATGTAGTCAAATGAAATATTCAGTATTCCAGTGAAATATGTTTGTTTTTCATTCATTGGCCAGAGCAAAGCATGTGTGTGCAGTAAGCCTGTTGGGGCTTAGGAGATGAAACACATTAGTCTGCGAATAGGCTTTACATTTGATTCAGACCTCAGTGCAATCAAGTTTTTCTTTAGTCGACAGGAGTTTACATTATCAGATGACCCAGCTAATCTGGCACAGCTAACAGCCTTTGCTCAGGAATCCCTAAAGCATGAAACCTTCTTGAAAAGAAAATACCAAGTATGGCTTGTTAGCCAGAGATATTTACTTTGCTTTTTCTTCTCCCTCCTCTTCCATTCCTCCCTTCCCCACGTTTCCCCTCCCCTGGCTTTTTTTCTTTCAGCCAAGCTTTGTTTGGATTCAGGCATGTACAGTCCCCTCGCTGCAGAAAATCTGATCCATCTCTCACGCTTTCACCCCTTCATTAGCTGCCTCAAAAATCATTCAGGGTCCAGTCGCATGTGTCACTCTTGTTATTTACAGGGTGCTGGCAGTTTGCTTGGCACTGTCCAGCTGGATGCAAGGCCCTGTCCAGCCTCATGAACTAACTGAGCATAGAGACCCTACTCAGGAAATGCAGAGGGACATGTCTGTAGGTGACTCTGAAGCCCCTTTGAAACATCAGACTTTGAAAGCTGAAAGGGTTTGGGTGAATACTGACCAAGTGAATTTTGGAAGGTTGTGAATTTCCTTGGGATGAGCCAACAGGGCTCTTCTGTTACTCCTGTGCCCTCAAGGCAAGTTTCTGAGGTTTGGTGTGTTTGTCTAGGAAGTGTGCCAGCATCAGATCTGGAGCTGAAACAATCTGTTTGCAGCCAGAGCCTCACTCAACCTCCATAAATCAAGTTCAGAACAGGACACAAGAAGAGGGCAGGTGTCCCACAATACATAACATTAAAAAAGGGAATCTGAAATTGAGTAGAGGGAAGGAAAACTAAATGACTTTTCACAAATCGATGCAAGCTTGAGAGTAGGTGAAAGCAATCTGAAAGTCTATGTCTACACCAGTGGTTTTCAAACTTTTTTTCTCAGGACCCAGTTGAAAAATATCATTTATGCCTGCGACCCAACAATTACATCTTCAAGCAATGCATTCCAGTCTTTTGGCAGAGGCAGGAGGGAGTGCAGCGACCCAGTACCTGAGGGTCTGCGACCCAGTACTAGGTCCCTACCGAAGTTTGAAAGCCACTGGTCTACACTACAGGGCTCAGTTAAGTTGACTTAATAAGGTCTACTTAAAATTGACTTCATTAAATTGACTTAGTGAGGCCCCATTTGTTTGTCGACTTTATAAAGTCTACTTAAGCCAGGGGACCCATTTAAAGTCAACTTTAAATGGGTCCCCTGGCTTAAGTTAACTTTATAAAGTCAACTTAAAAGACTCTACTGCACTAAGTCAAATTTATAAAGTTGGCTTTAATGGGCACATTGCATTAAGTCTACTTAATAAAGTCGACTTTAATGTCAGGAATTATTAAATCAGCTTAAGCAAGTGCTTAAGTAAACTTAACTCCAAATGTGGCCAGGGAGTTGCTCAAGTCAAATTAAGCCCCTAGTGTAGGCGTAGCCACACCCTTGATACTCCCAATATGGAAAGCTCGTTGGCATAAATAAACTTGAGCATTGCTGAGGTCTGTTGCCAGATTCACAGGGCCCATAACTGTTTTAAATGATTATTTCATAGTGCACAGATTGAGACAAGTTTAAACAGAGGGGGTTAATTATTACAATGCAGATAACCCTGTATTTAAGCTTTGGACATCTCTTTTTAGAATGTTATAGGAGGTTTTCTTTGGCACTCCATGCCCAATGATGACTTTGAAAATTTCCCCCTGAAATCAGAGTCCTTCCAAACGCTTTCTATATTAACGTATGGTGGTGTCTCTTCCTTCCTGCTTAGTTTGTTTACTGAAGAAGTAGTTCAGAAGACTGAGGTTTGCATTGAAGGCATTAAGCCTGTACTTATGAAATGTAGGTGGTAATCAGAGTTTTCAACAGTAATTTGTATTACAGTAGTTTCTAGCACGCCCACCTGAGGTCAGATCCCCATTTTGCTAGGCACTGTACAAATTTAAGAGGTACCCTGCCCCAAACTGTTTGCCATCTAAAGAGACAAGACGAGGTGGGGCCTGGGGGTAAGCAAGAACAAATTATTATCCCTATTCCTTAGGTAGCAAACTCAGGAACAGGGAAATTAGGTGAGTTGCCCAAGGTCATGCAAGAGATCTGCAGTGGAGCTGGGAATTAAAGCCAGCGAGGCAATGTTCTGTATAGTTGTGTAAGAGAAAAGAAAGTACTTCACATGCTGCCCTCTCCACTCAGAGGCAGTGCTCCTTCCCGTCACAGCTGTCTTTTGGAAAGCACTCAGCACAGAACCCCTGCAAAGCAAATGCCACAGTAGACACAGCACAAATCAGAAACAGCGTCCAGTGCCTCTTGCTCCAGATTGCTCCTTGACACGTTGCTAATGTGCAGCACTCCTCAATAAAGCGAAGTAAACGTGCAGGGTCATTCTAGCCATACAGTTGGTGACTCCCACGAAGAAGGCTTGAGTGCATGTTTTGCAAAAGGCTCCAGCATTTTCCTTTGTACTAAATCACTGAAAAAGTCCCTTTGAATTACTGGCTCCACTCAGTTGCTCCACCTTATAAAATACACAGTGCAGAGTGATTAACTCTGAACCTCTCCAATATTTTTATGACATTGCTGAAAAAATGTATTTTATATAGCGCTGAAGGGCAAACAGTCTCTGACCTGCATAGCACATGTTAAAATCTGATTCCATCCTGGCAGGAAATTCTGCTATGATGTTTCTACTACAGTTCAACCAGTAATTAGCTGGAGGTGCGGGTGAAGCAGATAACCAACCAGGTGTGTGACTAGAGTCCATTTTCTGTGGGTAAAAGCTAGCTGTGTCTTCCACCTGTGATAAGTTTTTGCTACTGTTATATCTGTATAGCAGACAGTAGTGCCAGATACCCTAGTGAAGATCTGGGCTGGTCCCCCTAAAGAGTTAAAATCTGATTATATGACAGAAAGGCTAGAAAAATGAAGTAGTGTTGTGCCCATTATACAGGTGGAAAATGAAGGCACAGAGAAAGTCCTAGCTCACAAACTTTGTGGTACACACATGCTTAAGTGTTTTGCCAGAGCAGTGTCTAAAAACCTTGTCTGAGATGACACAGGAGTGTTGTGCCACAAGTGGGATTTGAACACAGGCCTGACTCTCGTGCCTGGCCATCAAGTGTATCTAGTTTTCCTCATGGTCCTCTCTGATAAATTGATGAGCAGAGAAGTGGGCACCAGCAGAGCCATTTGCAAGCAGGACTTTACACGCATGAGACTGACACACGATCCTGTGG
The DNA here is from genome assembly GCA_007922195.1 of Podocnemis expansa. Classification (NCBI taxonomy): domain Eukaryota; kingdom Metazoa; phylum Chordata; order Testudines; family Podocnemididae; genus Podocnemis; species Podocnemis expansa. The sequence goes on along the minus strand of ML681973.1, from coordinate 5,542,274 downwards.
GGTTTGTTACTAAACAGATTCTAGGTAGTCCCTTTGGTGCTAATTCCTCATGAATTGGTTAAGACATGTAGCACTGTGTCACACAGACCTACTAAGTGCTCACCCTTAAGGTGCCTAGTTGTGTTCTGTTGTCACACCACATCCGTTAATATACCGAGCTTCAGTCAGCCCAGTCAATCTGTAGTGTTAGCCAGCGCCTTGCCTCTCCTTTTCATTGTGGATTTAAATTGGTTCCCTTGGGATGCGCTCTCTCGAAACAGGCATGTGTAATTTCCATTAACATCAATGGGACTTAACCACACACAACAGCAAAAGAAAATACATCCATGATTGTAGTTCTTGTCTCTTCTCATTTTCCTTTCATGTTGGTATCGTAGTTTCTTTAAATGTTTCTCTGACCCCAATCATAATCTAAGACACGCTCTGAATTGATAAAACTTCTTTGCTGGGATTGGACCAATCTGTCTGAATGTATGGGAAACAGACTCCGAAGAGGAAGGGGGAAGAGAAGCACACTAGTTTTCCAGCGAAGCATGGAGCCAGCGAGGTCTCAGTGGAACTTCTTGAGAAAGCCAGAGAGTATCTTCCCACTGAGATCAGACTGGCAGCTTTACAGAAATTGCAGTCCCTACAGAGCTTCGTACGAAAACCTCATTGGCCAGTCCAAAAGCTGGCCTCCGAAAGAGTGTGCTGCAGCATTCTTAAATTCCCAGCTGTTCCATCTTTCTAGCCTCTTTGCTGGCTTCGCTCTTGTGAACAGACAGGGTGTTGAAATATTGAAACATTCATGCTTTGGAGTTCATCAGGAACTCTTCACTGCTAGTTGTTTGTTGGCCAACAGTAATGGAGCCACTAGGGGGAGCAGATCGGCATATTAATATTCTCACGGCTGCAGTTCCAGCAAACTCAGCTCACTGATTTGCCTTGTGATGGGTCACCCAGCCTAGAGGCTGAGATTCGGAGACATTTGCAGCTCACTCTTAGAAAGGCAGCTGTTTCTCTCCTCCCTGTTCTACTCAGTTTCCTTTAGCCAGCCATCTCTGGGGATCTCCTTTAAATGGAAGTTACCAGCATCCCTAAGTTGATGACAGTAGATCCTACCATGGGGGGGGTGGGGGGTGAGTGCCCATCTCTTTTCTTGAACTGGCAGGATGCTGCTGTTATAGGACTTGTCATCCATAGTGGATGAGAATGGGTCTGATCCTGCCAGAGATGAAACACAATCTGGAGGGCGCTCAGTACCTTACAGACTTGAGCCCAATAGTTGTGGAATTGCAATTCTCACATTATTTCCACTGGGTGTTTCCAAACCTATTAAAGATGCCACAAAGTAGTGTCTACTGCTGTGCCGCCAAATTATAAATGAAAGCGTCTCTCTCTGCTGACTTCAAACAGTTGTCTCAGCTAAACACCAGTGGATCTAATAGCCCCCTTTAAGAGGTGCTAGCAGGCTAAAGGTCACTGTTAAATAAGTCTCTTTGTTTGCAGACAACTTGGGGAGATAGCAGCGGTCAGGCCCACACTGAATAAGGATGTTTTTAGAGTCCTCAAAAGATTTGCACCAGAAAACCAGTTCATTGTAGGTTGATAACACCGACTGAAATCCTGCCCTTGTCTGACATATGGAAATCCGAAGTAAGTCAGTGAAATTCCATGCAGTGTAAATCAGAGCAGAATTTGGTTTAACAGGTGTACCTGTAGTTATTTATATCCGGGACCCCAACTGGGTTCTTCTAAAAACTGAACAACCAAGTGTAAAAGGCAGTGCGTGCCCAAAAAATATTCAGTAGGGTTATAGCAAGATACGGTGGAAGAGACAGACAAATGGGCATTATCACAGTAGACCATGGTGGCTGCAGAATAAACACAGTGCTCCTAAAAGATACCAAAGAAGGCCCCAATTCTGGAATTAAAATGGAAATTCCAGCTGAGCTTTATATAGCAACCCTGAAAGCCTGTCATCAGAGAGAGAGCCCTCTCTGCTCCCCTCAAGTTTGTTCTTCAAACTCTCTAGCTTAGAGAAGAAGAGCGAGGAATGTGTGACCTCGCCAAGAGGAGCAGTTTCATGCTGGCATTGATGGAAAAACCTTTTTTGACAAGGTTCTCTCCCATTGCCAGGTTGGCCATGTTTGGCAAGACTAAGCCACTGTCATAGGAACCGCAGCAAACAATGACTCACCCAACGGGAGCAGTTCTGTTCCTGTCCTTTCACAGCAGCTGCCTCCCTGCCGGACTGGAGAGAGTCCGTGTCAGCGGCTTGCGTGTGTGGAGTGGAGCAGCCGTGGCAATAATTGACCTGGCGGACTCATGGCCTTTTCTGTCTGTCTTGGTTTCCCTTTCTTCCTCCTGGTGAGGGGATGTGGGGTTGAAGTGGAAAGCCTTGCTTATGCTTCGGACATACTCGCAATACCTGGGGGCTAAAAAAACACCCTCTCCTCTTTCTTTGTTGCTCTAAACGTAGAGGAAGATCACCCTCCAGGATGTAGCCAGGCGGCCCTGTACTTCCATTTACCTTCAGCCGTTGCTGTCTTTTTCACTGCCATGGAGACCTCTCCCAGCTCTTCAGCCAACCCCGCTCTTCCCCATCTCCAACCTCTTCCCTTCGGCCCTGGAAAACAGAACTCTGCTTTCAAGGCATTAGGACAAAACCTCTTGGCAGTCGTGTTGCAATTCAAAATATAGATGCAGCTAGGAGCAATTGTCTCAAATTGAAGTGGGGGGAGTCTAAGTTGGGTGGTAGAAAAAGCTTTTTCACTAGGAGGACAGTGAAGCACTGGCATGGGGTACCTAGGGAAGTGGTGGCATCTCCATCCTCAGAGGTTATTAAGGCCCAGCTTGACAAAGCCCTGGCTGGGATGATTTAGCTGAGGTTGATCCTCTTTGAGCTGAGGTCCCATCCAACCCTAATCTTCTGTGAGTCTCTGATGCTACAGCCGTTCATTTGCAATCCAAACAAGTGAAGACTGAGATTCCCCTTTTGAAAAGGACGGTGTTGCTGCGTTTTACCGCTGATTAGTACATTCTGTTCTTTGTTTTTCATTTGGTCACCCTAGTAACCCCTGTGGAAATTTGGCCTGCAGTCTCTTTGTAAATTGAGATGCTTCTGCATTGCATGAGTACATGCTAGTTTGCTGTTGTTGGCTTTCTGGTGGTAAACACTGGGTTGCTGGCGTTGACTTTTATTTTAGACAAAGGCACTGAAGCATGAGCAATCCTAACCAAAACGAGAACTGAAGTGGACCCTTGGAAACCGATATTGTTGTAAGAAAACAATCGTGCACTAAATAGTTGTTCTTCCCCAACCAGTCAGCAACACTTCCAAACCCAGGACTTTGTATTTTACGAGATGGATCCTGTTTGTTTTGTGGAGAGCAGTAAAATCCAGTATTAGCCACTTGGAAAGCTCTGCCAACCCCTTTTCTAACATGTGGTGCTCCCTTGTTTGCTCACACGTTCTCAGCTGTTACTTTCTTCGGAATGGTGTTCATCTTTCTCAGCTGCAAATAAGTTGTTGGGAGAAAAACTGGAATTCGATTCCAGAATTAAGCATTGAAATGGCAACTGACCCCTTCCTCGTGCAAATCTACACATTTCAACACCTTTCTTTCCCGTTCAAAACTCCACCACTGCAATGCATGCAGACAAAGGGGAGAGGAAAGGATTCTGCATGAAGTGGACTGTATTTTCAGGCTGCATGCAAAATGGTGTGTGGGTAGGGGAGCTATCTTTGTAAAATGATTGGTATAGAAACATTCTGGATTGTCCCTCTAACTACCCCGAAAACTCAAGCTTCTCTAATGAAGCATGGTGGATGAGAGGTTACTCCAGGCACACTACATTAATAATTTCCGGTCAGATCTCTCCCCCAGGTGATGGTGACACAGTGGCCATTTTCAGTGCGCTGTGTGTAAGAGCTGTTTGTAACACAAGATCAATCCTGAAATCCTTCGAATCGTGTGAGTTACGGTGCACCAAGCTAGCGTTAGAATCGCAAACGGCTTGACAGGCTCTTTGGTTTTCTCTGAATTACAAGGTTCCTTCCCTTTCTCTCGCAGCCTTGTTTACTTTTAGCTATTTCCAGTTGTTATGTAACTGTTCCCTTTTATTTCTGCAAATTCCAAGGTCAAAGCAAAGTGAAGCTGTGCTTTAAACAAGTCACTGACAGTGCTGCTTCTCTTTCTCTTAAGTTCCTTTGAATTCCTGGTGTGGCATTTAAAATAAATCCCATTTTATGGGTTGCGGGTTCTTAGGAAAGTGCCTACCTAGCACTGTAGAGGCAGCCAGCATCCAGCAGCTTCAGGAGGCACTTGGGGGAGGGAAGGTTAGAAATGAAAGAGCATAAAAAGCTGTTTGTTCTGTTCTGCCTGCGTTAGCTGCAGTTAAACAAAGCCAGTTCAGGATATGCTGATTTTGGAGATGTACACACATGATCAGACACCAGTGACTGTGCTATACAGAGTTCTTGCTTTCCATCCCCTCTGGTGGGTGTAAGGAAACAAGCGGTGCTGAATTCCTCTATTTACAAGTGGAAACTAATCAGTCATCGTTCCAAACTCTTTTCTGCCCAGTTCAATCAAGGATGGGCTTAAGATCAGTAGCTGCCAGTAAGGATGGGAGTTAAGTTGAACTTGTGCAAAATGTTCACAGTGAAACTGCAAAACCTGCTGCGTGTCTTGGTTCACAAATCTTGTGCTGAAACTTGAGCCTGATCTAATGACCACCAAATGATTTATGCATTCATCTAAAATCTGCTCTTCCGTGGGCTGTAGCATGGAAACGGATCATTATTATTGGTTTCGACTGAAGCTCTGCCTGCTTCAAGACATTTAACCAACGTAACTGCTCCTGGCTCTCTGTCGTATGTCGTCACTGCAGCGTGTGTTTTCATGTGACCGTACAGCCTGATCTGTGAAGCTCTAAGTTGAAAACACATTTCACAAGAATGTAGACCCTCTGACTGAAGACATAGTGTGACACTTCACTCTTTTTTCAATGTCTTTAGCATCGTGCTTTCTCCAGATGTTCACAGCCTTTGTCAATAACTGCTCTCCATTCAGGTCTGGCCTTGGCTCTCTCTTCCATGTTCTTTTGCGACTGAATTAAGATTCACCTTCAGTATGATTATGAAGCATTTATGTTAACCACCCTTCCTGTGCTTTCTAGTGGAACTGTATCAGTCCAGTCGCACCAAGGCAAGCCTTTGATCCTTCACCTCACCAATATCAAGTGGGATTTGTACCAATGCAACTCAATCTGACGTTACACAAGTGCACAGTTACAGGGTGTGAACCTCATTTGATGTGTGTGCGGCGTATCTGCTTTGTTTTCCTGTACTACTTAGTGTCACTGAAGATCAGTTGCTCTCAATGAGATGGCATGTGACCAGGCAAATTTGTTTAATGTGGATGGAGTGTAAGGGCCTCGCTTTGAGGCTTTTGTGTTTATTAGACCCTGCTACTTGCAGTCCCCCCATAATTCTAGGGCAAAACTTTTTACAGATCACTCGTGTATGCCAACATAGCTGCCATTAAAGTTTCAGGACATTCAGTATGGTCCTTGGCCAGAATTTCACACTCTCTTGATGAGACAGGTGCTTTCGTTACACAAATTGGACGTGAATCAGCAGAACAGGATGCTCGACCTTTTGCCCTGTGCCAGGCTGTGGGAGCACCAGAGAGCCGCCTACCTGCAGCCAAGATACACGTCACTATTCTTGGCAGTGCTATAGAGCAGTTCCAGCTTCTCACATTGAAGCTTTGAAGAGTCATCAGAGGATGGAGATTTAATCCCAATCAGTAGGACCATTTCAGAAGGTCCCAGAGAGGTGAGAGGAAAGGGAAATTATATTTGCACAATAAAAACTTGCTCCAGCAATGGGCTAGAGTAACTTTTCCGCTCCCCTGGATAGTCTGGTGAAACAGATTCTCAAATTTCTTTAATAGAAAAATAGTCTTTGCTGGGTCCCTCTCTGTTTCTTCCAGGGTAATATTTCACTTGATCAAATTATTAACTGTATTCCCAGACAAAATACATCATTAAACTGGAGTTAAGGGGGCTGTAAATTACCATCAATAATTAAAAGGGATTGCCCCAGATTTTGTAGGTGTAATTTAAATAATAATAATAATAATAATAATTAATACCATCTGAAGGAGCAAATGGAAAGTTAGTGATACATTCATCGGTGTTATGGAAACCCAGAGCTACTTAAATATTCTCCTCACTCCTTGACGCAGGGTGAACGCACATCTGAGCAAACAATCACAACTAACTAATGTGAAACACTGCGGCCACTGGATACTGCTGCACTGAGAACATCTCAAACTCCGTGGATGTGTGTCACATTTGGTGCTGCTTACACCTTTAAACCTTGTCCTTCGTGGTTTACAAGGTGAAAGCACAAGCAGCCTAGCTGCAAGGTCCCATTAGCTGTAAGAGCTCCACAAGGAGAGGGACCCCAGACATTGTGGTCAGTAAAGTGTTAAAATGGTTGACACCTGGTGAGACACCACTTACAAGGAGGAGATACGAATGACATACCTATGGTGCGCTTCACTGGTGTAGCCCCTGGTGCGGGGGATACCTTCAGCGAGCAGAAGGTGTAGGAGAAGGTTGGTACAAGATACCATAGGCAATCCCTAGCCCTTCTGAAGACATGATGGATGCTCTAATGTTTGGACAGAGCCAGCAGGAGGTTTGAGGCAATGTTGCCTAAGTATAAACCTATAGCTTCATGAAGACTTTTAGAAATCTAAGCCCTGCTGAAGTCACTGGCAAAATTCCCATTGACGTCAGTGAGGACAGGATTTCAGCCTGGGTGTTCAGTCACTAAGTCATCCCCCATAGCTCAACCCAAGAGCTCTGCTTGCATTTTATGTGCTTTAGAAAGTTCACAACCTGCGGTTATGAATAGCCCAGAACATATATCCTTGCTTGCTCATTTTAAGTGTTCCATGGTGTTCATAATAGCTGCATCAATGCTGTTGATTAATGAGATAATTTCCTCCTTCGGCAGTATCAAACCAGTGAAAAATTGCCAAGGTCAACAGATGAAAACTAATTTGGAGTTTCTAGGCCAAGTCCATTTTTGACAGATTAGGAGGCAAACGTTAGGGGAAAAATCTCCTAAAGTGAAGCTCAACTCATTTTTTGGAACTCCTCATATTCCACAAACACCTTCTCCAGTATGCTTAAAAATTTAGCAGCAATAGAAATATGCTGGCATGAGATTATCTTTGTGAAATTTTAAGTGCAGTTGGTTTGGTTTTCACAAAGTTATTTGAAGTCAAGTTAAGCCTGATAATGAAAAAAACAACTTCTCCTTTAACTGTGGAGGGTCTGACCCTCTCTCCACAGGTATGGGCAGTGTAGCTTGGTGGAGCGCAGGTGACTTACTTCCAAGTTGCGTTGGTGCATCTTCTCCCCAATAACAGTATTGGAGCTTCTAAGAGCATGCACTGTAGTAATCCTAGGATTGTTTAATAATGATCATGGGATACCTTCTAAGAACCGGGTTCATGTTATGACCAACGTTTTCCTTTATTCTTCTCAGTCTTAGCGTGTGTCTGATAATAATGCAGCTCAATTCATGAAGAGCCCCAGAATCCCATGGACCCAAGACGTGTTGATTAAACCCTACCTTTTTGATAATGGGGCACGTGTTGAACTTGCCTGAACTTGTTTCCCTTTGTGACAACCAGTTCTCAAGAAAACTAGCTCAGCCTGTTCTTTGGTGGGGTGAGTGGGGAGAATCTTGAAGGATTTGAGCATGGTTAAAAATCTAGGCCCAGATCCACTGAAATCATTGATGTTAGGAGCCTGTGTGGATTTGGGCTGTAAAGCCTGGATCTCAACTCTGTCGCATGCGTGAGTGTCTCTCCATTGAAGTCAATGCAGACGCACCCACATAATAGTTGCTCACCCCATGGTAACTGACTGGAGGCCTCATGCTCATATTTTCTAAACTGCACTGTAGTCAGTGAACACAATCTATGTTAAAAGATCCTAGGGATTTTTTAAGGGGGGGAGACAATTGTGTAGCTAACAGGAGCCAGTTGGGCCCCTGGTATAAATTAGAGTAGCCCAAAGGGTGCTTTAATTTAAACCTAAGTACCCATAGCTACAAGACACTGTTTCTGCAGGTGGAACTAGACGGACTGCGGAGGTACTCCGGGCATGCCTTCTGTTCCCAGCCACCTCCGCAATGCCCAGCCGCTGCGATAGGGCATGGCTGGCCTAGAGCTACTTAACTGAGGATTCCCTTTACGCTAAGGGGATTCCTGAGCAACTGGTTAAACTCGCTTTCCAGTCGCTTGTACCACTGGGGCCCAGGGCAGGTGCTAGGTATATAATGCTGCAAGTCCTAGGCTGTGTTACAACCTGCCTCTTCAAAGGAATGGCTCAGGTAATGTGGCTAAATGCCATGTAGAAGTCAAAAGCTTCCATCTTGGTCTTATTAACAGTTCAGTTCATAGAGGGTCCAAAAGTGGCCATAGTCATGGGGAACAAGGGCCATGAAGCAGATGCACCTTTTGTGAAACAAAGCTTATCTCCTGTTGCGGGCTATTCCTGTGGGGAGGTGGGAGGGGGAAGCCAAGGGAGAAATTTCGTAGGGGGAGATCTGGGTGCCTTTAGCTTATGGAAATTGGTCCTATTTTTCTGTGTGTATTTTGTCTATAAAGTCATATCTGGGAGCAAGGTAGTATCCAGTTCATTCTAAGCCATCAGAGAGGAGAGGGCCTTTCTTTACAACAGACATTTATCTTTTGTTATAAAGTTCTTCATCCTCCTCGTGGTGCTGCATCTGCCCTTTCTAGAGTTCCTATGGTGATGTGCTTCTTGGCCTGTTCCAGCAATGTGAAAGCATTGCACTGCCGTTCAGATGTTGTTGTTGCCTAGTGACGGTTGGTCATCATTTCCCTGTGCAGTTCTGTTTGTTGTCTCTCCTACAGCTGTTGTTATTTGCAGTGACACTCCTGGCTTGAAGTTTCATGTGCTGATGGGTTGGAAATATCCAAGACTAGGACCTCACGGCAGCCAGAAGCAATCCACAGTTTTCCCCTCCTGAACCAAGTGTACTGTGTGGAAACACGCCACCACCATCATCAAGACAAGCCCACAGAGACAAGGCCTCCTTGAAGATTTAGCACCCACCAAATCAATTTCTAGGCAGGTCCTTTAAGGTGGTCTGTCTGGATATTCAAATGATGTCTGTCACGGGCTGGCTGATTGCACCTTTGATGCACATGGCAACCATATGATCACCAAAGACAAGTTTCAACTTCAACATCAATCTGAAGGGGGTTCGAGGGAGGATGAACTGAGGCTGCTCTCAGTGGCAGATGACAGAACTAGAAACAATGGTTTCAAGATACAGCTGGGGAGGTCGAGGCTGGATATTAGGAAAAACTGTCTCACTAGGAGAGTGGTGAAGCACTGGAACGGGTTACCTAGGCAGGTGGTGGAATCTGCATCCTTAGAGGTTTTTAAGGTGTGATGCGAGAGAGCCCTGGCTGCGATGATTTAGCTGGGACTGGTCCTGCTTTTAGCATGGGGTTTGGACTAGATGATCTCCTGGTGTCCCTTCCAACTCTAATATTCGGTGATTCCCTGATCAATGCCCTCATAAAGGCCTGACCTTTCCTCCTCTGTTGCCCTTTCAAAGATGTGTGATGTTAATGGCACGTAGAAATCTAGTTGTCTATAAGTTTCACCCCTTTCCACAAACTTGTCTGCCTGACTGTGTTTAGATGACATATTCCTTGAGGGAATGGTTGTACCACCTCATTTGTTTGTAAAGTGCCTAACACAGCATTGGCTCCACCTGAAATAAATGAGAATTACTTTAGAATTTCATACCTCCAACCTGATGAGTGTTACAGTGCCACATTCATTTCCTTTAAATATACCTTGCTTGATGGGATTAAGGATATGTTTTATCTCCTGGATAATGCAAACACATTGTTCAGCTCTAGATCTACTTGCATATTGTATGCAAACCTCCCTAGATTTATTACAGATGAGGAATTAAAGGAAACAAATTGGTTTTAAAAGAGTGTCTTGATTGAAAGCATGAAACTGGGAGTCAAGATGCAAAGGAGTCGCCGTGTTAGTCTACTCCAGCAAAACAAACAAGGAATCTGGTGACACTTTTAAAGACTAGCATTTATTTATTGTATGAGCTTTTGTGGGAGAAAAATCCCACATCATCAGATGCTAGAAGATGAGGAATTTGCAGAATGGGAGCAAAATAAATGTAAGGGAGTGTAAGTCATAGGATCCGGTCAGATGGTTACAGTAAATCAAAGCAAACTGTGGACTACAGTGATTAGTGGGGGGGGGGGGGCAGGAAGCAAAATTACCTGTTGTAATTGGAAAAAAATCCAGAGTCCCTATTCAGCCCTTAGTTCATGGTGTCAGATCTGCATATGAATTCCAATTCTGCAGTTTCTCTTTAAAGCTTTGATTTGTTGTTCATTTGCCTGAGTATAACTATTAACAGATCAGTAATGGAGTGATCAGGAAGACGGAAATTGTCCCCTATTGGTTTTCGAATTCTGTTATTTCTGATGTCGCATTTGTGTCCATTTAGTCTTTTTTGTTCAGAGACTGTCCTTTTTGTTCAAAAGGGGGGGGACATTTCTGGCACACGATGACATAAATCAGATTGGTGAATGAGCAGGTGAGTGAGCCCTTGATGGAGTAGCTGGCTTGGTAAGGTCCTATGATGGTGTCTTTTGTGCATATATGTGGGCAAAGTTGGTGACGTGGTTTGTTGCAGGGCTGTGTGCCTACTTTAATGTTTATCTTGTTAGGTCTGTAGTTGCTGGAAAGTATCTGTTTAAGGTTGGGGACTGTCTGTAAGCAAGGAGAGGTCTGTCTCTGTTGGCCTGAGAAAGTAAGGGATCGTCTTGAAGAATAGGCTATAGATTCCTGAGGATGTGCTGTAGAGGTTGGATTTGCCGGTTGTAGGTGATGACAAGTGACGTTCTGTTGTTTTCTTTCTTGAGCTTCTCCTGTAGTAAAGTAATTGACTTCTGGATACCTGTCTGGCTGTTTCAATCTGTTTCGTCACTACTCCAGATGGGTATTGTCTTGAAGGTATCTGTTTCTGTCTGAGAGATCAGAACAAATACGGTTATATCTTAGGGCTTGGGAGTCAAGCTATGAGTTTTAATGGCTGACCTGGCTTGCTATGTATGTAAGGAAAATTGTTGACTCTCTCTTCCTGTGTCTGGGTTAAAGGATGTTGAGACAATCTATTGCTATTGAGGAAATGACTGACATGTTTGAAACTCTATAAATGCAAAGGTGTGATGGTGTTACTTCTTCTTCACCAGAAGCTGTACATCCGTACATCTGAAGGGACTGGTGGGGAACGAGGAGCAGGAGAAGAGACATCTCAAGCACTAAAGATGTATTTGCTGAGAAAATACCAGTAGTGATGACTGAGGGAGGAAATGAAGAAAGGAAAAAATTGAAAATGGCATACAGCACGAAGCAGGGCACTTTCTAAACAGATATTATGGATGGGATTTTCCAAAATGTGGAGGGTTGGCCTAACTCCTCCCCTCATGAAAGTCAATGGTCAACATAGCCAACCCCAAATGTTCCAAAATCATGAATTTCACTCCCCGTATTCATGAGACTGGTTTAAAAAAAATAAAAAGGTGCCACTCTTTCTATTTGCCTTCTGGTTTTTGAACCTTTAGGGTTAATTCTAGGGTTAGTAATATACTTAGTTTAAAATAAAAGCTGAGATGCTCCCATAATAACATGATTCCAGGAGTTGGGGCTTGAAGAAAAATGCCAGATATCACAAAACTCATGACAAAACTGCGAGAGTTGACAGCATTGCAGTGGTAAAGCTCCCGCTGGTTTCAGTGGGAGCAGGGAGAGGTTGAAGTTGACAATTCTGATACATCTTTGAAGTTTTCTGTCAATAGCAGCTGATTTTCAGGACCAAATTATGCAAGACCTTGATTTGGACAGAGATGCTGTAGACTGTTACTGAGAACAGCACTTGGCCTTAATAAAGTTTGTCAGAAAGTGGCTTATGCCAAAGAAGTTGTGCTGTAGATTAAATCTCTCCACAGTTTTAGTAAGAGCGAGCAATTGATTTGTGATTTTTTTTTAAAATCAATTTACGAAGTCCACATTTCTCAACACCTACATAAGGGGCATGCATCGTGCTTTAAATCATGCTGATGGGGCAGCAATCTTGCCAGTTAGTTTGCACAGAAAGGTTATTTAAAATGACAAGAAAAAATGCCAGAGTAAACTCTCTGCCTTCCATGTGGAATGAATTATACTCCAGCTGAAATCACTTTTGAAATGTGGCATCTAGAGAATGCAACACAGAACATTTGGCACAGCCACTTTGCAAACCAACATGCCAAGAGTCTGAGCATCTGTGGGGCAGAGGACGCTCTGGTCTAGTTCCTGTTCCGACGTGGATGTTGAGCTGATTTGTGTTCTTGCAACAATTCCTCTGCTGCTGCTGCTGCTGCTGCAGAGAGCTCTTGAATTCCCATTTGGTTTCCATTCTGTACATTTGTCTGCTAATATTTAACATGGTCCTCCATCCCACAAGAGGAGGCACTGAGACAGAGAAATCTGTGCAAAGATCTCTGATAATTCGCCCCCAAGTTAGGCACTTCCCTGGGGATCCATGGGAGGCTAGAGTCGTTCAGTATGGCGGCCTCTAGGTGCTGAGGGGCAGCTTTGCAGATGGCTCTCTATGGGCCCATTTCCATATGTCTATCCGCGACAGCCTGGCCAGGCCCCAGTGCCTCCACGAGCCTGGTGCACAAAGTGGGGAAGTCAATGGTGCTGTGAAAGCAACTGCTTTCTCTTTCCCCTCACACGTGGGGAGGACAATGTGCACCACTGCAGCGAACTGGCTGGTGTCTGTTTGAAACACTGGCTTTTCCAGAATGGATCACATAGCCCCTATACTGCTCATGGCTATCGGAGAGTCTGTCTGAGCTGCAGTGGTGCTTTTGGAGCAGGGTCTGAGTCCTGTCCCTGCTGTCACTGTGCCATGCTGGTGACCACGTTACATTGCTCTGGCCTTTGAAAATACCTGAGTGACACCAGTGTCCTCTGTCAGATAAAGGGTTTGGCTCCGTGTTGGCTCCTAATGATTGCCTGTTATTACACAAGGTGCAAACATCACTGAATGGTGTCTGTTCAGGTGACACTCATTTCAGTGTGCAATCATGCTATAGAAGCAGGTCTTCCAGGGGGAGCACTTGCTGTTCTGACAAAGTCTCTCATCTCTTATCTGAAGGAAGAATGAATTCATCCAGGTTTTGAACGGTGACTAGTGATTTTGGCTGCCCCCAGTTAGTTGAAGGCCAGATGGGGATGGGGAGCTTGTGTCACCTTAAAGCAGCCTGATGACCAAAGCGGGGGTACTCAGTGGTTTTTGAAAATCCTGCATCTTTAAGGTGCCTCAGGGAAGCCACCCAACATGCGTGACGGCCAGATCCTCAGGCATGGATACAATGGGTGTGAGGTGTAAAGATGTGGGTCTTAGTCCCTTTTGAAAATTGGGGTCCATGTTGCCAAGCAGAGGGCAGATCGTCACGTTGTGCTGTCACTTTCATTTTAATAGCCTGTCTTTCCCCTCCTCCCCACCAGGGCTCTCTGCAGATGGTGGCACCAAGCGGCAGGAGCATCTCTCGAGATTCTCAATGCCTGATCTGAGCAAAGATTCAGGAATGAACATCTCAGAGAAGATGAGCAACATGGGAACACTGAATTCCTCTGTGCAGTTTAGAAGTGCCGAGTCAGTCCGTAGCCTCTTGTCCGCACAACAGTACCAAGATATGGCGCCTAACCTCCGCAACCTCGCCAATCCCATCAGTTACCGGGAAATGCCATCGCATGGAAGGATGCACCGGAGTTTTGACTATGAAAGTGGGATTCCAGGGAACAAAATGTCTGGACAGGATAGTGCCAGACTTCCCCCAATGAGCGAGCGCACGCGCAGACGAACTAATCTCCGGGATGACGATCGGCATTACCGCCCTCACAGATCCCGGCGGTCCAGACGGTCCCGCTCGGATAACGCCCTCCATCTCGCCAGCGAACAGTGCTGTCAATTGAAAGAAAGGCCCTCACTGCGAGCCAGGGAGGACTATGACCAATTCATGCAGCAGAAAAGCTGCAGAGAGACGGTGGAACGGGGCTCCCGCCGAGACCTGTACGGTCAATGCCCCAGGACTGTGTCAGATCTGGCTTTGCAGAACCATTTAGGTGAGAGATGGGGGCCCTATTTTGCTGAATATGACTGGTGTTCTACCTGCTCCTCCTCTTCAGAGTCTGACAATGATGGGTACTTCCTGGGGGAGCCAATCCCCCAACCTGCGCGTCTCCGGTACGTCACCAGCGAGGAGCTCCTGCACAAATATGGATCGTACGGGATCCCCAAGTCTTCCACACTGGGTGGCAGAGGACAGTTGCACAGCCGAAAAAGGCAGAAGAGCAAAAACTGTATCATATCGTAACAGTGTCACTGCCAGGGCACGTTCTGAGAATGTAAATTAACTCATAAACTTGCACTGTTTAAGATCTTATAAGCGCTTTTCATTGTAACAAAAAGACCTGAAGATTGGGGATTTGTAAGAAGGTTGTAGATTGGCTTCTATAGGTAGTCATAATTGTTGGCATGGTGAATATATTTTGCACATTTTAGTTTGGAGAAGAAGAATTCACTTTAACCTGTAATATTTACATAGTATTTTTCCTCTTCCTCCTAAATACTGCCACTTCTTTAAGCCCAGTTTGTTCATATGTTTTATTTACCAGTTTACTATAATCAACAGTTTGCTGATAGCTTGGGTTCTCCTAATACGCTTTGGTTTTCATTACCCATTTTGGCAAGTAATTTGTCTCTCAGTAAGTGCTGGAGTCTAAGTTATTTCCATGATTGTTGTAAATGCAATGTAAATGAGAGTTTGGAGAAAATATTTTTGTATTTTGTAATATCAGAGGAATTTCTATATCTTAGGAGTCACTGGGAAACTGCATGCACGTTCACAATTGTTTTCAGCCAGAGCTAAACAAATGGTACTTCCGAATTCCTTCTCATTTCTCCATCTGATGTATTAAGTATATCAGTGAAATCTTGCGGGGAGGGTGTGGTTAAGTCATTTCATTCCGGGTAAATAAAAAGAACATTTTTTTGCTTCATTCAATCTTAAAGAGGCCTAGATGGCATTTTGGATTCTGCTCACATCTTTGATTTTCAGTTACTCTATCAGTCAAATAGTCTTTACAATTGCAAAAGTGACTTTTTGTCAAGTAGAACAGAATGAACTGCCAACCGTCTGCAAAGTTTTAACAGCCAAAGTTGGGGAAGGAATTTTCCATCTCTGTTGAGAATGCTGATGTTACTACACTTTAAGCTATTATTTGGAGTAAATAAAAGTGTAAATGGTGCAATTGTGTGATGTCAGCATGACGTTGTTTTGAGTATAGAAATTGTCTTATGGTGCTCTAGTTTCCTGGACTATGTTAACTGCTGTTCATTACCAAAAGGAATCTTCAACACCGCCTACTATATAGAACATAAATGAATACAAACTGTTCACACTGGGCTTGCTTCTACCCTGGGGATATGCCCCCCAAGCTCCCTTGAAGATAGGAGTTTGGAGCGTGTAGTCCCAGGGTGGGATTGGGCTCATTGCTTGGAACTAGAATAAATCAGCAAAAGCATCAACATGGTAGAGTGTGTTATAAATAGGACTCAAAATGTATTGTGCTATGGTGGCTGTGAGTTTTTCTCTGTATGCTTTAAACCATTTGCGGTACTGACATCACAGTGTGTCCCATCCTGTTCCCAGATGGGCCAGCGGAGGAGAGGGCACGTTTTCTGTGGGGTTAGAACATGGGTGCAATTTCTTTCACACGTTCCCAGGAGGCTAGGATGTTGCCAACCTGCAACAGCGTTTGTACTGTAATGTGCAAGGTTTCGGGGCTCAATCTCTCTCCCATTGAAGTTGATGGTAAAATTCCCATTGATGTCAGAGGTAGAAGAAGCAGTGGTACAAAGGTATTTAGGTGCCAAAAATTACAGCTGCGCAGCTAGTGGGATTTTCAAATGCTACTAAGCAGGTTAGGAACCATGGGGGAGCTGGGTACCTACTACTTAGATCAGGGATCTCAAACACACATGCGGCCCCTAAAACTATTTCCTGCAGCCCACAACGACGCTGTTGTTACCAGTATTTGCAATATTGTTGTATGAAAAGGTTTCAGTGGTGCCACCCTTGGGCTAATGTACTAGTCTTCATGCGGCCCTCGTGGTGATTTGAGTTTGAGACCCCTGATGTAGATGCTTTTGTAAACCCCGCTAGCTACCAATCTACATATTTAGGCACCAAAATAACTTTATACAACTGATCAATTCCTGCAGTTCAATCCTCAACAGCAAGCCCTTGTGTCCTTGCAGATCCCATTGCAGGATTCACCTAAATTAACATGTTTAGTAACTGGGAACAAACTCTTGCCTGTCAAAAGCAGCGAAGGCAGGAAATCTTGAAGATGGATGTCTCCATACCACAGACTATTGCTAGGAAATTTTTGTTGTTTGTAAGGAGAATGTGGTGATTATTATTTTTTAAAAAAAGAGACAAGACTAAGTATTAAAAAAATGTTTTTTCCAGTTGAAATAAATGGAAATATTGATCCAAAGGGGAAAAAGACCAGTGTGTGTGTGTTTTTTTAAAAAGAAAATCTATTAGTTATGAAGTTCTGAGTAATTTTTTTTAATGTATGTAGTCTGTTTTATAATTAAAGCACAAAAGCTAACTAAAGCCAGTGTTTCTCAGCCTGAACACAGGAAGTCTGCCAGAGAGATCTCAGGGATCAGTTCTGGTCAATGGACCGATTGTTGAGAGAGACAGCCCTACATGACTTGATTTTGATGGTTTATTGAGAAGGCAGCATACTCCACATGTAAGAGCTTCTTAGCAATCTGCTGTGTTAATGTGACGATGATTAATTTTCAGTGTTACGCATATATGGCCATAGCCTCACCTGAGGCAAATTGGCCTCCCTCACTTGGACTCTACAGTAACACTAATTTGCAACACAGAAGGTGCTGACCTGCAATTTATAAATAAATTTTCTTATAAAGAACCTCAGATTTTTAGATAGTATCCAAAAGAGTACTGGTAAGTAGGGTAAGGTTACATCTTTCATTGACAAAAAATGCCATCAATCACAGGGCACTATATATAATTTGCTTTTCAAAAATATAATTTAACTCACTGTCGCTGATTTAAAAAATGCAATGAATCTCTGAGGCCCCCATGCTGTCTTTCCTGTCCAAGGGTTTCCTGAGAATTAGCTGTTGTAAACATAGGGAAGTCATCCATTTCCTTTCAGACAGATTAAGAACTAATTTGCAATGTTGCTCCTTTCTCTGGCTTTGCATTACCAATAGAAAACTGGACAGAAAAGTTTTCTGAGGAAAGGAAAGGTTCTAATGTTACATTGGCCTCTTAGCTAACCAGGGTCAAGGGTTCCCACCAACGATTGCTACAACCCTTCCAGTACAACCCGTCTCTGAGCCCCAGAGCCACCGGCGGGTCCACTGACACAATGGCTTCGCAGAGTTGATCCATAGCCTGGAGCTGACACTTGCTTTAAAAGAAACATAGAAGGCTGGGGAAAAATAAAAGTGAATTACTCAAATCTGAGCAGCCAAGTCAATGAGCGTCCGTTGGTCTGAAGACCAGCAATTCAAGAAGGACTTCCCTGAAATTTGTTTTGCTAGGTCTCGTCCAGGCGTTCACAGCTTTCTCCAAAAGAGACAGAGAACTGTTTGGGTTGATAGCAGGAGAATAAGGAGGCTGGGTTGCCCTTGCATGCTTGGCTGAGAAGAAAGAGATGCCACAGATTTCTGTCAAGTTATTTTCCATCAACCAGTTATTGTTCGTTTCTCTTTCTTCAGCACTGGCATTTCTCCACAGAAATCGCCTTACGTACAAGCAGACCATGGTCACTTGCAGTGGCATTGGTGTCACAGAACGCTGCAGTTCAGTAGCAAGTAAAGCCAATGCCAATTATATAAAACACACAATGGTTGCTGGAGCCAAGTCAGACAAATGGGGGAACATTTTCACAGAAATGTGTTTGTCTTTGACATTTCAAAGGTCAAACTATTTTTGACACCCCACCCCCCTTTTCTGTAATTGGCTGGATAATGAGGGGGAAGATCGTGGAAAATGCATCAGTTTTTTCCTGTTTGTGTTCCATAGGCATGAAGTGTTTAAAACTGTTGACCCTCTCTATTGGATCAAAAGTGCTCATTGTCGGCTTACAAAGCAAGGGAACAGAATAAGCATTGCAATATCAGTGTTGCCAGTCTTCTTTCAACAGCTAAAAAAAAAATCACAAATGTCATTCTGCAGGGCTACTTGGGTAAAGCAAGCTCCCAGCCACCCATATACACTCTGCCCTTCTTTTAAATTCTTTGCATCAAGTGTCCACACCAGTATAATTAAAATAATGCCAAACATACAGTTGCAAGAAATAGACACGAGGAATATGTTGATCCTCTGGAAAAAAGAGCGCGAGAGAGATCCCTTCTGGGTATCATGGATTTGCAAGCTTTGTACAGGTGCATGCCAGAGAGCTGGGTTACTATCTGTGGACTGTTTAGAAGGCCCAAGATAAGACAAGACAGGAGGGCGCTGCCCCCTCTTCAAACCATCTGTCTGCTAGCAAATCAGTTCTCAAAGCTTGACCATATGAGCCCCTAAAAGTACAGGAAGTAGCAAACATTTGTTAGTTAACAGTCAAGGGGACTACACTGTCTGAACCCAGCAGGGCATGTGAGAGGTAACCTGGCTGTTGATGTGGTAGAAACCAAAAAAAAAAGAGGTATGTGGCACTTAAACAGATTTATTTTTCGCATGAGTGTTTGTGGGAGAAAAAAATCCCATTTCGTCAGATGCTTCGAAGATGGGGGGACTTACAGAATGGAATGAAAATAAATGCAAGGGGATGTAAAACATAGGATCAGGTCATACTTTAACAGCAACTCAGCGCAGTTGTTAGGGTCAAACCCTGGGAAGGCTGACGTCAAATTACCTTGGGACAAGAACCCATAGTCTCAATTCAGTCCTGCATCCCTAGACTTTAATTTGCATATTAATTCCAGTTCAGCCATTTCTCTTTGAAGTCTTGATGTCCCAGTCACGTCTGACAATGGTCGTTAACAAATCATGTATCAAGTGATTAGAACGCTAGCAGTGCTCAGCAACGGGTTTTGTGTTACTCCTTCTATTGTTGCTGGACTAGACTAACACGGCTACCCCTTTGGAAAGTGATAGGCACAGCCTGGCTAAAAATTCCTCTGGCCGCTTGGTGAACGCCGGAGCACTCAGTGAATGAGGCACTTACCAAAACTCATGGATTACCATATAAACGCCAAACCCAACAGCGCAGAGAGCCTCAAGGATATTTAGACTAATTCCTATGTATGGCCTAATGCTATAGCCATGCCCCCCCCCCCCAAATACAAGTGCTCTAGCATGCACAGAGATACGGTCTTGCCTAATGCACTGGCACGATGCCATGAATACAGCTGTAGCCAAATGGCAACTGCTTAAGACGTTTGTTCCACTCACCCTACGCCAGTAACATTTTTGGGTCAGAAAGCTCTTTTATGCACATTTCTACTAAGTGCTTTTTTTTTTTGCACGTAGTAGTAGTGCCTAGCAGTTCCAGTCATCGATCAGGTGCTATATAAACACCCAAGGTAAAGCCAGGCCCTACTCAATGTGCTTACAAATGCAGCAGGTGTATGATGACGATGTAAGTAGCCAAAGGACACACTAGTGGTCAGTTACTAAATAGTAGGTATAGTGGATTTTTTTTTGAGGTGGTTGTTGCGGAGAGAAGAGGGGGGGGGGGGGGGAGCTGTCCTGAGCTGGTTTTGGGAAAGGGGGGGTGGGGAGTGGGCAGCTCATCTCTAACCCGGGTCCTGTACAGCAAACCAGAACCACCTGACCGGGTTACTGCTCTTCGGTCTGGCCTGCTAATGGTTTTGTGAACAATGCGGCAACACAAAAAACTTGTCAGCCACACAGCTGCCCTGCTAGCAAACCCCCCCCCCCCCCAAAAAAACAAAACAGGTCATGTATAGTGTGCAGTCCCCGCTGTGACCTCCCTGTCAGGGCAGGTTGCCTTAAGTATAATTTAGGCATTTTTAGCTCCTTGAAGCCTGCTTTTTCGCTATGGCAGTGGTTCACCCTGAACAAGGCCAGTGCAAGCATCAAACCAGGTCAGTGACTCTGTGGCATGCCTTAGCATCACAGCTCGTAAGGTGGCCAGTTTGCACTCAACAGGCTTTGCGCCCCAAATAAGGCACACGTTGGCAGCCAGCTAGCCCTGAGGCCTGCTGGGTTTTCTCCTTTGTGCGTGTCTCACTCAGCCACAATGGGCATGAACCCTCTTTAGCCTTTTTTGTATCTGCTTTAGGGCATTGCGCTCCCATAGCGGGACGCCAAGACCACTCACCTACATCTATAGCTAGCTGTTGGCTGTCAGACTGCTGTTTTCCCACATGCACGTGGTCAAAAGGTGTAGCTACCATCCCCACATGGGAGGTTAAACACATTACATTATCTGACACCGTAGATCCTAGCTAGCAAAATGTGTGCAGGGCTTATAGCATGGCATGAGCTATTCTCACTGCTCATGCATCACCTCTTGTGCCATATCCATGGTCATCTTTAGAGACAGACCAAATCCAACACATGCTGAAGCCTGGCTACCACAAAGCTGCGGGCGTACCTCTACATTGTGTGCACTGAACAGTGTGTCACCAGTGGAAAACACTCGTAACGGGCTTTACCTTTGCCTTTTGGGCCTCGACATGGTTTTCCACCGAATGGTGCATAGCAATGCCCATGCTTGGTGCTTGCTGACCAAGCATGATGAGGCAATAACGTTGGTGCCAAAACATCTCGCTATTTGATAGCACTGTGCCCTTCAATGCTGTCACCATCAGCATCATCATGCTGGACTGCAGCCATCATGGCTGGATCAAATCAAATTGTGCATGGGGGGGAACAGGACAAATTCTCTCCTGCAATTGAAAATGACCCTTTCTGCTAAGCAGAAAAGCTGTGTGAGAGCCCTAAAGGCTGTGGAGGAAGGGGTTCCTGCTGCTTGGCCTTTTTTGTGCAATTACCTTAGTATGATGATGTGTCAAAACTTGATTTATCACCAAGGACAGCTGCACTGACTCTCTGGAGATACACATTCAGCTTGAATATAGACTGCCTTGCCAGCAACACTAAGATGAGCGCGTCCTCTTTTTTTTAGTGGTTACAATCACGCTAATCTCTTGTTTTTTAAATACGTTATGCTATTGGCATCCTCCATATCCTGTTGTCCCTCCAGCAGGCAAGCACGACAGTGGCCAGATGTTGAAGTACAATCTGTTTGCCTTGTTTCAGGGCTCCAGCTGGAATTCCAGCTTTTCTGTGCTATTCCCTCCAGGCATGGAAGGGAGAGCCTTGTCAAGCTCATTCATAGTTAGGTCTATAGCAACCACTGAGCTAGTCGGGAGCCTTAGGTGTTGCATTTAGTGTTGGTTCAGAAAGAGAAGTTTCGCGCAAGTAGCTTGCACTGCATTCCCCCCCCCGCCCCCAACACCATATATCGTTGCGGCTGGCGGGGGGGGGGGGGCTCCAGCAAGACAGTGAATCAGGTGTGTGTCTTGGGGAAAGACCCGCTTTGCTGGCTTGATCCCACCACACACAGCTCTGCGCTCTCCATAGGCCTCCTTGTTTGTTTTGATGAACTGAGCTAACACGGCTATGCCACTGGAGCTTGGACATCCTCCGCTTGGCCATAGCAAGCCACCCTGAATGGACACGTTGCCTTGCTGGGCAGTGCAATGTAGTCTTGGCCATGCTGCTGTCAGTACATGTCACATGGTGGTAGAGCACAGCCAGGCTCAGTAACTGGTGGCATACCGTCAATGTATGTGCCAACCAGTCTTTTATCAGGGACAAGTTTGGGTTTGTTTTTTTTTTAAACGAACAGTTCAAGTACTAGTCACATGGTATATGTCTACACCAGAGCCTTAGGTCACATTAACCTTCCTTAAGTCGCCCTAAGGCGTGCCCCATCTACACTTGGGCTTTTATTAAGCTGACAAGTGCTTCCTTAAGTGAACATAAGAACACTAGCTTGTAAGGGCAACTTAACACTTAGGTCGCCCTTATTAAGCCAGTGTAGCTGGGGCATGGACCTCCACTTAGACATATCATTGAGAGCTCCTGCCAATTAGGCTGGTTTCAGAGAAAGGCGCTATGGCTACATCAAATTTCTTCAGCTCGCTGTTAATGATGGCTGGCATCCTGACCACCTTTCGATCATTTATTTGCTGTGTGTGTGCACATTGCCCGCTCATTCCAGTATGCGGGCAACCCTTATACCCAAATCTTTGGCCCCGCTGTTAGGCAGACAAAAACAAGTGCACAAAGCTGGCCTCTTGGGAGCAGTGACTGGGTGCACAGGTTTGGAGAGTAAGTCAATCCACTTGCAGGCGGGCCTAGCTGAGTGTCTGACATTTTCTCTGCCACGAATTTGACTCCAGTGCCTTTATTTAACCAAGACCTAGCTGCAAGGCAGCAGCACCAGAAGTAGCCATTCTGTTGCAGATATTGGTTTACTGGCAAGTGGGTATCTGGCATAGCCCTTCACTCAGTGAGTGGTGAGCTTCCTAGGGTAGTTGCTCAGCGTCCAACCCACAACGGTTACACTGACGCCAGCAGCCAGAGCTACACACCTACGGCAAATGCATCTATGCCACGGCCCCTTCATACCAACAGGGCTGTGTAAACAGGTGACTTTAAGGCTGAAGCAACGAGACCTCATTCTGCGCAGCATAAGGCAGCGAGACGCATGCCATGATTCGGGGCTGTGAAAGGAATTTTCCCTCCTACTGCATCAATGAAGTGCCACCTCTTTCCTACGAACATTGCAACAGTCTTTCTACTAATTGCTTATTTTCGTGCCTCTTACATCGTGAGCTTCAGCTTTGTGCACCCACAGATCCTATTGAAGTCAAGTGTGTGCTCAATGGCAGCCTGAGGTGAACAGTTCCTCCAGAAACAAGGCCATTAGTAATTAAACTTGAAGGACTTTGTCCCCCCCCGCCAACTCCCGTCTATCAGCTGTTTTCCTTTCAAGCCCATCCAGCACCATCTGTAAGGCATCAAGGCTGTGAAGTGATGCTGAGACACAGCTGATTCTGCCCCACTTGGAGTCTTTTGTGTGGGCTCCCTCCAGGAGCCCTTTTGAACATTTCGCTCATGCGCATTGCCCTGGAAAATGGAGCTAATGCTTTGCGGTGGTCTGTGCAACAGCTGTAACATATGACTAAGCTAGCAGTGAACGAAGCATGGTCCCTTCTCAGTAATCAGCCAGTGTCTCTTGTCCGGGGACATCCCCACCACAGTCAGAGGGTACTTGCAGCATGGCCCTGCATTTAGTAACTGAGCAAACCAGATTAGATCCTGCACCTTGTGGGCCTGAGAGTGGGCCAAGAAAGCTGGGCGCCATCCCTCACCCCATCAACGCACAGCCATTTGCACGTGACCAAGGGTTAACACGAGTGCTGAACGCACGGCACTCACCATCATTTGGGACGGGGGGGGGGGGGCCCGGGCATAATCGCCCTTTAGCACTGCAGCTCTTTGGCACGTTGAGTTGCATCCTCCTGCCTGGGCTTTCTTCCTTGTCTCCCATCACCATGTCCTTCCCCAGAGCAAGGCCTAGCTCTGACCCCCCCAAACAGCTGCTGCCCCACTCCAGCTGATAATATATGAACCAGGTAAAGAGACTGCAAAAACGTGTTGTCACGGGGGTGTAGCCTCACCACCGCAGGCAGGGCATGAGTCTTTGGGGATGGGCACACATCTCTAGACCACTGGTTCAGGCTGGTTGCAGCTTCAGGCGGCCATCCCTGTATCACTTACACTGAGCAGGTTAGTTTGCCTCAACGAGGGTACTAGAAGTTGCTCTTTATTTTTTCACTAAATGCTGGGAAGTGGCAGATTGAATATGCCACACAAAGACATGCATGGTGCAGCCTGGTTGCTTCCCCCCCCCCCGAATTACCCAGCCTTCTGGTTTATGGTATGGGTGGGCGTGAACCAGCACAAACAGTTGCGGCACATGTATACATGCAATAGGTTTGGTCTTCCTCCAGCACTAGCAGGCCTTACTTTGTAGGGTTTGTGGGAGCCACCATGACCTAGGTGAAAAAAAAAAACCCAACAACTTAGGCGTGTGTGCCTTACAGGGGCATCGTCTCCCAGCAGAGCAATGGAGAACGTGCAGCTGGCATGCCATGGCCAAGAGCTGCCAATTTCCTCAGGGACTGGGCCCGTCAGTCCTGCCTTACAAAATGCTGGGGCTGGCTAGGGCTCCGGTAAGGCCCTGAGGTAGAGTACAGCAGTCACAGGGATGAGACGCTTTGGGACTAAGACACAGCCCTGGCCTTGATGGGCCACGTTTGTCCTAGCACATGTTACACGGAAGGACTGGTCCACACATCCAGGCCGCAGGTCTGCACTGCTATGCAGGGATGCAAAGAGGCCTGGCCATTTGCACTGAGCTGTGGATGCAGACCCTGAGATACGGCCGGCAACCAGATGCTTTCAAAGTTAGGTTGCTTGAGCTCACCCTGAAAGGCAGCTTCTTCCTTGCTCTCACATACGTGTGTGTACACATGCACCGGGGGGAGGGGGAGGTTGCACAATACACAAGGGGAACTGTTCGGGGTGGGGGGCATGCAGCACAGCCTGCATTCACCACCCCCACATCATAGGCTAGTACAGCCTGGTCCTCCCCAGCACATACCTGATGCTGCACCAGCTCACATGGGGGGTGACTATGCCCCCCCCCCCCCGCTGCCTTGCCCCTCAAAGCCACCTGTGTCCCTTGGCTCATGCACTTTGTGAAGGGCCAGCTGGGTGTGCTCGTCTCCTGCACCACAGCCTGGGGGGGGGGGGGGGGCCCCCCCCCCAAATACCAATGCAGGGAAAAGGGGAAGGGCACACCCCCCTGACACCCAACACCTTAACATGGGTTGTTAACGGGGCCCCCCCCCCCCCAGCGATCCGTACACGGCACTCCAGGTGAGGCTGCCCCTCTGCCCAGTCACGCAGGCTAAGTGCCTTTCACGGGGCACGCTGGTTGTACGCTGGGGGTTGGTGGTCCGGCATGTAAATCTAGCATGTGGCCCATTGGTCAGTGGGCGCACAGGCCCACCTTCAGCACGTAAAAATCATCTCCCCCGCCCCAGACAGGCAGCCCACCCGCACGATGGAAGGCACGCATGCCACATCTCATTGTCAAAGCTGCTTTGATATAGAGTTGTGGGGTTTGACACCCGCTAGACTACATAAGGCCAGCTGGGGTTATAGCTGTATGGGCAGGGGCGGTGCAGCCTCTCTTTGCCCTTCACTGACGTCAGACAGCCCTGAAGGGCCTTAGCATCAAGGGTTGAACAGAAGACACTGCTGGGACGTAACTAAGCATGTATACACATGCAGCATGAACCGGCAGGGTTAAAATGCTTTCTGAAGTGCCCATGCTACGTGTGAAAACTATTACTGCTGTCTCCTCATCTATATGGGGCACAAGTAAGCAGGTCTGACAAACTCAGTGACCTAGTAGGATGACACTGCAGCCTGGAAATGTCTGGTCGCTGGCCAGGTGGTTTACTTTTCTGCACAGGCTGTAGCTAGACTCTTTGGTCCCTGGTGGGCACAGAGGTGCACTGAGAGTTACTTTTTCTTCTATCACTGTGCAGTTACTAAATTTCACACCACCAGGAAAACAAAGAAGGGTACATGCAGGCTGTTTTCCGTAGCAGGCGTAGTGTTTATGGCTCAAACAGCGTCTAGGAAAAGTTATTATTAAAAACAAAGAGCATTTCCTTTGTGAAACAACACAAAGTCCCTTTCTTTTGAAGCTTTAGCAGCTTATGAGTAGCACCAGTCTGGCGTGTCGTCACCATTGCTAATAATCTGATCAGTACATGATGCTAAAGTAGGAGTGTTTTTTCCCTCATAACAGACCAGTTTGTCTAAGTGAATATTCAGTACCCATTTTCTCAGCCCCCCCCCCCATCTCCCCCCACCAGCCTTCATTTTAGTCCAGTCTTGATTATGATGCATTTAAACATCTGCTTGGAAAGTATTTCCGTTCTAAATTTTTTTCCCCCTTTGGTCTTAACTGTTGTTTCAGCTGCTGTCTTCTTGGCATGGTTATAAATAAAACGCGTCACTTTGGAAAAGGGCCACCCAAAGTGAATATAACATGCATGGCTCTATCTGGGGAAATGGGTGTCTTAAAGCAAAGGTAAGGAATCCAAATGAAAGCGCTCAACGGAAAGTAGGTTTAAGAAAAGAGGCTACAGTTTTAGCATGATTGCTAGATAAAAGGTTTGGGCTTCGTGCCCAAGAAAAGAACACGCACAAAAAGCACATCTGCATAGCATTTACACAGGTTCTAGATAGCATCCTGAATCCCCTGATCAAAGGTAAAGTCTAGCCAGTGATATGCAACCACTAGTGTGTGTTGAGAAATAACCCCAGGGACCTCTTCAGTGCAATAGTTTGTAGTGTGAGGTAACTGTAAAAAATCACACATCACTGATTAGTGCCTCCAAATGATGTGCTTATTCCTCCAATTCAAGTTTCAGGAGCATCCCAAAAGGAACTATTTTGCATCCAAGGCATTCCTAGTGCTTGAACGATGTGGAGTGATGACCATGACCTGCTCCTCTAGGTGGAGGAAGCACTAGCTCATGACCTGCTCCTACTGTCCATGACTCTCACATCAGCAGCAGCAGCATGGTGACCGTCACCACATCATAAATGTCTCCTGGGTTGGCACGTGGCTGTGGTAATGATGTAACATTGATCAAGTGGTTGTAGGGCCCCCTTCCGATGTAGTCAAGCGACTAGAGGCCATAAGGCAAACTTAGTGCAGACCGGCTAGTCCGAACTAAGATGTTCAAACTTAGTTTGAACTAACCAGAAGCCAGTTAGTTCGAACTAACAACGTGTTCTAGTTCAAACTAACGCTTAGTTCAAACTAGAACGCATGGTTAGTTCAAACTAACTGCTTAGTTTGACCTGCTTAAATTCTAACTACGTGTTAGTCTGAGTCTTGCCCACACCTAGTTCAAACTGAAGTTCAAACTAAACACTTAAGTCCGGACTAACCCCCAGTACTTCCAAGTTTGAACTAAGCTTTCCTTAGTCTGAACTAAGAAATTTCTTAGTTTGGACTAGGGAAAGCCTAGTGTAGCCATGGACTAAAGTAATCCAGACTAAACCTCCTTAGCCCAGACTAATTTGCCAATGTAGACATAGCCTAAGAGCTATAGTGAGTTGAGCTTAGGTTGACTTGGTCTACATATTAAATACATTTTACCCAAAGCAAATAAATTGTAAGTGCTACCACCACACCCAGTTGGCTAGTCTGTGACCAAAGAAGACTACCATGATCGTCTAGGCTGTGTGTGACAAATGAATGACAAGGAATTTATTTTGCAATATCTGCCCAGCTTTGCAAGTCCTCCCCTCTCCCTGGACTCAACTGTGCTTCACCATGGCAGCTCATCCCACTGACTCTTTGAGCAGCTTGCCTCCAAAGCCCATTGGTTCATCTTCTACCCTACCGCTGCCCAGCAAACCAATAGTAAATGCAGCATGGAAGGAAAGATGGTAAAGAAAGAGCTAGCTGGCCGCTCAGTAAAAGAGCTCTGGAAATAAAGACAGCCCAGAACTGATCCCCAGTGCTAGGCCGGGTGGAACATTTCTACTGCAAACTGGATTCTTTAGGCTAAAGTCTGAAGGAGCCTCCAGAGGACGTGGATTATGTGTGCCTAGTAACATTAATCCCAGACACAGGAAGGACTTTTCCTTCCCTTGGCCTGCTCTTTCTAGTCTGATACACAGGACATAAGGGGAATCATGACATGAAGATACTAATGTCTGACCCAGACACTCATATCTGGCACATGAAGTACCTCCTCTGGTTGGGCTGGGGTTGCTTACTGTTCTGGAGTGGATCTACTGGGGAGCAGTGTGGCCTAATAGTAAGAACAGAGAGTAAGGAAGTGGGAAGGGGGTGTTCTTGGGGTTAGCTTTTACTCTCTTGTGGCTCTATGACTTTGGACGTCACTTTAGTGCTCTGTGTCTTAGTTTCCCCAGGTGTAACCTGGGGCTAAACATTAACTTGCTTCAGTGGACGCTTGTGAGGATTAACTAATTCATGTGTCACGTGCCCTCAGCTTTCAAACATGAGGTCCAAAGTAGCGTTGACCCACTCCCTAGCAAAGAGCTGAGATGGCTGGTCTATGGCACATCAGAAGCTGGCTCTGGGCTCAGGAGAGCGCTGTGTGCATTGTGACACTCCCAACGACTGCCTTCTTGGCCAAGATACTTTTTGGCATCATTCACAAACAAGCAGTGATTCAGAAAAAGCTGGCACTTTATTTAGAAAAGAGCCCTGCTCCAGCAAGAACCACCCCATGCTGGTGTCTAGTGTTACCCCACTGTATCAACCCAGCTTGAAAGCAAGAATGGGCACATTTTCAAGACCTACGTAAAAGACCAGGCACTAAAGGACTCCTTAATGTAGCAGAGAAAGGTGGACCAAGCACCAGTAAATTGGAAGCCAAGATGAGACAACTGCAAAGCAGAATGAAGGCAAAATTTTTTCACAAGGAAGTGTATTAACTATTGCAGCACTGCCCAAGGAAGTGCTAGAGTCCTCTCTTGATGTCTTCAAATCAGGACCAGATGCCTTTCTAGAAGGTGTGCCTTAGGCAAACACAAGCTACTGGGCTTAGTATGGGGCTAACTGAGTGAAATTCTATGAGCAGAGTGAAAAAGGCCAGAGTACATGTTTGTGGGTGAGTAGAAATATTATTTTTCCATCTATGTCTGTGGGATATTGCTTGGTGGCTCCAACGTAACATGGAATGAACAGCTTGCTGCTGTCTTCCTGAAAATGATAAACTACTCTATAAAGCATGTATGAGTCCTGTAATGTACCTCTGAGTCTGTGCAGCAAGAAACTTCACCCTCCGGACCAGATTCCCATTTTCAAATGCTCTCTCTCCTTCATTCTGACTCCATAAACACTCAGGGAAACTCCCAGAATGTGGAGTCCTATTTACAAGGAGTTCAAAAGCCACACAGAAGTGGATTCATCCAGACAAATTATAATCAGATGGGCAAAGACTCTGCTGAAAGAGCCAGTGATAGGAAGTAAAAGCTTTTAAAATAATCAGAACCACATTGACCTAGAAATTGTTACACTCAGATACACTCTTGTTTGCAAGTGGAACAAATTCGCTTATTTTGGCCTCCCTGCACAATGTGTCACAAGCTTCCATGGGCTAATGTGCAAGACCAGGCAAAAACCAAACCCAAACCCGTCAGCATCAGCACACACTTGCGATGGGCCAGATGTTGATTTCAATGGGCGTTGAAGGGGCCTAGCAGCTTTGAAAACCAAGCCAATTATTTAGGTGTCTCCAGATGGCTTTAAGGCATGGCTTTCAAAAGAACTTGGCTTAGCTTTGACATCAGTGGGTGTTTTACTAGTGTTAGGCCAATGCAGAGCACTTCTCATATCCCATCCTAAGTGCTTCAGCTTCAGACGTCTAAGGTTGCAAGTCCTGGTCACGGTCAATTCAGCTCTGCTCAAGAGACCCAGGCCCCGCCTTTGTAGCAGCCAGCACCAACCTACCGGGAAAGTTTTCGTTTCCTCCTTTTTATTTCAAATTCTATTTTTCCTGTTTTTCCAGGGCTTCCAGCATCTCAGCATCCATCATCTGCCTTTCCTCCATTCACCAAAGCCATAACAAAAACACACCAGGCTACTTGGATACAAGCAGGGTACTCAAGCTTCTTAAATTCCAAAGTGCAGAGTGGGGCAGGGGGGCTACAAAATTATAATTGGGAAATCTGAGACACAGAGTTCTCCCAATGGTCACGCATTTGGTCCCAGCATGTAATACCAAGACAGGACTGCTTGGGGTACAAAACAGCGCCTTATTGGCATTCAGTACCATTGCTTCAGCATGAAGGAAGAGAAAAAGCAGTTAGTATTTTTCCTCTTTCTCTGATAGATTTCTTTCCCAGCTTGCTGTCCATCATACAGCTGCAATTGGAGCTGTGTTGTCACACATACAGTGGTATAAACAATGCTGATGACTGTAAAGAGACACATAGGTTAGTCTTTTTCTATAGACTTCCATGAATCTCCAGGCAAAAAATACCCAGCATCATTAATCTTGCCTAGCAGAAGAGCTTCCTTTTGGAGTCAATGACCACTGCCTGCCTTGCCATTATTAGACAAACTGTTCTTTTTTTAGGGTGCAAAGTGGAAAATATTTCTTTGCGCTTCGGTGTAATTGTGCTGACTTTGAAAACTAGGGTGCCCTCATTCTCTTTGAGAAGATCTGTGACCTATTAGAGCAGTTTGACGAACATCCTCCTGTCCCAGGGGCTAGTTCATTAACTGAGAGCAATTGCATAGCTCTTACAGGGCAAGGTGCCCTCTTTGCTCCCATTTGATTCACTTCCATGTATTAGCTTAGTCCATAAACATCAAAATAAACTGGCTAAGGACCAGATTTCAAAGGTTTTGGGGGGCCTAACTTCCAATTAAGTCAGTGGGAGTTAAGCACCTAAATATTGTGGTGGCACTAGACCTTAGTGATTTAGGAACCTAAGTTCCCCATTTTCAAAAGCAAAATCCTTTAGTAACCTATGATCTATTGACTTTAAAAACAGATCTAGGTGTGTTCACCTTCTCCAATGGTAATAGTCTCCCAGGCCCACTAGTTTCCAGAAGTATTTTTTTAAAAAAAACTAAACAAACAATTTGTAGGGCATGTCCCTAACCTAGCCACCAAAGCAGAAACTCAGTCCTGTGATATCAGTAATGATTACCAAATTGCTTTGCCATGGCTTCCCTTCTTTCTTTTTGAAGTTGTCTCTCAGTCTTCTGTCCTTGGTTATTGCCAACACCTGAACAAATTCAGTAAGCCTGGGGTTTTGACTCTAACCCTGCTGAGTCAGTGGAAGACCACTGTACTGTTTCCTTCTGCTGGAAAGCTCTTCTTGCCACTTAACCATTGAGGTTTGTGGCCTCAGCTTTAAAGAAATGGAGATGCGCTCAAAGGGTGATCCAAAGGGATAGCCATGTTAGTCTAGTTCAGTAAAACACACAAACAAGGAGTCCTGTGGCACTTATAGACTAAAAATTTATTTTTCGCATGAGCTTTCGTGGGAGAAAATCTTGAGCCATTGTGTGGTCACCTAGCCAGATGCCTCACAAATTCCTTCCTTTATCTGTCGATCTTAAGCAAGTCTCCAATCACTTCCTTTAGCCTGTCTAAATATAAACTCTTATTGTTCCTTCCCTAGCTGCCTTATTTTCAAACATACACTGATCCAGGAAGCCTTGCGTCTCTTGGCAGATTTATTAGTAAAGATTTACTAACCCTTTATTTCAGCAGGGATTACATACCTAACCTACTTAGGTCCTCTTCAAAAATCCCACTAGCCAGCAATATGAAAATGAAGGCACCTACATACCTTTGATAACCTGATCCAATGTCTTCAATCTTTCACAGAATTGTTTTCTACCTCTGCACCTGTGGAAGAAAATCATTCTCTTCTCAATGAGACAGCTATTTATCCCCAGAGGCTCATATATTTATGCAGCATCTGACCATCCTCTTATTATAATGCAAGGAAACTGGTCTAAACTCCTGAAGTCCTCCAGGCAAAAGAGACACCATAAACTTTGACTCACTTGACTCAACCATCCCTTCCACTGACACCTGCTCTTGGTTTGATGTGCTCGCCACTCTCTTTTTGTCTTTCACTGTTAGAAACAAACACTTTGAGTAAAAAGATACGCCACAAGTTCCCATCACCCTATCTTAGAAAGCTGACTTCTATGTCCTTCCATCTTGTTTCAGAGTAGGATAATTTCTTGTGTACCCTCCACATGCTCACCCACTCTTTCTCAATAACGTGGTTTTGTTTTAACAAAACCAAAGCATCACTGACATTGGTGTCTACAGAGAGTAACTGAGATGCATCTACAAACAGCGCTACCACCATCACCAAATGGATCGTGTAACGTGATGAGTAGACCCGGACCAAGAGGTGAGGTGTCAGGAGGGGCCTAGCTGCAGGAATGCATCCCTCTGAGTCCAAACTGCTGGCTCTCAAATGCTATAGCTCTCGTTATACAACACTGGCCGTGAAACATATTTTTATCATAAAGATCTCCTTCCTACAACTTTGCCTACATGCTGCATCACTACTTGCTAATGAAACAGTGGCAGCATTCCTACTTCAGACAAAACCACATAATCAATCACCAGTGAATTCCCAAGGGTGTTTTTAAGTTGTAGAGGTAAATATTTCAAGACTATCTGCTGTGCATTTTTTTTAACGTGTGGGGATATGGTCAGTTTCATAAGCAAGATCTGACTAAATGAAACCGATAAGCAAACAAGGTCAAATGTAAGAAGTTAACACAATTCAAATAAACCCTGGAGAATGTGCATCGTTATAGTGCATATATGTACTTCATAAACAAAATATGCATTACATCTTGAATTACAATCTTCCTCTACTAAAAAAAACCCCCCAAAATACCGATACCTTAGAAATAAGGCTAGGGACTTTAAGTGTAAGACTATGGCCCAGTTATCAGATCCTGCCTGACTGGGTCCGTCCCCACCTTAGACACATTGTAAGTTTGCGGGGTCTCCTGCTCCACACTTTAACTGAAGGAGCCATTTGGTCTTCCTACAGTCATATGGCTAAAACCACCTCTAAGGAAAGCTTTCGCCTGCCATCTCTTTCCTCAGGACACCCTGTCCCAATGCTTGACTGTCCTTCACTTTTTTCCTGCCTTAAGGGCAAGTGATGGGGATGGAAGGATGTGGGCAAAGAGAAATGTGTAGTAGGGGTCCTTGTGGGGAGAGGTGGCAGGCACCATTCAGGCCGCACCAGGGAAATGCTCCTCACACTCCTCCGTGTCAGTGGACCTTCCATGGAGCAAAGGGAAGGGGGAGTAAGCAGGGTGTGGGCAAAGTCGCAGGAGAAGGAGGCCAAGTGTGGGTGCAGCCATGATCCAGGGACCCAGAGACTGAACTTTGGGGAGAAACTCTACCTCATGAGATAGGAAAGGTAACTATTAACACACGTAGCCCCAAATTCACATCTTATGATTTTGGTTTGCATTTGTTTCCACTGCTCCTGCTTGTTTCTAGGAGAATCTTTAACTTTTCTTTCATTTCGCTACCAGCGCTGTGTGGGTAACACAAATCAAATCATAGGGCTGGAAGGGACCTCGTGAGATCATCGAGTCCAACCCCCTGAGAATTGAACCCAGAACATCTGCATGTTAAGCAGAGGTGCTAGCCACTACACTATTTGCAGGGCTAAGCAGAAGTTTAAGAGGAAATCAGGTTATTCTGCTCCTTTGGGGACAGAGGAATTGGGATTGCTGTGAGTAGCCAGAGTCTGAGGCTAGATCTAAACAGGGGCTCAGAGACTACCATGAACCTAGTGTTAATCTGCAAGTCAAAGACAGGGCTGGCGTAGCCCTGTGACAAGCACTTGGGTGACTGAAAGACTGATGGTGCTAACTGTAAAGATCTGACACCTGGTTACCGCACGCAAGATTCGTAAAATGCAAGAACTAACACAGTGACCCTCAGTCTAGAGTGCCATGAGAACCATCACCATAGGTGCGTCTTCTCTTCTGTTCGCAGGGATTTAATAGTTGTACCTGTGAGCTGTCAGCCCAGTGTGCCTCTTCACTCGAACGAAAGGATCGGCCGGCTCCAGCTAGACCCACATCACACTAGTGCATGCTGAAGAACAGATAGAAACACTGAGATCTAAGCCATGTATTGTTCTCTTCTCAGTGACTGCATTCAAGCTTCATTCTGAGTTCATTTCTTTACATACATCCTTCTCTTAGAGCTTAAAAATGTTAAAGAACTTAGCTCAGCTGTATAAAGGATTTTTTTCAGTCTTTAATCTCCAGTTATTAGCTCACAAATATTCTTTTACAGGCTTCTGACATTGGATTAGATGAACTGTTATTTTGGTGGTTGGTTTCAATGGTTTTCTTATATTTTATACCCATTCTTGCAGCTCTTCACATGGTCACTGACATTTTCAGCAGCTCAACTAACACAACACACAAAACAAAACAGAAAATTAAGTCTGAAACATATACCAGACTTCTGGGAATTTTGAATTTTCTATTTATTGTCTGCAACACACAAGAGTGCCAAAAAGATATGCATAGTGACTAACAGAACTCACTCGTCTTTTTGCAAGAATATTAAAATATTGCACAGTTATGTTTATTGTCATTTCAGTTGCTAACAGAGAACTCTATATTGTCAGACTCTGGCATACACATTAGCAAACTACCACAGTAAATAAAGCTGACCCTTGTTCTCATTTAATTCATGAACAAAACTCCCATTGATTTCAGTGGAAGCAAGAACTGATACACAGTTTTAGAAATATTTAAATTTGGTGACCTTAGCTTCTACTTCTTTTGCGAACATCAGTCATCTGAGTGCAGATGAAGGGGTTTTTTCCCTTCTCTTTTTCATATGACTGTTTTTCTTTTATGAATGAAAACACCAAGAAATCGATGGCTTTGCTCAAGAGAAATGCTGAGTAGCATGTGTCACGGGAGAGAGGAGGCAATTCAACCACTCCAGAATTTGGGTGGTGGATTCCATGTGAACCCCTCCCCCACAATCTTAGTCCATTCATCCACTTTCAATTTTATTCTGGGTCAAAGCCAAAATCTGAAAAGGTAAAATTTCTGGTTCTAGTTGAGAAGCAGCAGCCTTTTGAGATTTTAGGTACGTACAGCCACTCAAATTATAACTATCAAATAATTTCTGTGATGAATTATGTGTATTCAGCAAGGTTCCCCCCTCCCCCCCTTATTTATTCAACTTATATGGCAGGTGAGTATTTTTTATATTCAGCTATGTAAAAAATTCACTTAAAATTCATTTAAAATGCTTTTAAAAATACATTTAAAATTTTTGAGTGACATACTAGCAAATTCTGTTTCATTATTCACTGTGATCTAATGGTCAAAAGTTATGTAGAACTGCTAACATTGCAAGACTTCCTGCATCTGGAGCTAATGCCTTGCAAGATTTCATTTCCAACCCATTTGAACCTGAACACTACCCTTGATTCAGCTTCAAGGCTTACTAGACTTCATTGTTGAGAGCTTTATTCCATATATAAATGTTGAATCACAATAATGAGCTGGGTGAACCAGAGTAGGTCCAGTTCATAAGGATCTGCGTGAATATTTTCTTCAGTTTTGGTTCACACTGTGCTTTCCTGGCAGTCCAGGTTCCCACAAACCAGCCCAAAGCTCAGTCAAATCCTGAGTTTCATCCCATTTTGTACCCAAATCTTCAGTTCAGCCAGCTCTTTTTAAAGCTGTACTTACATTTTTTCAGAAGGCAGATGGATCTCTGCAAACTTCTCAGTGAACTGGGTCTACGCTGGGGATTGTAACCAACTCTGGAAATGCAATGAGACTCACAAAAGTTCAGGGTCACCCTAAACTTTCAATACAACTTTATCTATGATCTGGGTCATTTCAGACTCAGTCCTCTTTGCTGGGAGGAAAGGATAACTGTTCATCGCTGAAAGCCAGAACATCTCATTGGTAGCTAGTCCTGGGGAAGTGTCATGTGCAAAGCAGCTTTGTCCCATGGGAAAGTCTGGAGAGGAACGGTGCCTTCAGGACACTCCAGGTGTGTAGGCAGGAGAGTGGACGTGGGCCCTGGCCAGCTCTCCGTAATTCTCCCTGCTGTCTTGGGGGTGGGTTGTGTCACTGGGAACGTGAGGAAGAAGTAGCCCTGGACAGAGATGCAGCGAATTTACCTGTCATCAGGAGTAGGAACTGGGAAGAAGGAAAGGCTCTTTACATTTACACTTGCACACACACAGAGGCCGATGCACTATTCTAAAGCGGCTCCTGCTAGCCAGCACTGATGCCCATCAGAGAGGCAGTCACGCGCCCTTTTGTTGTTTGTGAGGAGGGCAGAAGAGCTGTAGTCTTCAGCCATCTAAGTAAAGAGTTTCACTGAGGGGTAAAATGGCATCCATGTGTACCTCCACAGAGTCCAAACTGGAATAACTTTTCCTCAACCCCTAGAGGAAGAGAACCTTGCACCTGAGTCGCTTTATGGCAGTAAAACTCCACACAACCCAACAGCATCTGGAGCAATATTACCTGCATTGTGAAAAACTGTGTTGGGAAAAAAATCAAAAGCTGACAAAGATGACAGAGTTTGTGTGGGCAAAACCCACCTGGCTCTGGCTTCCTATGGCTTATTTTTCTGGCTGGTGACACTGACTGATTTGTGCCCAGACCTTACTTCTTTCCTCCTAAATGGCCTGAAAGCAAATGCATCATTCCCCAGTGCTGCGAGATTCCTTCGTTCTTTCTGAAAGACTGAGTGCAAGGCACTGAGCGTAAGTGACAGGCCTATGAGAAGCACACTTGACTGCGGGAGCTATGCACTGATGGGCTGTGGTTCACTGCACATTGCCTGAGCGCCTCTAGAAATACTGGCTGTCCAGACCATTTTAGAATTCAGTTGCACTGTTCAGTGGCTTTGCAGAAAGCTGGCCTTTTTCTGAAAGTAAATTTTTCCAATAGTTTGTGCCAGAATTAGAATTATTTGATAACTTCGCCTCCTTGAGTTCATTCCTAGGGCTGATTTTACCACCTGTTTATGGCCCCAGATCCAGGGGCGAGTTGTATGCAGCTAAAAACTTGTCTCTTTCAGCGACAGACATTGGTCCAATGAGAGATAGCACCTCACCCACATTTTCGACTTTCCAAGAGGTGAGTGGTTTGTTTGGAGCAACAATTCATTGTATATTTATGAAGGCAGTAGTTTAATGCAAAAGGTATGATATGAAGAGATGAATTTTGATACATAGTGAGTAACGGACTAGCAAACAAGGGCAAGCGTTCAGTATCATGGAGGCTTAACTATAGGTGACTAACTTTAATGGACATTGTAACAGCAATCTGTTTTTCAGGTTAACAAAGGCACTGCTGTCTCATTAACATTGTTTAATATATATTCTTCTTTATTTCAGTCTTTAAAACTCACAAGTGCAAAGAAACAGAAGAAAAAGACAAGCACATTTAAAAGCTTCCCAATTATGTTGTAGTGACAACGGCAACACCATTACACCATTGGGTGGCAGTATAGCCTAGTGGACAGGACAGTGGACTAGGACTCTGCAGACCAGTCTCTGTTACTTGGCAGTCACGGCCTCTGCTCAGTGCCTCAGTTTCCCCATCTGTAAAAGGGAAATAATGATACTGACCACACACACCTTTTGTAAAGTGCTTTGAGATCTGAAGAGGAAAAAGGCTATATAAAAGCTAGGCATTATCATCATCAATGCAAGTGCTCCAGCACATGGGCCAAATCGTCCATTGCTGTAAACTCCACTGCTGAAGCCAATGAAACTATACCCCATTCACAGCAGCCGAGAATCTGGCTCCGTAAGCCTAACCCAAACTACCTTTGGCTCTTCCTCAGACAGCTTTCAAGGTCTGCATTTCCTTCTCACACAAGAAAAAAAACTCATAAGAGAGCAGCACATTGCATGATTTTCAAAGTAAATAATGTCCATTTTGAATAATGAGTCACAAACACTATGGATTTCAACCCCAGGGGTTCCTGCGCAGGTTCCATTCAATCCTCAGGCAAACTGCAAGTATGGCAGGACTTGGCCAAATTATAGCATAAGGGCTTGATAAGGGGGGCGGGGAGAATACACAGCTAAACTCACCAACCTCTGCCTCCCATTTCTGAATGAGTCAACGTCGTAAAACTATTCAAGAGAATGAATTCTTTAGAAAACTTTGTGTGATAAATCCGAAGCAGATGAGAACAGCTGGGAGTTCATCATGAAAAAGGCAACATGCTCTTAGCCATATGGGCCCTGGTGAGCACTGTTAGATTAAACCACAGGAGTCGCAAGAACCTAGGCCAAAGAATGAAATTAACTAAAGAGCAGGCAAAGACAACAGAGTGCTAAGTGGGAGTCTAAGGCAAGGGTCTGAAGCAGTGAGCAAAACCCAAAGAGATGAAAGACAGTGTCCCTGTAAGCTCCAAACAGCTAAACCAAGGGAAACTTTCCAGCTGTAAAGACCTCTGCCTGGAAGTTGGCCAGATCCGGGGAGCATACCGTGCTATTGTCACTGTGTGTGTGGACCCTCCAGGACTGAGGTTTTGTTCACAATAAAATTAAAAGGTCTGTTGCCCATAGAAACCATTTTAATTCCCTGTGACCCGGATCCACCTCCATGAAAGATTACACAATCAGAACAACCCCAGTGTGACACAAGCTGGTTACAAGTGGAGGACATTCATTAGCGTTCCCAAATCAGACTGTGTGGCTTCTGTCAAGCAATCCTTACCATCTGCAGGATTTCCATTTAATAATGTGAGCAACTCAAACACCCCCTGTTGCACAACTTGCAGTGCATCTAGTACTCTCAGGAAGGAGTGTCTGCTAGTGCCAGAGAAGCCAAAAAGTTTGCTAAAGAAATGCCTTGGTAATTGATTTTCCAGCTGATGAGGTAGTTAAAGACTGAATTCCTTCCGCAGCATGTACAGCAGAAAACAGGCTTTAGCACAGGCTTCTGTTTTTCATTCAGCCAAGGAGTGTGGAGATTTGAGAGTATTTGAAGTTGCAGGCATTTTTTTTTTAAAAAACCACGAGTAAATATGTTGTCCATTTGGATTAAGGGTATTACTTTAATCAGTATTGTGGACTGGTGCAGAGACTGAGGTCCAAACCACATGAATAGTGCTTGCTGGCCGACTGGAGGATAGGTGATGGGGTGGCAGGCAAACTTAATCACCTCTAAGTCCTCAGCACCACCTCCTTGGTTAACGCCTAAGGAAAGCCAATTTTCAGCATGTGGCAGTGTTTGGTGAGGAAGAACGCATCCAAAGCTGGCCACCTACCTGCAAGTCACAGGCACGTGAAGACCTACCACAAGTGCCACAGCAGCTGGGCCTAGAATTTCAGTTCTCCTCCCCAAAACAACACAGAAAGCTAGATTTTATTTATCAAGGGTCATGGTGGATTCTCCATCCATGGCAACTCTTAAATTAAAATAGTTGTATTTTATTTGTGGGGAGGGGGTATATGACATACTCTAGTTCAAAAGGAATTATCTGGGGTAAGTTCTTCGGCCTGTGTTATACAGGCGATCAGAAAGTCTCAACCACTGTGACAGGACACATTACCATGTCACCACACAGCACTAAGTGTGTCACGGAGAGCTGGGGAGATGCCTGTATTTGGTCTGGGGGGTGAGTTAGAGTATCCTGTAGGGTTGCAATACACTGCCAAGTGCGCTGTGACCCACAAGAGGTTGAGAACCACTGCACTAGATGATCACTTTCTAGAGTCTGTGAAACAACAGCGTCCTCTTTTGCTCTCACATACAGGGGATCAGAATGGGTGATTCTCCCCTTCCTTTCAGCCTCTTAGCAAGGAAGCTACCAGACTGCCTGTTCCACTGGCATCCTACATGATGTCTCGCTGATTCGTTCGGTTAACACTGCACCGAGCAGCGCCATGGCAAGGTGGGCCACCAGTGAGACGGGTGTACCCAGAGAAAACTCTGCCTCGGATACATGCAGCACTCCAGGGAGCATTTGCAGAAGTCCCTTCTTCACACACCCCTGTCAAACAGACACATGAGAGGACCACTGATGAACACACAGACAGCTGATCAGTGATGCTTAACTAAAATAATCCAGGACAGAGAGCTGAGACCAGGATTCCTCTTCCTCACTGAGAGCTTCTCCTGCACATTGGCTTCCGGTTTATTCCCCAAAGTAGGGGGCAGAATACATATTTCAAAGCAGTCTCAACCTGCTTCCTAATTTGGTCACCCAAATGCTTCCTCCAGCCATCTTTTCAACTCCTCCAAACCATGGGCTTGGAGATGCAAAAAGCATCTATGTCTGTTGATTCATCTTCCTCAATACTTACCCAAACAGCCAGCTGTGGTGATCATTCACCATTTGGTCTGTTCCTGTGCAGCTGCAA
This sequence comes from Podocnemis expansa, assembly GCA_007922195.1. Classification (NCBI taxonomy): domain Eukaryota; kingdom Metazoa; phylum Chordata; order Testudines; family Podocnemididae; genus Podocnemis; species Podocnemis expansa. The sequence continues at coordinate 5,502,018 of ML681973.1, read as the reverse complement.
GGTCTTGAAAAGCCAAGTCCAACATCAGAACAGATTTGATGATTCCACATAATAGGAAATCTACCTCTGGACCACCTCCATCCCTCAATTGGTGGAATTTTGTCCCAGATATTACAAGTCACCCAGAGAACAACTTTCAGCATTCTGGCATTTGCCGGACATCTTGTGACATTTTCACAACATGTCCAAAAATCTTAAAATGCCATCTGTGGACAATGTCCCCAGTAGTCTCTGGAACAGACTGACCATAAACATCTGCACAGCAAATGAAATCATTCCACTTCATGCCCAAAGGACAACACTGGCCTTTTGTGTGGAAAGCCTCCAGCTTTGCACAGTCTGAACAGCATAATCTTCACATTTTACTACCCGACGACAGCATTGAGTAGATATAGCTCAAATAGATCATGAACTTCATTGTCATACTGAGATTATGTTGATTCCATGCTCACTGTAAATGACCCATAGCAGATACTGCAATACCAATCTGGTGGCGAACTGGCATGTGAGAGTTAGACAAACTGGTGAGTACAAAACCCAAACAGCAAAAGCTGTAGCCTGCTTCAACAGTTTCATTATTCAAAGAGATCAGAGTCACAGGTAGACTGGGTCCTAGATTTTGCAGCTTTGTCTCTGATTGTAAAACATGGACACCAATGTTAGCTGACTCCTCCATTTGCTAGTCTCTCCCGAAACCTGTCAGAGCACTGCACTAAAAGAACAGAGTTCATTGGTCAATTCTCATTTTGTGAATTGCCAACTGCATGAGCAATGCTGAAGTTTAATGTGTGGGAGCTGCAGTGTTGGTAACCTGTGACAGATAAATCAGACTAGAGGACCTGGTGGGCCCTAGTGACCTTACCCTCTACATTTTGGGATGGCAAAAACTTCAGCAGAAACTTGAATGCACAACTTCAGGTGTGCAATTATAAAGGCTGCTTTTAAAAATCTGGCCCATGTTATGCATCCAGTAAGAGAACAGTGGAAGATGAATTGACAGTTGAAGCAATGGTAAAGTATTTAAGTCCTAAAATAAGGACCGGAGGGAGGCAGACATCAGGAAGTAAGTTCGTGTTAAGCAACCTGAGTTGGCAACAACAAACAGCAGCTTGTAAAAAGCGGGAGAAATCTCCGTTATCTCTTTGAGTCGCCTTTTCCCCTTGGCCTAAATTGTCCAGGACACCCACATACTCTTTTGAAGAGTGAGGTTTAACGAAACGGTGAGAGGTGAAATGCTGACTCATTTCCAGCTCTTTTTAAGACTTACACAGTCTTTATTTGCTTATTTTTCCCTATGTTTTTATCTTCCTTTCTGTACAGCATCATGCCCTCAGCTACAACTGTATAATTTTAAAATAGTCCAGGCAAGAACAACAAAGAAGGCTTACACTTCTTGAAGAAATTCAAAGAGGACGTGACCTCCGCTGGGATTTTTACCTACTTCCGTCCATATTTTCATTCCCATAATTAGGGCTCTTGTCATTTCGTTTGAATCTCTGTCCCATCTCTCTGCAGTTCACCTGACCCCATTTTCATATCCAGTAATATAGTTTCCATTTCAGGCCTCAAAAGAAAAGCATGTTCTTGACCTTCACTCAAATGACTGAAATCTGTAAGAACAACACAAAATTTGTAATCCAAGCAAGTGATTCTTTGTTTCTGAGTAGGTCTTTCCAAATAGATATGGACCCAGCGGGACTCATGCAGCCTGTCTGAAAGCAGTTCCAGAAAAGCCCAGAGGTATTTAGTACAGTTCCCAGAACCTCTGTGATATACGCTCTGAGTCTGACAAGCACTGAGCAACCGCCTCTCTGGAGCCAAGTTGGGCAAACCAGACAGAACTAGACCCTGAAAGACTATTTTGTGGAGCCCCTAAATATACAGTTCATAGATGGAGCCATTCCATGGAAAGGATGCCCATCACGTAAGGCACAGCAGCAGCACTATGGAAAGAGAGGACACTTTACATCAAAGTGCCCTGCAGGAAGGAGGCATGGCAGTTTTGAATTTTAAATGAGAACCAGAATGTGTTAGCAATGAAAATTGGCTTGTCTGTGCAATGGTACATGCATGGAGTCTGTTACAATGTGGTGACACTCGCCCTAGGAGATGCAAGATCGAAGACTTGATTTGCTGCGTGTCTGCTTGCCACCTTTTTATCGCCTATATGTTTTAGCAATGACAGAATATTGGTCACAAAAACAGCAAAACACCTGCTTCCCAACAGTAACCTTTGCTATACAGCAGATTAAATGTGTTCCTGGCTCATTTAGGATAATGCTGCATTTAAGGTGACACTGTGCATGCCAAATTTTGAAACAATAGTGAGTGTTCAGTGCTGGGATATGATCCCCAGAAATGCCCACCAGCTTTTGATTGGAAATGCACAGCAATTTAGAACATTTATTCAAAGGAACTGTGTGGGCTTTCACTGGAAAAGGATCTGTCAGTGTACTGGGCTGCGAGAAGGTGTTTCGGTGTAGCTGAGTCCCCCTCTTTTAGTCCTCTCCATTTGCAGATTCTGATCTTTAATATTTGATATTGTCATTTGCAACAGCTTTTTACTCAGGTGCCTAAGTCACTCTTCAGCAGTTCCCAATAATTCCTACATGCTCTGATTCCACTAGCTACACCGCAGTATGCTCTATTTTCAGGCCACTTTTTCCCTGCCAAAGGGATGGGCTGTGCAGCATGTATTCTTGAAGATGGATGAACACTGCTCTGCAAGACAAGGCTGTGCACTGAAGTGGTTAACCTAGCTTATAATCAGCCTTGGCATCACCATAGCAACTTGAACAGATGCAACACTTATAATCACTCATAAGAAACTGCAGTTTCCCAGCACACACCCACGAGGAGCTATTATAATAGAGTTTCTGCCTCGGTCATCTCCATATAGGCGACAGTATAATGCATGGGAAATTAACATGAGGCAGTAAAACTGTCTCAAATGCTAAAATTTTGGCTGTTATTCCTATAAATCTAGATCAACCTGTGCTTTAAAAAGGTTGCAACGTTTCATACCTCATTTCTCAATTCCCAGTTATACCAACTGTGTCTATAGAAACATATCTATAGGAAATCAGCTGAGTTCACTTGTTCTCCCTAATAACGGGGGCAAAAGGGACCCATATAATTGCATCAAGGAGGTACTGCTCCAGGTTCAAGCAGCATTGCCATTGAACAAGCGAGGGACCTGCAAATTGTCTTTGACTCCCATTGACTCCAAAACTGTAGATCTGATCCAAAACCCATTAAATCAGTGGGAGTTGTTCAGTTTACTTCAGCGCTCTTTGGACTGGCTGCAGATTTTCAAACACATACCTCTAGTGTCATCTGCTAATGTGTCATTTACAGAGCCAAGCAAATAATTCTCAAAGATCCAAAGGGCAGCTGTGTTAGTCTAGTCCAGCAAAAGAAGCAAGGAGTCCTGTGGCATTTAAAGACTAACGAATTTATTTATCACATGAGCTTTTGTGGGAGAAAATCCTACTTCATCAGACACTTTGAAGATGAGGGAACTCAATTCTCAAAGTAATTTAATAGATGATTTTGTGTGTGTGTGTGGTTGCAGAGAAGTTAGGGATCTGAGTAAAAGCATTTGTTATACAAAATTATGCACCTTATAATGTTGATGAATAGTGGAATTGACTGAAATGTTTTGATCATCAACAGTCTGACCAAATTTAAAAATTTTAAATTTTGGTCATTAAAAAAAACAACAAAAAAAGATGTGAGGGAAGAACTGACTGTTCTTCTAAAAAACATTTTCTCTTTTTTTTTTAGACTTGCTCTAGTGAATCTCTCTTTTGTTCTGATAATAGCTGATGAGCTCTCCAGCTGATGAGCATGGTTAATATCCAGCATTCAAGAGATGTTAATTTTGAGTGGACAGATGTGTCATATGATATTGGTTGTATAACTCTTGGAATCAGGTTTCTGGGGCAAATGCTCAAATTCCACAGTCATTGAAATGAACTGTTTCCACAAACTCTTCTGTTCTTGTCCCCGTTAGTTATTTGCAGAGAGAGCTTTTCTGAGAGATTGATTTGCACCTCTTGTGCTGGCCCCGTGGAAGGTGGATTTCAACTGAGGTGACCACAAAGGGGAGTGGAGCAAACGTGAAATTTTTATTCCAGTGAATATTTCAAACTTGTTTTCCATGGTATTTCTCAGCTCAAATCAAGAAACCTTTTTGGATGGAATTTGTTAAACAGCTTTCAAAAAAGTAAAGATTCACCTTTCTTACAGAGAAATGTTTTGAAATCTGACCTTAATGGCTGGGTCAAAGATTTAGTCTGTACTCACACAGTGCCTAAAAGCTGCTCATTGAACAATTTCATAAGATGAACGCTCATCCCAACTGGCTTTCTTCTAAGGGTCAGCGATTGCATTCTTTGCAATCCCTGAGGATCTTCCAGGTCATATATTATATCTACCTGAAATCACATTTTTCATACACAAGTCCCTGAGCTGCTTTGCTTAGCTAACAGAGCAGCACTAGCTGGTGGAAAAGTTCAAGCTTTGATCCTAGAAGCATCATGAAACCTTTACAGAGTAAAGCTTATACCATGCAACAGCCCACTCCAGTCAATGGGGCTCAAAATGAGGATCAGGACTTCATCACTGTCCAAGAGCCACTTGACGATGACTTAAAGTTAAGATTTCATCATAATTATTTTTGGTAAAAGTCAGGGACAGGTCATGGGCAATCAACAAAAATTCACAGAAGCCCATCACCCACCCCTGACTTTTATGAGACAAAATGGGCCTGGCTGGGGGATGAGACCCTGAGTCTTGTTGGGTGGAGAAGGTCCCGCATCCGCCACCTCTGGGTCCCTCACCACTCGTGGCAGCTTGGAGTCAGCGGCTGAGAGATGAATGGGCCACTCATAGCAGCTGGAAGCTGTGGGACTCTGGATGCCCCTCAGCAGCTTGGAGCTTCAGAGCTGGTGGCTTGGAGCATCTGGTCCCCTCGCAGGACCTAGGTGCTCACAACAGCAGGGAGATGCAGCGCCCACACTACCCACAGTTGCTGGCAGTTCTGGGGCCAGCAGCTGGGAGTTGTAGCAGTCCCCACTGGCAGACAGCTTGGACCCTGCTGCCCAGGGTTGAAGCAAAAAACATCCCGGAGGTCTCTAGAGGTCACAAAGTCCATGGCTTCCATAACTTTTGTGATATAATCTTATCCTCACTTATGGACAACCTCAGAGTCAGCTGTTTTTATTACAGTCATGGACAGTCAACCAGTTTTCCAACCGGTTTAGTGTCCATGTATTTGCATTCCAGTTCTGGGCCCTGTTTCCAGATCTCTGACCTCGTCAAGCAAATTTCTCACTACTGGAAAAATGTCAAAGAAATGTCAAAAAATCTGACATGTGTGATATTTACTGATGCCACTGGGAGAAGAGGCAATACTTTGCATGAACACATATTTTATGCTGTGGCATGCTTCCTATAAGAGAGAGAACAAATCAGTGGAAATTCATTAATTTTAGTTTTACTTCATACTTACAAGTATATATAGCTTCATTTAACTAGCTGAGGTTCTCAGACTGCTCACAACATCTAAAAGCACATTTTGTCTGTGTGTTTACAGTGCAACACAGTCCTGCATGGCAGCTTCATTACACAACTTCTCCCACATAACGTCATAAAGTTAAACCAGAGCAGAATGAAGACCAAATTAAATACATGCAAAGTGATGGGGTTTGAAAAGAGATGCACCATCAGACAATGGGGGGACAAAAGAAGGCTGCCCCAGATGGTGGAAGCAACAGAAAAGGTTCTTGCTCCCTCTCTGACTATGTTATGCCAGGGGACCAAAGGAGCCCACTTTCACACAAATGGCCCGGTGAAGGAGTGGGGAGGAATAAGTTCATATAAGGTCTAAGAACCCTTCAGGCAAGCTGGGCTGTGGTGTCTAATATGCTGATATATAATTGTTTATCATTTATAGGATGCACACAGATCCCAGCCAGGATCAGTTCCCTGATGTGCTAGATGTTCCCAAGTCTGAAACTGATACAAGTGGTTCCTTACTCAGCTCAGGGCCAGAGAAATACGCGTGGCCACTGCCCATTTTTCCAGCTGCATGACATTTGCTTGAAGATGTCAATGGCACAAAAACAGAGCTCAGAATTTCCAACTTTGTATGATTTTTGACATAAGTACAGAGCTGTCTACTGTCTGTCCAGTTTGCTATTGTTGCTCAGCTTAGTCATAATGAACATTTTTAAGCCTGAAAACTGGGCCAAATGTCTATCAGCCTTACTCTTGAGATCAGCCCCTTTTACTTCAATAGGAGTAAGTCTACAGGTAAGGCCTCACCTACATTACATGGTTCGGGAAATGCAAGACAGTTTACATGTGGATGTGTCTGCACTTAAATTTCACTCTGACATAACTGCCCCAATACAGTGACTTTATAAGACCCACTTCCATGAGTGGTATAGAGTTGTAGTTGATGTAGTTAGGTTGACACAATAACAACACAGTTATGATGTTACTTACATTGACTGCTATTGGCCTCCAGAAACTGTCCCACAAAGCCCCACGCTGACCTTTCCATTGATAGAGGCATTCCCGGCGAGGACACATACCGCTGACCCAAGGAGAATAAGGGATGCAGTAACTGTGGCTGCTGTATGACAAGGTAACTTGGCTGACATCATTTTGTAATGTAGACATGGCTTTAGGGTGGCAGGGTAGGACCTTACACTTCCTCTGAAGAGAGAATAGTGAAAAACTAATGAATCACATATCACATTGTGATTTCTCTGATTAATGTATTCACTGGCCTATTGATAGAAAAAATGTGGACTATTATCCAGATCTGCTTAAAATTCATGGATTAATTGACACTTGTTCAGCTATCAAGGCACTTATCGCCTGTAAAAACACATAAACTTAACTTTAAGCATGAGAGTAGATTCAGTGAAGTCAGCAGTGCTAGTCTAAAAATAGAGGACTGCAAAAATTTGGTCCTCATTTCCAAGTTCACTAAATATTTTAATAATTATAATTAATGAATATATCCATGATGACAGAAACACAGGCATATTTTTTTTTAAAAAAAAGGAAAGACCAACATATATAAACAAAGGTTTTTTTTAAAAAGTCTTCAGCAGAAACTGGATTGGAATTTAAATGACTCTGGCTTCAGAGTAACTACTCATATACCTAGGCTCTTAGACTATACCACAATACACATCACAATAATATAAATGCCACAATTCTCAGGCTATATCTGAATATGTACAGAAGGACAGCCAGACTGGGTCAGACCAATGGCCCATCATCTAGCCCAGCATCCTGTCTTCTGACAGTGGCTAGAGCTGGGTGCTTCAGATGAAATGAATAGAACAGGGAATCATCAAGTGATGTATCAGTCCAGCTCAGTATCATGTGGCACCAAAGTCATGTATCTAACAATTCATTCAGTGCCTTCGAATGTACAATACACTTACGGCAAAGGGCAACTAACAATATATCTGCATAGCAGGGACCCCTCCCAGTGGCTTATGGAAGAAATAAAACTCAGGACTCCACAGGAAATCTTTAAACAGTGAAATAATAGTCTGGACTTCACTAAAACTGGCTTTTGCTAAATGGGCCAGTGTGAAGAATGTTTACATTTCTCTTGCTGAATTTGCCACATCACTCAATCACAGGGATGCATGCACGCCACACAAATGTTCCTTTAGATTGCATGGCCAGACACCAAATTTGCACACATTTTCCAAGCCCTGCCACTCTGGGAACTTTGTCAGAGTCTTGCTGTGACTCCAGCTGTTCTTGCGGGTGTCAGTGGAAAAGAAGTGAGCTCAGTGTGAGGACAGAAAAGAGACAAGGCTCAGCTGTACTTACACAAAGAATTGTGTAAGAAATTCTTACACAAAGAATTGGACCCTGTTCATTTTGAAGTCAGCGACGCCACTGGTTCAGGATCTAGCTTACCAGCTCAACAGACAAAGTTCTTAAAAGGACAGGTAGAGATGGAAGAGAGGGACCATTTGTGAGTTCAAAAGCCAGGAAAAAGCCCTATTTTGGGCCCTCCCTCAAAAGCAGGGATCCGTTACTGTTTTAGTGTAAAATACACTGCCAGTAAATGAGCAACAAGTAAAATCTAGCAGAGAAGAATCTTCAAATGAGCTGCAAATAGAATCACAGTCGCATTTCACACACTTCACGATGCTCCAGGGTCAGCGTGACATGGGAACAAAGTGAAAATGACATTCAGATCAGAACTCAATAACTGCCCGCCTCCTGCCATGAGACAGATAATGGCCAATGCTTTCAGACATGGATTACTGACGGGAGGCACTGAAATCTGAAGAGGTAAGCTGCTGTTACTGATGAGGAAATACACAGATGTAAAACCTGCCTCAGTGGTGGATGGTGAAACAGGCTGCAATACCAGGTCTTCCAACAAGGGCTTAGGAGTGCCCTGTGTGACACAAGCTGAAGTCAGCACACGGGCTGGGGAGAAAGTGTGTGTTCTGTATGCCAAAAGGAAAAAAAACCAGCTTTGTTGGTGGAAAACAACAGAGCTATAGTGTATTGGAAAGAACGGAATAAGCCAGGCTGGATAGTTGAGGCATTTGATGAATTACTGGTACTCAGTAGTCCACTGACAGGAGGGGGGAAATGAGAAATCAGCACATCCAAATGTGTAGACACCTCCAAAACCTTTATTTGTGAGGGACTATCCCTTCTCAAGTGCCATCTCTAGCTTATTTTAACCACTCCCTGGTCTGACCCATTTCTCTCTGCCTACATGATACCTCCTTATTATTTTATCATGTAGCATCCGTGTTACAGTAACAACTGGAGGCCTCAGCCAAGAACTAGACCCCCATGTGCTCAGCACAGCTCACATGCATGGTAAGAGATAGACCCTGGGCAGAAGAGCTCAGATGCCACGGAGACAAACACTGAGAGGGGAAACTGAGGCACGGAGCAATGTCGTGACTTGCCCACGGTCACACAGCTGACTAATGGCATAGCTAGGAATAGCCCTGAAGTCTCCTGATCCATAATCCAGTGTTGTCTCCACTGGACTACTTCATTATCAAACTGCTTCCCCAGCTATTATCCTCTCTCCCGGAGCTCTTCTCTCTCCAGCATCCTTGCTGCTGTCTCACACTGTCTCAACTTTAGCTCTTTTCTTGATCCCTTCCTCTCACTGCCCTCACCCAGGGCACCACTGACCTTCTTATAGCTGTATCAGAGAAGCCCTTCTCTATTCTTGCCCTTCTCTGGTGTACCGTCACCTTTGAAAGTATTAATTACTCCGTGCTACTCTGCTTTCTTCTGCTCTTGGATTTAAATACTCCCACCAAGTCTCTGCCTTTCCCCCCACTTCCTTCTCCTCCTTTAGATCCACCTCTGACCAGCTTATCAGCACCTGAACTCTTGTGCATTGTCTTGTGTGACTGGCCTTTCTAAGGAGCGTGATCCTGCAAGGTCCTTCAGTCAATGGGTGCTGTGGAAACAAGTTCTCAGCATGTTGTAACTCATGGGGAAAACAGAGAGCTGGTCCCCATCCACCCTCTTCCCACTTAGGAACCCACCTCTCTTTATAAGCCCTTTCAGTTAGTAAGGAAATGTGACTCCAGTCATGACTCAAGATCCAAGGGGGACCCAACTGCCCTCTTTCAACATCCTTCCGGTGAAAGAGGACTTCTCCCCGGTTCTAGCTTCCACTGGAAGATTGATCTTCCGTAAGCTAAGCTGATGCTGATTGACTTTCTTTAGGGAACTAGGAGCACAGTGGAGTGTCATCTGATGGTTGGTAGTGTCCAACACACACTCCATAAATAGTTTTTAATAATAAGGGTGAACTTGAGCAACTGAATGAGGCTATTGCTAGAAGGGGCATCAGAGACCTAGTGAAACAAGGATAATCTGTGGTGCATGGTAATAACAGGTCATGCTGGTGGGAAAGTGGTATGATATATGAAAGAAAGCACAGGGTTAAATACAGTAAAAAAAAAAAAAAAAGAAAATTTAAACGAATCAAATTGTACAACAGAATCTCCATGGATAGAAATTCCATGATTGAACGATAAGATTATAACAGTAGGACTATATTAACATCTACCTGATCTGGATGTCAGTGGTGATTATGAAATGCTTGAGGACATTAGAGAGGCTACAGAAACCCCAGTAATATCCCCATATTGACTGGGAGCATGTCATCACAGGAAGGGATGCAGAGGTCAAATGTCTAGACTGTTTCTTGGAGCAGCTAGTCCTGGAACCGAAGGGGGGGGCGGCAACTCTTGATTTAGTTCTAAGAGGGCCACAAGATTTGGTACAAGAGGTGAATAAAGCCGAATCTCTAGTAATAGTAACCATAATGTAATTAAATGAACGTACTTATAGGGGAGAAAATACCAAAGAAACCCATCACAGTAACATTTAACTTCAAAAAGGGGAACCACGCAAAAATGAGAAAGTTAGTTAAATGAAAATTAAAAGGAATATTGACAACACTGAAATGCCTGCAAGTTGCATGAAAACTATTTAAGCACAAATAAGAGGTTCAAATTAAATGTATAGTTCAAATAAATAAAACTGTTAAGACCGTTATGGCTAAGCAATGGAGTAAGAGCAGTGGTAAGAGGCAAAAAGACATCCTTTGAAAACTGGAAGTCAGATCCTACCAAGGAAAACAAAAAGGAGCATACACTCTGGTAAGTAAAGGGTAAAAAATACAATTAGGCGGGCCAAAATGTATGTGAAAAGCAACAAGTGAAAAGACACAAAAAATAAAAGCAATTTTTTAAAAAGTATATCAGAAGTAGGTAAGCCTGCCAAATAGTTAGTAAGCACACTAGAAAATCAAGGTGCTAAAGGTGTGCTCAGAGAAGAGCATGCCATTGCAGAGAAACTATATGATTCACTGCAGGGGATGTGGGGGAAGTTCCCACACACAAGCAAATTTTTAGGGGAAAAAACTGATGAACCATTCCAGGTTGAGGGCGCAATACAAGAAATTTTAAGATAAACTGGTACATTAAAAACAATAAATCAAGAGGACCAGATGGTATTGTCTCAAGAGTTCTAAAGAATTCAGCTACGAAATTGCAGACCCACCATCTCTAGTATATAACCTATCACCCTAATCAGGGGTCTCAAACACAGCCCATGAGCCGCATGCAGCCCCTAAAGCTATTTCCTGTGGCCTGCAACAACACTATCATCACCGATATTTGCAATATTGTTGTATGAAAAGGTTTTGGTGGTGTGGCCCTTGGGCTAACATACTGGTCCTCATGCAGCCCTCTACTAGCCCTCATGTGGCCCTCGTGGTGATTTGAGTTTGACACCCCTGACCTAAATCATCATCACTACCAGATGACCAAAGGATAGCTAACGTAGCACTGGTCTTTAAAAAAGGGACTAGAGGTGATCCTGGCAACTACAGGCCAGTAAATCTGACTTCAGTAACAGGCACATTGTTTGAAACCACAGTAAAGAACAGAATTATCAGACACCCTGATGACTACAATATGTTAGGGAAGAGTGGACACAGTTTTTGAGGAGGGAAATGTTTCCTCGCCAACCTATTAGAACTCTTTGAGGGAGACAATGAGTGTATGGATACTTGGCATAATGTACTTGGACTTCAAACTCTCTGACAAGTTTCCATAAACAACTTGATCACCTTGTTCTGTTCATTTGCCTCTGAACCGTCTGGCACTGGCCACTGTTGGAAAACAGGATAGGAGGCCAGATGGTCCCCTGGTCTGAGAGTGGACCCATTCTTGTGTTCTTAAGGGTTATTGTCATCGGTTCCATTTTCATGGCCAAGCTCAAGGGTCAGTAACCTACGTCTGCCAGCTCTGGGCTAGATTGTGACAGCCCTTACTCAGACGCACGGGGGAGTAGGAAGGAATACAGCCTTTATGCCCTGTTCAGATGGTGAGTGGGTGGGAAAGCCGGGACACATGGCCAACAGCCAGTGCTGTGAGCGAGAGGGCAGGAAAGGAAAGCGGTGAGTGGAAGGAGCCCTAAGTCCATGCCCTGCCCCCATATTGAGGAACAAGAGTAACCAGACAGAAACACAGAGGAGGAAGCTGCTCCTGAAAAGAGCAAGAAGGAAGCAGGGGAGGAGTGGTGACTCACGGCCAGTCTACACAAGAAGCGTCACAGCGAGAGCGAGGTCTCCTGGCAGCATAATTACTTCACCTCCTGGGGAGAGGGGAAGCTATGTCAGTGGTACAACGCTCAGGTCACTGTAATTAGCCATCACTCAGCAGGGCTAGCTTTTCCACACCCCTGAAAAACATGCTGTATCCATTTAAGCAGTCGCATAGATCTGCTCTCAGCTTCTGTTCATTCTCCAGTCTCCTTGTGGGCCAGTGCAGCCATCCCACCCATTCCTCAGGATTGACTGTAAAGTTGCAATCCAGGCTTAAAATCCAGTTTTAAAGTCTCTTCTGTGCCAGAAAAAATGAATCCGTGGGTTCAAAGACCAGTATATGATGACAAGAGAAAATTCTCTTTAATATTTGTTTTTGGGTTCTGACCTGACTCCCTCAGATGAAGAAACGCCTTGGACCACACAGTCCGCATGTAGGAGCTGTTTGCTGTGCTGAGTCACGGCTCCCCGGCAGCACAGCCCACCTCCCAGAATGGGGAAATCAACGCACTGAATCCAGCTCATTAAACAGCAGTAGAAGTGAGGAAAATGCAGCATATTATTAGCCCTTCGTGTGCTGCTTATTTTGTTTTCTAAGCTAAGTGGTTTTAAAAAAACAAGCCCATCACAGCAGTGAACTTAAAAGGGAACTTGCTGACTGAGGTGTCGAAAGGCAATGAGCTCGGCTAAAATTCAAAACCATAATGAAGGTGCCAAGTTCCAAAGGGGCAGCCGCGTCAGTCTAGTTCAGCAAAACAAGCAAGGAGTCCTGTGGCACTAAAGACTAACAAATTTATTTATCACACGAGCTTTGGTGGGAGAAAAATCCCACTTCATCAGATGCTTTGAAGATGGGGGAACTTACAGAATGGAAGGAAATAAAGGCAGGGAAATATAAGTCATGGGAAGATATCCCATTGTAACAGAAAATCAACACAGTTGTAAAGATTCAGCTGCAGAAGTGAAGAAACAGATGGACAGCGCCAGGCAGGTACCCCAAAGTCAACTACTACAGGAGAAGCCCAAGAAAGAAAACAACAGAACGTCACTGGCCATCACCTACAAGCCCCAAATCAGACCTCCACAGCACGTCCTCAGGGATCTACAGCCTATTCTATGAGATGATCCCTCACTCTCTCAAGCCGTGGGAGATAGACCTCTCCTCGCTTACAGACAGCCCCCAACCTTAAACAGATACTTAACGAGCAACTACAGACCTAACAACAGAACCATTAAAGCAGGCACATAACCCTGCAACAAACACCACTGCCCACTTTGCCCACATATCTGCACTAAAGACCCTATTACAGGACCTAATAAAACCAGCTACTCCATTCAAGGCTCATTCACCTGCTCATCTACCAATGGGATTTATGCCATCATGTGCAAGAGATGCCCCTCTGCCTTATATACTGCGCAAACACAACAGTCCCTGAGCAAAAGAATAAATGGGCACAAATTTGACATCAGAAATCATAACACTACAACCAGTGGCTCAGCATTTCAATCTTCCTGATCATTCTATTGACAATCTACTAAATGTGGTGCTCAGACAGATGAATACCAGATCAAGGCTTCAAAAAGAAGCTCTTGAATTTGCAAATTCAGTTGCATTGCTTCAGGACTTAATAGGGACATTGGATTTTTCTCTCATTACGACATGTGATTTGACCTCATCTTCCTCTGCATGCTGTTCCCCAGTGTTTGAATCTTTACAGCTGTTTTGATTTGCTGTTACAGTGTGACCTGCTCCTATGACTTACACTTCCCTGCATTTATTTCCCCTCATTCTGTAAGTTCCCCCGTCTTCAAAACATCTGAAAAAGTGGGATTTTTTCCCATGAAAACTCATGCAATAATGAAGGTGAAATGGCACCTGGAGCGCTTGCTGTTGACCGGTGGTGCTAGCCATCTCAAAAGGAGCAGGAGATAGGTGGAGCTAGGGCCCTGCCTGCTGCGCAACATTCAGAGGAGAAGGCTGGCTGGTGAGGGGAGCATGTTTGTCATCTCTCAAAGGGTCTGAAGCTACGAGGAGAGTCCTTCCAGCCAGGTGTGTCTGTGGAGCCTTAGGGACACAGAGACTGCGTGAATTGAGAGGTCCCACCTGCTTGTGTGCCTTGATTTTGCTTTTTCATAATTGGAATAATCTGACCTACTTAGCCCACAGGTGCAATGTTAGTCTGGCATTCTCAAACAATATGGTGCTGAGCCCTCACAGACTAAAATCATTATTTGGGACCCTCTGATACAAGCTGCTGTAGAGATGTTAAATACTAATGTTCTGTTTTCATCTAAGACCAAATCTTCCAATTTCCAAAGAGGCAGCCATGTTAGTCTAGTAATGCAAAAAAAGCAAGGAATCTTGAGGCATTTAAAGACTAACAGAATTATTTATCGCACGAGCGTTTGTGGGAGAAAATCCCACCTTCATCAGACACTTTCAAGAGCACTTCAAAGCATCTGATGAAGTGGGATTTTCTCCCATGAAAGCTCATGTGATAAATAAACCTGTTAGTATTTAAGTGCCACAAGACTCAAATCTTCCAAAGGGCCTTAGCCCAGAAGGGGCCTGAGCAGTGTTATTTCAGGGTAGTCCTACCCTAATGCAGCCTCCCTGCCCTGTTATGCCGGTGAAACAACAGAATAAGAGATGACTAACAACCTCATCTTCAGCAAAACAGGCAGCACAGCTGCTCCGAGAACGCTGGTCAAATAAAATGACCCGAGGCATTTTGCACACATGCACAAAAAGAGTGAACTAGAATAGTGGCACACAATTGTTTTTGTTATTTTTTTGGACTCTTAAGTTCTTGCATTCATGCCCACAATGGAGAACTCCCACAACACTGTGTCTGCAAGTAACTGTGTGCACAAAATTCTTAGCCTTTTGAGGGATTGACATTAGCCTCTATTCCCATAATATGTGAACACCCTGCAGTGATGCTGTATTTATCTTCACAGTGCCCCTGAGAGATAGGGAAGTGCTGTTATCCCTATTTTACAGATGGGGAACTGAGAGACAAAGCGACTTGCCTATGATCAGGCAGGAAGTGTGAGGCAGAGCAGGGACCAAACCTAAGACACAGGCTAGTGTCTTAACCACTGGGCCAATACAAGTTTTGAAAGGTTAGGTTTGGTTCTCTTCATTCTGACCAAATCGAAGAAGAGTCTCCATGGTCCAGTGCATTCAATTCAGTGATTATTAATTCATGACGCTTTGTTCACGTTCAGGCATCAATCAATCTGATTGATTCAGGTGCATTTTGAGCATAGCCTAGGACTGTAATTTAATTTTGCTACAGAAGAGAAGCTTTTCAGTTGGGATTAGGAACACGCCGGATGAAAGCAATATTCTCCAGGATGCATTTTAGAAAGACATTTAGCATCTCAGAAATAGAACGCCAAATGTTCGTGGCAAGGAATATGCTTAATTAGATTCATAGATAAGAACTCACCAGCTGTTCTGCAGACAACCAGAAATATTTGAGATTTCTTCCAGCTCTATGGAGACACAGAGATTGGCTTCACTCTCTGTTGTTTGCCGCAGTCTAGTGGAGCCTTTGCACACATATAATTATTATCTGTTGCTGTGGTTCAAAGAGGACAGGATGTCCACACAATCTCTATGCACAAAGCAAATCTGGCAGGTTTTTTGGAGGTTTTTCCAGCCCTGCTCACTTCAGCTTTTGGAAACATCTTAGCTACATTTTCATGCAAAGAATTTTCTGCATGTTGGATATTGCACAATTTATGAAAAGATCGCACTTCCTTCAGATGGTAAATTGCTTTTCTTTAAAAAAAAAAGGCTTTGCAAACTTATTAAGAAAAACCTATTTTGCAGAAAACTGAAACATTCCTTCCTACTTTCTCAGGGATATGTGTTACCTTGTGCAATCATGGACCTTCTGTCCAGTCTCAAGCACAATTTTATAGGTCCTTTTAACTCAAAAGCGACCTCTAGCATTAAGCATTAAACTAGCATCATACAGAGGGCAATATTGACCCAATTTTATCTCGAGTCCTGGTGCCAATAGACTCCACCAGCTTTAAATCCCTCTACGTTCTAGGACCTTCCACCACTCTGTTTGTGGTTGAGGAGAGGTTTTCAGTGCCAGGATCAAGGAAGCCTGTAGCAAATCCATGTGCTGCAGACAGACTGTTATATCTAAATCACACATGGGGAGCAGCTGAGCCATCTCTTTTAGTGCCAAAACCACAGACAGGGAGTAAAAGCTGCTGTGTTGAAAAACTCCATTAAATTCTGTTAATAGCAAGGGCTGTATCCACTAGAGGGCAGCAAGAGTCATTGACACAAAATGCTCATAGCTAGGCGCTGCAGCTAGGCCATGATTACTCCCATTTCTGTGCAAACCACGGCGTGATAGACTCTGCACACATTAGATTTGTTACAAGAGGGCAAATGGTACATGCTGCGTGCCTGCTCTCAGAAAAATTAGGCATGCTGTTCTATATTCCAATCAGACACCAGTGGCCAACCAGGTGCGAGATCGATCATTTCCGTGCATAGGTCCCCAGTTAGCAGGCACGGAGCAATGACAGAAGTGTAGCTGAGGAGCACAAACAAATCCAAATCGAGCACCTGGCCTTCGGAAAGTCAGGCTCTCCCAGAAGCTTTGTTTTCACACACTGGGGCAATTTTCCATACAGCTTTCTGCTGGAATGACCTTTATTTTCTATTAGGAGAGCCACAAAACAAGAAGAGAAATACCTTCACAAGCATCCTAGCTCCCCTCGTAACAGGCGACCTCTGAATGCAAAGAAGCAGCCACCTCAGGAGCCAGAAGGAGAACTCGTCTTTCTGTTTCAACTGAGAAATGACACCCAAAAAAGCCATGACAATAGATGGAAGCAGCAGGACCTGAACTCTGGGCTCCTATCAGTCAGTTTTCCATGTGCGTTGCTTCTCCCATTAAATAGGATGGGAACAGAGGATGGTGGCTGTTTCACCACAGACTTCTCGCAAGATTTTCTCTCGTATCTGCCTACAATAGACTAACCTGTAGGTTTGCAAATGGTCATTGTCACAACGGCTGCTCCTGACCAGTATGGCAGGACCCTGGTTTCAGCTGGGGCGGATGGACCTTTTCTGATGTCTTTCCCTTTGCTCTCATTAAAGATTTAATAGCCATTGTTCCCAGCAAGCATCAGAAGCAGCCTCCATTGTTTAACCTTTGACTCAGACGAGCAAAGTAGTTGTGGGACGGAGACTTGTCCATCTGGAGTCAGACACCCAGAGCAGGGCCAGTCTCCCTTCCTTCTACTTGCTGGGTTTGGGTCATAGTGCTCTGTGGGCGAAAGCCAGCCAGGATGCATGAAAGTCAGGTTTATCACCAAAAGCAGTTGGAGGATGCTGCCAGCTTGCTGGTGACCAGTGCTGAGCCTGAGTATCAGGCTGCTGATCTCTACCACCCTTCCTCTCCAAAGACAGACAGAGCCGGACTCTGAGGCACTGAAACACAGTGGGACTCAGCATAACTCTACTGTGCTCATTAATGTGGCCCCCATGAATACACAAGATAGAGCACGATGAAGTCAAGGTGATGGGTCGCTAAATGTGTTGCACTGTTCAGCCCGTAGGTTGGACCTGTATGTAAAAGACCATATTGAAACCAACCTTAGCTATGTCAGGCAGAGCATTAAAGCGCCCTATGATGAGCACATATTGTGTATATCCCGCTGTGACCACTCCATGCCTGGGACAGAAGTGCCTGCCAGGCAATACTGTGGTGATTTAATGAGACCCACTGTAATTAGGCCACCTCTGTGACACAAGGTATTTAACATTCGTCTGCTCCTTGTCACACACCAGGCACAGGTGTCTTATGTTGGACAGTGTGTCCAACAAGAGGTTCCTAACCAATAACTCATTAGGAAAGAACAATGACACAGGATATAAATTTTACTAAACAGGGAACAAAGCACCCCACACTGGTAAAATGTGAACTTTGTTATCTGGTATCAAGGAGAGGAAGAAAAGAGAAAGAAAAGGGTTTTTTACAGATATTGTAAAGTTCTCACTCCACTTCCTCCACGAGGGATCGCCGTCCACCGTCAACCCGAAGCTTTTCCTAATTTGCATATGGAGCCCCAGCCCCTTAGAATGGTTGACTCTCCTTGGAAATGCCTGCTATTTTACTTATCCTAAGATACCGCGCTTAGCTTGGAAAAAACCCAAGATATCATGGTCTTAAAGTAGCACAAGCCTTCAGAGTCATAGAGAAGTCACAAAGCTCAGGCAATTTTTTTCCATTTAGCAAGACAAATTCCTCCAACGAGGCTGTAAAACTTTTCTCTTTAGTCTGATTAATAGTGGGAGCAACTGGAAAACAAATCAATGCTCAAGGAGCTTTGAACAGCTAGTGTCTACACCAAGCGGTAACACTCCTCATTCAATTACTACTCTAAATGGACTCTATTGGCCTCCCATGTGCTGGTGCGAGCCAATGAGTCAATCAATTCATTAGGTAGGGGTGGGTGGGTTGCTTAGTATTTTAGGTGACTCAGAATTCAAAGTCACTTAATGAAAAAGCAGAAGACTCATTCGTTACAGCTAAGTACTCCTTAACAGATTAAATTACATGTGCAGACTATTTTAAAGGTGCCCTCAGTTTTCCTGATTATTCATTTTCATTTATCTTGCACACAGCTCAAAAAAATTCAATAGCAGCAACAGTTTTGGACCACGAAGCATTTGTCTCTAACCTGGAATAATTATTTCTGAATCCCCTATGTCAGTAGCTGTGACATTCAGAAGAATACTTTGATTTCAGGAATGGATCACTAACTTGAATCCTAAATTAGTTCTGGCTCAGCTTTGTAGACTTCAGATTGATAATTTTGCCAGGAAAGACTGATTTTAGCTCTTTAAATGTTCATAATTGCATATGATTATGAATTTTGAGGATTTTGTTATCTGTTTAGCAACGTAACTTTTCACAACCATGAGGAATAAGGGGGCAGTCAGACAATGATCTAAAGCCAATAGACTTTAAGATTCAAAGAGTTAAAGTTTTATAAACTCATAGACTTCACAATGTCAGAAGGGACCATCATGAGCATTTTGAGGGTCTGACCTCCCACACATTGCAGGTCAAAGAACCTCACCCACTCACTCCTGTAATAAACCCACAACTGTTGGCTGAGTCAATGAAGTTCTCAAATCAGAAGTTAAAGACTTTAAATTACAGAACAAACAAGGAGTCCTGGGGCACTTTTAAAGACTAAGAAATATATTTATTGCATGAGCTTTCATGGGAGAAAATTCCACTTCAGACACTTTGAAGATCTTCAAATGAGTCAACATGCACAGCTTCAAATTACAGAAAATCGAACACTGATACTAATTTAAACTTACAAGTGATCCATGCTGGATGCTGAAGAGGAAGGCAAAAAACTAACTAACCAACCAACAGCAAAGCCCCCAAACCCAGAGTCTCTGCCAATCTGACCTGGAGATAAATTCCTTCCCAGCCTCCATTTGTGCTGGTCAGCTAGATCCTGAGCATTTCAGTAAAGCTCAACAGCCTTACACCAGAAGAGAACTCTCTGTAGATTCAGAGCCCTCTCCATCCTGGGGTGCAGCCAACACCCAATTTCTGACTGAGCCATTGAATCTGCAGGGTGGACCTGACCAAGGGCACCTTCAGGTCCTGTGACTTGAAGCTGCCCCAAGACGCTCCAGTTGTTAGGTAACAAGCAGAGCTGTGGAAGGAGGGAAGGCGAGTGGCGGCACAATGAAGTCCACCCATTGCAGTGGCACAAACTTTGCCACTGAGCCTGTAGGACCAGCCAGCAGCCAGCAGGCGCAGCCGTGAGCAGAGCAGAGGAGCTTCTGCTGGGTGGCCCTGCATGAAGTGGGATTTTCTCCCATGAAAGCTCATGCGAAAAATAAATCTGTTAGTCTTAAAGTGCCACACAACTCCTTGGTTTTTTTGCTGGACTAGACTAACATGGCTATCCCTTTGGAAATTGAAAAGTGTGCACAGCTGCTGGGTGCTGCAATGGGCGGACCTCATGTCCAAGTGGGTGGGCCCTGGCCCACCTGAGCCTACCCATGGCTATGCTCCTGTTTCCATCTAGTTCCCCTTCACTGGCCATTGGGGATATTTGCTACTAACAATTGCAGATTGACTATATATGCCATGATAGGCAGTCTCATCATTATCCTCCCCTTCATAAACTTATCAAGTTCAGTCGTGAAGCAAGCTAGATGTCTTGCCCTGACTGCTCCCCTTGGAAGTCTGTTCCAGAACTTTACTCCTCTGATGGTTAGAAAACTTTGTCTAATTTCAAGCCTAAACTTGATGATGGCCAGTTTATACCCATTTGGTTTTGTGTTAATACTGGTGCTTCACTCCTTGGTATTAATCCTTCTGATGTATTAACAGAGAGCACTCACATCCCCCCTCAGCCTTTATTTGATTAGGCTAAACAAGCCAGATGTGATCTCACTAGTGCCTTGTATAATGGTACTAACACTTCCCTGCCTCTACTGGAAATATCTCACCTCATACATCCTAGGATCACATTAGCCTTTTTCATGCCCAGGTCACATTGATGGCTCATAGTTATCTTATGATCAAATCAATACACCCAGGCATTTCTCCTCTGTTGTTTCCAACTGATAAATTTACAGCAAAAAATTCTTGTTAGTTCCTAAGTGCATAACCTTGTATATTTGACTATTAAACATCATTCTGTTTCTGTTATTCCAGTTTTCAACATCTTCTAGATTTTCTCATATGGTATTTTGATCCTCCTTCACGTTGGCAGTACCTTCTAACTTCGTATTATCTGCATATTTTATTAGCAGATTTGCACTTTTTGTGTCAAATAAAATGATAAATAAGATTGGCCCCCATACCAATCCCCAAGAAACTCTTTTAATAATCTCCCCTGAACCTGCCAGTTCACCTTTCAATATGACATATAACCGAATTCCTTATCCACCTTTCAATTCTCATATTAATCCTATTCTTGTCCAATTTAACTAAATTATTTCCCATGTGGAACTGTATCAAATGCCTTAGTAAAATCCAGGTTGATTAGATCTACAGCATTTCCTTTGTCTGGAAAAGAGCAATTATCTTCTCAAAGAAAATCAGGTTGGTCTGGCACATTCCACCTTTTGTATAAACATGTTATATTTTATCCCAATTATTATTTCCCTCGGTATCCTTAACTTTCTATTAAAAAATGTATCCCCAAGATCCTTCATACTGTTGATGTCACACCAAAAAGCCTGTAGTTTCATGGATCATTTCTCCCCTTTCTTTAAAATAGGTATTATATTAGTAATCCTCCAGTCATAGGGTCTGACCCCCAAGTTTATATATTCATTGAAAGTCCTTGTAATTTCTTGTTTCAGTTCTCTTGATATTCTTGAGTGGCGCTTATCCAGGCCCCCTTTGGTTTAGTCCTATTAAGCTGTTTAAGTTTGACTTCTACCCTGGATGTGATAATTTCCACTTCCATATCCTCATTTCCATTAGTCACCCTGCCACTACCCTAAGTGCCTAACTGTTAAACACAAATTCTCAAAATCATATGTCAAAACATACAATCAAAATCCTTAATTCAAGCCTGTTTTTACTATTCATTTGCTAGTCAATTTATAACAAGTTTAATTCAAAAGTCTAAATCACTGAATTTTGACTCTACTGACTCATAAAACAGCATTTTTCTCACTTTGGTTATCTGTAAATGTTAATTACTGACTTTGAAAAATATATATTTTTGTTGATGTATGTGTGTATGGTAAAATCAGTGTTTACTGATATTTACCAACAAAAATCTAATCCTTGCAAGACGTGTTATGTTTCATCTTGGCTTTAACTCAAAATCTATTGTGAATGCACTCCTTAGACTTTGATAAATATGTACGATTTGAAGCAGATCCAGTTTGTGAGAAAGACTCAGATTTTAGGATTTATGGGAAGGGTTCACTTTACTGAGAATCGGTTCTCTCAGAGTTCACTGGCATTGCTAGAGCCAGAACAAATACTTCTCTGCGTCTTTCACAAGCAGTGTGTTTTAGATTACATGTAAAAGGATTCAAGAGAGGAAGCTAGAAAAAAAGGAGTGGATTAGAATAAAAGGAACCACCCTATGGGGAAAAATGGGGGGAAATAGTCAGCTAAAGGAAAAACAACACAAACTCAGTAAAGTGGAAGAGGATTTTTTTTTCCAAGTTGGCAAGCTTTGGTGCAGGGGAAAAAAAAGCTAAGAATTATGTGCCAGAATGAAAAAGATAATGTATGAAAGGGTCACCACTCAGCGCTTGGAGGAAGCACCGTGAGCAAGCAGGGGTGGAATGGAATGAGTGGGAGAAGGGAAAGAGTAGATGAGGAAATAACAAAAAGATGTTGAAATATAAAAGCCAATTTTTTTTGTTTTTGCATCAGCCTGCATATACGAAAGTGAACACAGAGCCTCAGAAATGTGACCAGTAGGAAAGAAGGTTGGAGTTGCAGAGGTTATTGCAGCCCAGTCCCTTGGGATGTGCAAACCTCATGTTGCTGACCCTTCTGCCCAGTATTGTGTCAGGTAACATGCATTCAGAATACCTAGCAAAAAAACAGATTGATGGACCCCAAGATACAAAGTCTGATCACACTCTACAAAGTGAAAATAAAGCTGCATATTTGGAGTGACCTCTGCCACTTCAAAATCAATGCAAACCATCATACGGATCAACGGGGAGGCGAAAATTAACCAGGCCAGAGCTAGATGTTGATTACTAATAGGAAACTGTCAGGAATGGGAATAAAAAGGATGGATCATAACTATGAATCAGTTCTTGAAACTCAAACTGCTATGCACAGGGAATGCCAGCAATAAGGGCCATATTAATATTCAGGTTTACTGGCAATAAATGTTATGGGAATTAGCACAGAGGCTGAAAGGAAGGATCAGATTAAGAGAAAATGACAATATCCAAATGGAAGTTCCACCAGCTAAAAGGAAGTATTTAAAGCAATCTTAAACTATGGAGTACTGTACCTATAGAAATGGGTGGATTCTCACCATGCACAGAAGAGACTAGATTCTCTGCCTAGACTTACAAAGATTTTTAAACACTGTGGCAAAGACTTCTATGGCTACTTAGCAGTTATTGTGATGTTTCTTGGAGTACCCAGGACAGAGAGTCACCTGGCCAGCCACCACCCAGCTCTGAAAGCCATACCACCACCCCCAGGACCCCAGGAGTAAGTGAGGGCAGAGGGCCAGGGGCCTGTGTCCCCACCCAAGGCAGATGGATAGTCCAGGGCTCCCCACAGTGGCCTAGAGACTGACCTGCTCCCGACTGGGCTCCTGGGACCCACAGTTGCTGCTCCCCAAGAGCTCTGCCAGACCCAGAGTCAGGTCCCCCCCGACCTGGGCAGCTCTTTCCTGCTATAAGCAGTTGAAGAGTGGCTGGGCACGGAGAAGCAGCTGTAGCCACGTGTCCCTGAGCAGCAGCAGGGGACGGAGAAAGAGTCACCCCATACTGCCCTGGTCTGGCTTCCAGCCTGGCCAGGAGGAGTGCTTGTGAGGGGAAAGGCAGGACCTTTAGCAAGGAGTGGGGCCATGGAGAGGAGTGAGGACTCATGGCGACGGAGGACCCCCCCCCCCCCCCCCCGATTTTCTGTCTATCCCACTTCAACCCTTCCCTCCACTGAGAAGGGACGGATGTGCAAATGAGTTGACACCAGCCTGTGACCCCTCAGGTACTCTCCTGTGGGCTCTTAGCTTTGCAGGTTAACAAGAGGTGCAGGCAGTACACTTGATGTATTCCCCTGTGATAGCCTGCCTCTGACACTGGCTACCCACAGTCACACCAAGTCTGTCATCAGAGCAACTGCCATGAAGAGAATACACACCAGCTTGTAAGATTTAGCTCAGCATCTGCGCTTAACACCACAGCACTGAGACAGAGTTATACTGCTAGACGAGTTTATCATCAAAGTCTAGAGACTCAAGGGACACTGAGTAAGGCTATCCGAAACAAGTGGTTATATAGCAAACAAAAGCCTAACTCTTCTTCTAGAAGCTAAACTTAACTATCAGGTCAGCCTCTTGTCAAAAGAATTTTATCTCCTCACCAAAGACTTTGGGAGCATTTTCAACCACGGTTAGACAAGATCTTGTTTTTATGACTGTAAATAGGTGGCCCTTTTATGTCATGGGTATAGGATAAAAGAATGTCTTCCTTTCCTCTTATATGTAAACTCAAAGTTCATTGTCTCTTATTCTAAGAGACAGAATAATGACCAGCAGCTTGTTTGGTGGGGTTTTCTCTTTCTTTCTTTCTTTCTTTCTTTCTTTCTTTCTTTCTTTCTTTCT